>OZ012736.1:468121591-468509091 GCA_963859935.3 Lathyrus sativus | reverse complement strand
GTATTTCAATAATCCTTCCTCACTTTGTACTCTCTCTATTTTATTTTTTCATTTTCATCACAAAATTGTCTAAATGCTTTGAGAATGAAAAACATAAGAGATTTTTATTGTTTTAGTACTATGATTATTTTATAATTTATGGGGTTTATCTCTTATAATATCTTTGATAGAAGTTGGTGTTTGGTTCTTGATTGCATAAATGTGTCATTAATATAAATACATAAAAATATATAAGAGAAAAATATGTGGCAATTATAAATTGATTAAAAATATTTTTACATGAAATTTAAAAAATATTATTTTATTAGTTTTTTAGTAAATGAAAAGTCATACAATTCCAATAATTCTATTTTATTTATTCAAGAAATTATATTATAATTTTATTTCTATAAATTAATCATAGTATTTAACAAATATTTTTTCACGCGCATCATCACGAGTATTTTATTATTTTGGTAATATAAGACTTTTTATATTTAAAGTATTTAAGTTAAACTCTTTAGTACTATTATGGTAAAATATTTAAAAAAATTAAGAGCGGATCCAAAAAAATTTAATGTTTAAGATTGTATTAAAAATAATTTAAAATAAAGAGTTCAATGATTTTCTAAAAATGAAAAGAAAAAAAAATCTTTTCTTGTAGAAAAAGAAAAAAGGTAAGGCGTGTGCTCCCCGTGGAGTTGAATTGAAAACGAAGGTGGGGTACAATACACTGAACCATAAACCATTTTTATTTTAATTGCAATCCTCTCGTCACGTTCTTTCTGAACCAAGAAAAAGATACAGTTTCTTTCTCTCTTCTTCTTCTGCTATCTAGGTTTTGCTTTCTCCGATTCCGATTCCGATTCCCAAACTTCCAATGCTTTTCTGAACTACTCAGATTTATTCGCATTGGATTGTTTTCAATGGAAGAGTCTTCGTACACTGGTCTCCCTACTAGCCACTTGCTCGGTTCAGTTCCCGTAAGCATTTTTCTTTCTTTTTTTCCGTTTCTTTAATTACTTTAGTTTGTTCATTGCATGTTCAATTATGTAGTTTGTATAATCGATCTTGTGTTAGTAATTGAGTTTTGAAATTTTTCCGATGAAAAATTGAATGAAATGGTGGAAATGGTAAAGGAAGTTGTATTTGTAGAATTGAAAGATAAGTGAACTCGTTTCTCAATTAAGTAGTACTAGACCTTGATTTTCGAATTTTCGAAGTTAAATGTGGTTTTGATTTTGATTAATCTTTGGACATTTAATTGATCTAGGTTATTTATGAAACTGAATTGATCTATAATTAATTTGTATAATTAAATTAGATTGTTCTGAGTTACTAGTGAAACACGGACACCACCGGAAACACGTTATCGACACTAAATGTCACCACCAGTAATAATTTGGAAAAATGAATAAATTAACGTATCGCAAGTGTCGGTTTCGGACAAAGACACTTACACGGCCACACTTTTTTTTTCCAGAGGTGTAAGTGCTACAACTTACTACAATGGTTTTTTCTTATTAATGATGAGTTATGAGTTACTTTTGGGTATGTTTGGATTGACTTATTTAATTTTATCTATTAGCATAAGCATTTGTAAGACTCTTTGAAATGATTTATGAAAATAACTCATGATAGTTTATTTTCATAAACTCTTCATTATGGCTTATGAGAACGACTTCTAGCTATATGAAAATATTTTGACTGTTGGGTTTTCCAAACATGACCTAAATATATATATTCCATATTGTTTAAGTGCTGTTGCTTTTGTGTGTTTTCTGTTTTGTTTCAGGCTGTCATAGTTGAAGAAGATAATGCCACGAAACATGTGGGTATGAAATTATAGCATTGAATTTTTATTTCTTTACAATGAATGTCTAGTATTTCTTACTTTGGTGGGTTTTCAGTTCTCTTGAAACATACTGCTTACAAACATAAATATTGATGGCTTTTCAGTTACCAATGGAGGAGACAGAGGACGAGAAGGACATCAAACTCCTGGCATTCCTACTGGTATGTTATCAATGTCATTATTTCCCTGGCTATTTCCTGATGAAAGCTACTGAATTGTATATACTTCGTTACTTTGTAATGAACTGATTGATCACTGGTACAGAGAAGATTTGTCCTTTGTTAAGTTGTGGGTAATCTTAGAAATGGTTGACTTAATTATAGACATCAAACAGATACTGTTTTTCTTCACATGAAATTGATGACAAATTTTCATGTGCTGCATCATCTGAATTTGTTTCCATTTTCATTTCAGTTTTTACTGGTTTGAAATCGGAGAATTAAAAAACCAATTATGATGTGATCTCTTTAATTTGTTTCTCTTGTAACCCAAAATATGTTATACTATCTGTTTTCATACTTCCAAGTATGCTTTCTTAACTCTCTTCATTTTTTATCTTGTTCTTTTGGATTTTGGAGCCAGTTTGAAGTAGAACCACTTTATTATGGCTGTATTAGTATGTTCCATTGTATAATTTATTTACTTCATCTCTCAAACATAATATTCTACCAAGCCAATTTATATTGACTTTTTTCCTTATACTTAAAGAGGAACACTTTAGGCAGTCTCTTAATCAAATAAACTTTAATTTTCTGTTTACACTTGCACTGAAGATGCCTCTTATCAATAAAAAGGATTATTGCTGATAAGTTGGCTAATATATTTATTAATTTCAGTTATTGTTTATATATTTTTTCTTATTTTCTTATTTATTTTCCAATATGGCATATTAGATGCTTCTGAATAAAAAAAACTAACATTTACATGTTTGAGATATTTTATACAATTTTATCATATATTGTATGCACTTTAGTTTCATTTTTGAAACCAAGGAAGTATGCAACTGAGTCGTATTTTCCAGGCTTCTATATACCTGCAACATAATCTGTTATTTAATTTTTTGTTTTATTGTAATTATGTTTACATACTTTGTGAATGACATCGACACGCTAGTCGCTTTATTCCCTTAGTAATTGCATATCTCAAGTGTCAAGGTTCTAGCAGTTCATCCAATTGTTTTGTTTTTATTGTTTTTTTAATGATTTTGAGTGTAGTTTCATTTCTGACCATGATCCACACCCCTGTTGATTTGAATCTGTGAGCGGACCTGAAAATAGCTGCCATTTGTATTTTCATTGTCATTTGATGATATAATAACAACATCATTCATTAATTTTTGGCGTGTTCATTCATGCAGAAGCCTTTGAACAACAGCCAACAAACAACTGGAGGGGATTCTTTAGTGTATCTTCTTATTCACAGTATTTCAATGTAGATACAGATGCTGTTATGACCAGATTGATAAGTTCCTTGAATCCAGTTGGTGGAGACTTCTTCAGCAAGATAGATGCCAACCCTGATTTGTGCGTTCTGTTTCTTTTACTCTTGATGCTTCTATACTTTCTATATTCAAAATAGAGTTACAAATTTTAATGTGGGAGTTTTTTTAAGGAATATCTTGTAATTTTTCTTCCAAAATGCATAGATTGTGCATGTTAATCACTATTAAATACTAATAATGTGATTCTTTTATGGTGTTATAGATATGGGCTTATATGGATCTCAACGACATTGATTTTTGTACTTGCCTCACTTGGAAATCTTGCCACATTCCTTATGCAAAAACATGCAGATGGCGGAACCTCATGGAGCTTTGATGTTAGCTATATGAATGTGGCTGCATGGTCTATCTATGGTTATGCAATAGTGGTCCCCGTGGCATACTACTTCTTCCTTCAGTATATGGGTTCAAATGCTAGCCTTATAAGGTTTTGGTGCATGTGGGGATATTCTCTTTCCATTTTCATCATCTCTTCGGTAAGTTTCTGCTCTCCAATGTGGGAAATTGTTAATTGCTTTTACTGTAAAATAATATAGCACAACTCTATTTTAGACCCTTTAAATATGGGAAAATTGACCGAGACACGGCACAACAAAGTGAGGAACTCCTTAATCTTTGGTTAAAAGACCTTTTGGCCTAAACTCAAATCCTTGATCGGCAAGTAACCATTTAAAACAAAGTTTTCAGGCGATTATAAGATTAGAAAGCAAAAGGGTGATCAATGTCTTTTATAATAATAATGATATATATCGTATTATTTGATGAGTATGATAGTAACCCAATGCAAGAGAAACTTGTGTTGTTCCAGATCAATGCTGAGGCACCCAATGACAGAAATCTCAAAAACTGCCTCCGCTCTACTCCCACGGTCTCCTTCCTATCAGCCTCCCTCTTAGAAAACTGCCCGCATCAAATAATAGATCTTTGTTCTTAATCCCCGTTGTTGGGGCTTAGGCTTAATATCCTATATACTGACTTCTTTTTGATATATTTTGTTTTATGATAAAAAATGATGTATTTTAGAAGTTCATACTGAATTTATATTAGTTGTGATAAGAAATTGCATCATTTGCTAGCTAATTATGCTTTAACTTTGTGTAATATTTTTGAGATGCCATCTAATTTATATTTTACTTGGGATACTTTCAGTTTTTGTTGATAATTCCAGTTGAGATTCTTCGGTGGATCATAACGCTCCTTACCGGTGTTGCGTCAGCTAGCTTTGTTGCCTTAAACCTGAGATCTTACATTGAAGGCAATGATTTTTCAGTGGCGATTATTGCTGCTTTTTTCTTGCAAATAGGTCTGGCAGTCTTCATCAAGGTTTGGTTCTTTGCATAGAAAGATGCATTGTAATAGTGAATAATAAGTCCCTACTATACCATTGTTAGCCCGCTCCATCGGCTACGAGACTGTAGTCTCTGCAGCAGATTTGGCTTGATTTTGTGGATTTACTAGAATGGGGTTGGAAAGAATTGCATAGTAATGCGATTTCTTTATTGGCAAGGTCTGTGTTTGTATCATTTTGACCTGTTGCTTTGAGAAGACTAATATTTTGGAAGAAAAAAAAAGAACAATAGTTGAGTGTAAAATTTAAGTCTAAATGTCTGAGATTTTTTGCACATCTGTGTAAATATACATCAAGTAAATCTCTTTTTAAATTGAAATCCTAGCAGCAGTCTTGCACTGCTAGGATGTTATCTTTTGAGGTCTATTGAGGTCATATTAAATGATTTAGAATTATGGTTTGGTTTCTACCGAGGTCTCAAGATTAAAATAAAAAGTTGATTAGCACATTCTCTAAATTCTGCAAAATACATATATAAAATGAATTTCTTAATGTGACATACCGTAAATAAATATGCAATCTTTCGCATAGATCTCACCCTAATACCACATCACTAGAGACGCACATAAAAATTTTAGAGGTAAAAGTTATTTTCCATGGTTGTATCTAGCTGTGACAGCCATGTAATTAGTATGAAATACTACATGAATATAACGTGCTACGTAAGTTTTTGATTATGTGGCATTGTTATTTGTTGTGAAATCCACATAGAAGGCTATCTCATACCACAACCTTTGATGGAAAACATATTTGTATATAAATTACTTTTATAATACATTATAGCTTTCAATTGCTGCACACACTTCTAAACTAAAAGTCACAATTATCAGGTGTTTAGTGTGTTTACTGTGATGCGTCTGTCAAACAGGTTTACTATGATGGGACGTATGAACAACCTCAGACGACAAAAGCAAATTTGATTTTGTATGATATTGGAATAGAATCTTTATAGAAACCTGGTTTACTATGATGGTTGAAACAATTAGGTTTTTTTAAAGAAAATGAAAAACGAAGAGATAAGGGTATTTTTGGATTCATGAAATAGAATAGAATAATATAAATTTAAGTTTTATTGTTTAGATTGATTAAGAAAAGGATGGAATGGAGTGGAAGTCTATTTCATTCCATCACTTTTTATCATTTTTTATATTTTTCAATTTGAGTGGAATGATAAAAATTTTATATTCCGTTAAAAAATACTTAAACAATGGAACGACATGTTTATTTTATTTCATTTCCGTTCATTTCCATTCTGCTCCGTTCATTTTAAAATATCTAAACATAGCCTAAGAGAAAAAAGTTATATTGTAAAATTTTTTTTATTGAAATTGTCACTCGTTGATTTATAAATTAATTGTATATACAAACAAAATATATAATTTACAAATTATAATATTCAATTCTTTCGAATACTTGCTTATACATTTTGAGGCACATATTATATTAGATTAACATCACTATATCCCACATACTATATTTGACTAATACAACTATATTGAATATTTCTTAAAAGATTGAATTACATCTTTTAACTGATATTGCATTTAAATTTTATATGTCCTTCACTGAAAAAACTGAGAAAAGATAAATCAAACAAAATAATAGAAAGGTTTACTAAAGCTAATTAACTTGGTAAGTTTTACTAATATCCAGAAATAACACAAAAAGAACATGATTTTCATCATATTTTTTTCATACCTCTCTCGTCATACCACTTTTGATAATAAACAGGACCTCCTTCATTTAATACGTTGGTTTTTTTTTGGGACTCTTTAAAAATAAATTACTACTTTTTTAAAGTTATTTATACTATCGTTATTTATTTTTTATTTGTGAATAAAGTACTAGATTGAGAATTTTTTTTAAAAATAATCATGTTTTTCAAACAAAATTTTCAAATAATCACTTAAAAAAAAACTTAACGGATAACTTTTTAAATACAAAAATTGCCCCAAAAAAGATGTGCTACAGTTTGTGACGCATGCATTCAATTTTTAGCCTAAGGCTCCAATGCCTGTTGCGCATGATCATATCTGTAGTTAATGGTCGTAGCGCATGTTTGCAACCTTTAGGAACATGTGCCATTGCATGTGCTGCACAACAACCAATGACGCACGCTCCTAAAAATTGTATGTATGTGCCACAGATAATAGCGCACCCTCTTGAGATTTAGCCGAGTATCTAGTTGTGTTGTGGTGATTGGTCATCTCCAGTTTATCTTCATGTTTGTTTTTTCAGCATATACATGCATACTTTCATTCATTCATACATACACCATGCATAACTGAATTAAGATTCATGCTCATCCTGCATTCCTCAGTGTTTCTTACCCATCCACTCTGGTGTTGTTTTCCCCAAAGAGTGTGTATCCTCCCTCCATTTAGAGTGTCTACCTTAAGCAAAAAGCGTGTATTCTTTCTAATTCCCCACCGAGTTTATTCCTCATGGAGAATTTTGCTTTAGTTTTCCTTTCCAACTCATTTATTTGGATGGAACCACCCCCCAGTTGAGTTATTTTCTCTTGAATAGAGTCTTGTTTGAACGTTTCTCTTTAGTTTGTTCCTGGATTGAATTTTTGTCTTCTGCAACAAATACTTTGAAGCTCTCTAGGCTGTGAAACCTAGATGATGAGAAGACATTTATTTTGCACCTTTGAGGATTTACTTTCCTCAGCAGGAATTTGTTTATGATTCCTCATCAAAAGTTGAAGATTTTATTTCCCCAACAGTGTTGTGATGACACTCTTTTGGAATCTTTGCTTGACAGCAAGATGCGATCTCTTTATGTGAGAAACTTGTATGTCTCCAGCATGGTAAGCCTTACTTGGTAACAAGTGGAAATCTCTTTGAGAAACTTGTTTTTCTATTTCAACCTTTGCAACGATAAATGGCAGTCTCTTTTGAGAAACTTATTCGTTCTTGATGGTTCTCCAACCTCACAATTACAAGTGGCAGTATCTTTGAGAAGCTTGTTTGCTATACTCAACCTTTGTGTGACTTCAAGTGACGGTTTCTTTATTTGAGAAGCTTGTATATTCCCAGATACCAATTTGTATCTTCACATTAAATGGCATCTCTCTAGTTTATCCTCACCAGAGAAGTTTATTGTGAAATACTTGATCCTCATCCAATCAAAGGAATGCCCTGGACTCGTTATTTGAACATGTGGCATCTCTTTAGTTGAGAAGCTTGTTGCGACTCCATCAACATTTCTATCAAATGGCATCTCTCAAGTATATTCCCGTCAGAGAAGTTTGTTGAGAAATCCTTATCATCACCAACAAATGATTGTCTCTTTATTTGAGAAGTTTATTGTATAATCTAACCTGCCCGTATCTCCTTTGAAGATCCCCAGTAGGGTTATTGATTTCTAATTCCTAGCAGGTGGAAGTCCCTTTAGCGAAGATAACTTGTATTTGACCATTTTTCAAGTTTGAGATTTGATTAAAGAAGAAGTTGAGCCCTATTATAATAGTGGAAGCTTGTCATCAGTTTGATCTGGTTCATTATTTGAACAAGTTCTTATCTCCATAATTGAGAATTCTGTTGCGATCCAGTGAATCTCTCGTCCCCAACAAACGAATGTCTCTTTATTTGAAAAGTCTATTGTGTGGTATGACATGTTCACATCTCTTTTGAGTATCTCCGACAGAGTTATTATTTATTTTCAGCAAGTGGCTATCCTTTGTGAAGCTTGTTTGTTACTCTTTTCAAGTTTGAAATTTGATTAAAGAAGAAGTTGAGTCCTATTATAATGGTGGAAGCTTATTATCAAGTTAATCTTTGTCTACCTAAGAGTTCCTTCTCTAGTAGAACAAATGACTTTTCCCTTAAGATTTCCCAGTGGAGCCCATATCCTTTTTCCTCTTTATCTCCAGCAATTTCAAGTCGTAGCTTCATCTACGCACTTTTCCCATCCCTTGTGGAATTTTATATTCCCCAGCTGGATCTCTTCTTGTTTTTCCCATGTGGAGTTTCTTTTTCCTTTACTAAGTTTCTGCAGCAGTAGTATGTCTCCTGTGGTACCTTTTTCCACGGAGTCGTTTGCATGCATTCACATCATAATCATTTTGCGGCATCTTAGGGCCAAAAATTGGGTCTTCTGTATTTAAGTCTCTTTTATCTCATCAAGACAAAGATGTCAATCTTCATATCTCCGAATAAAAGAAACTTAAATAGGGGCATCTGTCATACCTTAATTTTTACCTCTAAGATTCCACCTCATTTGTATCTTTATAATGCATCAAGATCACAAACTTGTTTGTCTCCTAACTCTCTCACCTTTGGGTTTTCTTATACAGAGATCATCAAGCACCTCTTTGTGCATCTTTCCTATCATACCCCAAATTTTACCCTTAGATTCTTTGATCTTTTGCATATCATTTAGGTCAATCATTTTGCATAACTAACCAAATCATCAGCTTTTGTATGCTTTGTTTCACTTGTGAATCATGATTTGCGTCAAGAGACTTCCAGGGTTGGTAAATTAGGGTTTTGGATTGGTCGTCCACCATTTAAGCTTTTAAGACATGGAATCAGAGGTTTTTTGTTGAGTTGGATTTCCATTGATTTAGAGGTTGCTTCTTTCGGTTATTGTACTCAAGTTTGAGGCGGAGGTATTAGATTTTCAATTGTCATGGGCACAACATCAATTTCTTTGAATTACCATAAGGGTATCGTTTGTTTAGGATTTCATCAGTGGCTTGACTGGAAAGATCCTGAATCAGGATTTTGGAAGATTAGGGTTTCTCACCCTTGGTGTTTATGATCGGCAAATGCCGTTCAAGTTGATTTTCCCCTGAGGCTAGCAGGTTCTGCAACACCCCAAAATAATTAGAATATTTATTTATTATAAATATTCGTGATTTCAGTGAATCTTGGTGAAATATTTGATGCCCGGTGATTTGTGTTGTAGGGTATTGATATTGTTAAGAGGGTATTGAGAATATTTAGAAGTATATGATTATTAGAATTATTTTGATAGTAATAATAGTGGATAATGTGAATCTCTTATTATTATTATTATTTTAAATAAAAAATTGGAACACTAAGGGAAAGATGATAATGTTGGGTGGATTAAGTGAGGATAAAGTTGAGAAATCATATTAAGGGTCCTTGGGGTAAGTTGGACAGAGAAGAAAGGAATTCATGGGGTACAATCGTATTTTGGGAAAGGAGCTCTAAGGAAAAGGAAAAGGGGAAGCTAGGGCTCAGAGAAATTTTGGAAGAACTCAAGAAGAGGATCGTAATTGAATTATCTAAGGTATGGGGAGTATCGGTTGTCATTATAATTGATATAAGGTTAGATGTATGTAGGTAGTTGGAGTTTTAGAGGATTTTGGATTTTTAGGGTATTATGACGGATTTTATGATTTAGGGATGTGTAGAATGAAGGAAAATGATGTATATGTTGTCTGGTATGATGTATTGTTGGGTTAGTGTTGATTTACTTGTAATCGATGTGTATTTTTGGACTGAAGGGTATTGGAAATCGTAAGAAATTTGGGTCTGAACTGGTGCAGAATCGCAACTGAGAAGTTGCAAGTTCGCGCAGTTTCGTCGAGCGAACTTCCCAACTCACTGGGTGAAGCGATTTCTCCCCAGCCTTGCCAAGCAAAAGTGGGAGCAAGAAAAGGGTGAAAAATGAATGCTCTTGGTTTTTGTATGAAGGAGGGAATTCGCCACTGCTTCGCCAGGAGAAACGCAGACGAGCGAGCACCAGGCGAGCAAGTGCAGTAGTTTTATTTTTCTTTTATTTTGTTATGTTGTCTTATGTCTTGTTGTCCGTATGCCTTGAGTAATTGGTGTGCTGTATTTTGGTGACTATAACATGGTGTTCTCTGATGTAATGTGAAGAATCGTGATGCATAATAATGATATAATACCATGGTGTTTTGATGAATTTTCATGAATGATGATGCAACTTGACAATCCAGTGATGATGTTGATTATGACGTAGTACATCATGCATTCATAGCATAATAGGAATTCAGTCCAATGTTGTTGATAGGACTTCGGTCCAGTGTTGTTGATATGACTTTAGTCCAGTGTTGGCTTCAATCCCATTGCGTGGATTAAGGTATTTATATTGTGCTCCGGTTCTTGTGTAGAATTGATCATATTGGTGGGGATGTTTGGAGGGTGATGGCCCAGTGCCCATCAACATGTTGATTTGGTACCACATGCATGATTCTACGTTGTTGCATTTCATGTTATGTGGGATTGCATCTATGTGAATGACTGTTATTATTGATGGGGTGATTTTAAAATGACGTATGACGATGTTGTGAATTAAGTGATGCTTTGGTGATGAGTTATTGATTTGATGGTTTTATGAACGAAGATGTATATATGACACTATGATATGGAGGTGTGAGTATAATACATGACAAATGAGGATGCATGGATTTCATGATGATGTTGTTTTTGTATGATGGATGCTATCTTAATATATCTTATCTTTATGTCTTGTATAATGATTTGTGATTACTCACCCTGCTTGTTTGAATGTTGCCTCCACATGGGTAACATGCAGGTGATCAGGATTAGCTCTTTTGGTGCTTGAAGAATTAGCCTTGAAGTATTTTGGTCATTTCTGTTGATTAGAGGGTCTTGCTCTGATGTGTAAGATCGGGCCGAGACATTTGAGTCAGACCATTATGTTCTTTTTGTTGTTGACCTCATGATACTATGAGTTTCTTGTTTTAAGACTTTTGAGTTATGTTTTATGTCAAAATGTGATTTTATGCTGCGTAGTATTTGATTTAATTTATGTTGACAGAACCGTGTTACAAAGTAAGTCGTTAATGTGATATTTTTGACAAAATGTGGCACCCTTATGGTGATATACTATGATATATTTGCTTATAATTATCATGAATGTTCTGTGGGGTAGAAGGGTGTTACAGGTTCAATGTATGTGCAATACTATTTCAGTTCAATTAAGGTGGTCTGATTTTGGTCATGTTGTACCCCAAAATTTGACCAACCATTTCTTGTACTTGGCTTAGGTTTCTTTGCATTTTCGCATTTTTACATGTCATAACATTTGTCCTTGAGCTAGGAGATCAAGGTTTTCGTGTGGCTCAGGGTTTTCTTTGGTGCGAGAGACCAAACAACGAACATCGGCTCCGACATCTATTTTGCCCAGCGACCGAGCGGTCGATTTTATTTTACTTTGCAGGATATTTTCAAATCAAGAGGCAGTATTCAGGCTATCTCAAGCATTCTCATGGTTGTAGTATTCAAGAGCAAGTTTCAGATGCTGAACAGGGCTTAGAACAGATGAAAACGGGCAAATGTGCAGATTTTCCTCCAGAAGGCGCCAAAATTCAAAATTTTAAGGTGTTAACCGATTAACCAATGCAAAATCAGGTCAAATTTGAATTTTTGAAGGTGTTAATCGATTAACCCATATGGTTAACCAATTAACCAAGGCAATTTCAGCTCTACACGTGAGTTTTCAAAGGCAGCCACTTTGGGGTCTATTTTAATCACTTGAGAAATTGATTTTATACCAAAGGAAGGATCTAGAACCACTTTGAATTTTGGTTAATTTTCAAATTAATTAAAGTTCCCTCCAATTTTCCAGTCCTAATCCCATTCCAATTTTCACAAACCACACTCCAAACTACATTTTCAAGCAATCTCATTTCAAGCAAACATTTTTAAACCAAAAAGCGTAGATTTTTCAAAGAGGTTCCTATAGAGTACTATAGACATTTTGGTGCTAACACCTTCCCTTTGCATAACCAATCCCCTTACCCAATCTCTGTTTATTTGTTCTTGTTTTAGAACTCGTTAGGTTTTGTTCACTCTTTTTCCTTTCCTTTAGATAAATAAAAGTGCGGCGGCGACTCTTGCTTTATGAGTTAAGTTAATCAATAGCTTACACTCACAATTTTACCGTTGCATGTTATACCATCGAGCATGCAATGCGCTCATGTATATTCCTGCTAGCTTCAGCTGGTGACTTTGCTGAAGAGTCCTTGCTCTTGCAATTCGGAGTCTAGCCTAGTTTTGTTTGTTTCCTTGTTTGTTTGGGTTTTTATCTTTACACTTTACTTGGTTTATCTTTATGTTATTTATTGCATTCTTTTACTGCCTTAAATATTTATATTTTGTAGACTCTGTATATCTGCTATGTTTTCTACTGTTGTTGGGATGGGATGATGTTACTTGAGAGGAGCTCTATACCCGAGCTTGAGTATACACACGAATAGATTCATGGATAGTCGTGTCGCCTATGTTTTTCACGTTGGATTGTCACGAGAGCCACACCCAGACTAGACTCACATGAAAATGCTTTTGTCTTGCGAGAATTCGTTACGGCAAGGTATTTTCATTTGACTCGATGACTCTGGGAGACCTTCAAGGGACAACCTTTGGAAGACTAGAACACACCTGTAGGGGGATATTGGGCTTTTCTATAGGAAACCAAGACTCTTCATACCATTTATTCTCTCGTACACGTTATACCTTTGCAACTATGCATAATTACATATGCAGATTATCCATACTATTCAGATTATGCTGACTTCTTGATTCATGTGGTTGATCGCGACTTTCTATGTCTAATACAACCTAACTGCAAGTGCACAGTCTATCGCGTAGTAATAATAGATATCGATCCCACAGGGACTCGTAATCAAACTAGTGTTCTCGGGAGTTACTATGTTTAGCTAGGTAGAATATGTTTAAGGAAATAAGATTGTCACTAAAAGGGAACTAAGAATGCTACTTAGATTATAAATGATTGAATCGATATGCAGTAATTGTGTTCTTCAGGGATTTGACAAGTTACTGGTGTATGAAATAATTTTCAAAGTTTATTTAAGCAGAAAATGGAGATTTGAAGACTCTCGCCTCACGATGGTTATTGACGCTAATCATAATCCTAAGGGCCAAACGTACACTTTCGTATCCCGTTCGGGGTTAAAATCATTTTTTGGAAATCTCTAAGTTCTAATTCATTTTAAAGTGCTTTCGCTGTTATTAAAATGGATGACTAGTGTTTACTATCTGACCTTACCGCAGCTTTCGCTTGTTGGTTCGTATCTTAATTAATTTCCCACTTTCGTGGCAAAACTACTTTTAAATAAGTTCTCGCTTTCGCGACGAAGTTTATTCAGTAAATCAATTTTAAACACTCAGACCATAAATTACTTTTTTGAAAAGAAAGTTTTTCAACCAGTTGTTATCAAATCCCATTTGAATTACTACTACATATCGATTACCTAAGTTTAGCTAGACATGGATTTGGGAAAGATAAAACATAAATAAAAACAATAAATAATGATTTGCATTATAATAAAACTGGAATCGATTGAAATGAGAAACCTGTAAATATTCCAATTGGCCTTTGGGCAGATCCTCCACAGATGTTGGCAGGATTCTGATTTCTATGCCAATTTGATCGTACAATGAAAGTAGAAATTACAGAAGAATGAAAATGGAACACAGGAAAGGTAAAGAGAAACAAATAAGAATATTGTTGGAAAATATGCTCTGGAAATAAATTTGGCAGCACTTCGTTGTATGAATGCAACACACTTTCTGAAGTCCCATGCTTCCCTTTTTATAGAAGTGGAATCCCAACGGTTATCATTGAAGATGATGGACTTTGAGGCAGATAATTTAGGGAGTAGTGGTCCACTCTGTGGGAATTGGAACTGCTTCTGTTACGTGAAATTGAAGTGGGGCATTTTTGCCTGCATGACGGTCGTCACAAGGTGTGACGATCGTCACCCGTGTGACGGTCGTCATGAAGCTGTGACGGTCGTCACATCAGCAAAAACAGCTTCCTGCGCTTTTCATTGTGTTTTCACTCCTTTTTCGTCCATATTTCATCTGAGATTGCTTCTTTTCTTCATGTTGCCTTGTTTAGACGTGATCGTTGAATACCTGCAAAACATCAGACAAATAACACGGAAATAACCCGAAATTGGATCGAAAACGGTTAGACTTTAGTTGAATTATGCATCAAAATATATATACGATTTCGTGTTATCAAACTCCCCTAAGCTTGAATCTTTGCTTGTCCTCAAGTAAAACGTGAAAAGGCCAGCAAGCGCGAGGCAGCTTTTTCGTTCGCAAAATTCGGGAAAAACCGGGATTCTTGGTAGGAACAAAACGAGTACCATGACGACACTCGACTACAAGTCTTCGGAGGTCTCCTTTTTATGCAAACCAGTCCCAGTCATGCTACTGTAGCTCGGCGTCAAGGTTCTCGCGGCAAGTTCACCCTGTTTGTTCTAGCGCAATCACATTAAGCCCGTTGTCCATACACTTTTATGGCGAGTCGACCTGTTAGTGAATATGATCTCATTTCTTGTTTTTGATCTTCTTCATTGATCATAAGCTTATGTCATTGATTTTTCAATGAGTTTTCGTGCCGTTGGGCTAAATGCTCGGGTGAGGAACACCTAACTTAGAAGGAAACATGTCTTATATTTTTGGGCTATTTAGCTCTCTTTTCATGATTTTTCATCTTTTTGGAGATCATACACTTATTTGCATCGGTCGCTCGCTTAGTAGTGCTTTAGGATGGTGCTGACTGCTAGTATAAACTACTTGGGGTTGAGTTTGCATAGACACTTGAGACTTTGGTACGCGTAGGTAGTGAAACCGACTCGCATAAACCAGAGATCTAAGGTGTCAGGACGGTACTGGTTTTGTTAGAACTGTCGTTTCTTCGGAGTTTCAAAACTTGTTTTGAACTCGGGTGCATTCTCGTGGTGCTTTTGCTTTTGAGGAACGAACAAAAGTTTTTGTTTACATTGAATAATGTGGGGATGTTTGCGTAACGGGAAAAAGTATATATAAACGAGCTTTATTTGCTAAAACTAGAAAGTGTTTGAATAGAACTTACGAAATTCAAAGTACAGTGGAATGGAAATAACAATGAAATGGAAATAAAGGCTCCACTCCTACACTATCTCAATCAGTGTCCCCACTGATTTTGAAGCATGCGAGAGGGAGATACAACTGAAATGAAAGTACAAATAAACTGGAAATATAGTAAACAAATAAGGAAAAATGGAAATCTAGTCACGGCCTCTGTCACGTCCGTGCTGGCGTCCTCTGGCTCTGGCAAGGGCTACTCTGTCCTTGTAACTCATAGCTCCGGTGTGGTAGACGGTGTCTCGGAGTCCTTCGACCTGCAAAGTCAGATTCGCCAGGTTCTCAGTGATAGTAGCTTGGCCGGTGTGAAGTTGTTGCATTTGAGTCCGGTGCCAAGCTTCGAACTGGTCAACTCGCTGATTCTGCTGCTGCAGCATCGCGAGTATCTGTGCCTGCTGGTCTAGGGAGCGGCATAGGTCCTCTTCTGTGTAGTCTGGCACGGGATGATGGCGGCGGCGGCGAGAGGATGTACCTTCGTAAGGAGGAGGCTGCGATGCCTCTGGCTGCTCGGACCTGTCAAACTCAGCTTGGATTTCATCGTCAGAACCTTGGGTGTGGTCCTGAGTAGGAACAGCGGTAGTAGGAGGGGCAGTGAGGTCGAACAACCAGTTGGTACGGTCCTCTGGGTGTGTGCGGGTGCGGGACGGAAGGATGATGCTTCGGACGGTCTTGCCACGCACTACCGGATGGTATTTGCCGTCAGCTCTGGAGCGGATAAGGTGAGAGGCTCTGCAGTGGTCGGTGTTAAGGAACACCGAGGGGATGGAACGGAGGTGCTGGAGGCGGTCGCCAAGGTTCAACCCAAGTGCAATAGCAATGACAATCCCGCCAAAGTAGAATGGCTTCGAGCCACGGTTGCAATTGGCCTGAATGTGAGCCAGCAGAAACGGAGCGGCGTTGACAGGTTCGTTGTTGAAGACGCAATGAAGGAAGAAGAGCTCTTTGGAGTTCACTTTGTGGTTGCTGTCTCTGGCGAAAATTGTGTTGCTCAACGCTTTGTGAAAGTACCAGATGGTTGGGTTATGGATATGTGTGGCGTGCAGAGAGTCCCAACCATCGGCATTGATGCCGGTCAACTGATACCACAACGCGAAAGCTTCGTACTGGAACTGATCGGTGATGCGGCGGTGGGCATTGTCACCACGAGGTAGCTGTAGGAAGCCGACAATCTGGTTTTGGTGCAGCTGATAGTTTGTGCCGAACATCCGGAAGCATGCGGCACCTGAGTGCTGGCTAAGTTCGCCGCTGAATGTGGCGTAAGTAAACGAACTCAAGAACTCGAGAGTGAGTTGTTCGTATGTTGGCAGTGGGTTGGTGCAGAGGTTCCAGATGCCTGCTCTTTGAAGCATCCAGGTTACGCCTTCAAGGAGTCCGAGCTCCGTAAGCAAAGGAATGTGTGGATAATGAGTCGGCTGGAGCGACCTCTGATGAAATGCGATGTAGTTTGTTCGCTGTCTCTCGCCTAAGTCTCCTTCACTGAAGATGATGTTGCTGATATTTGGGGTTTCTGCATTTCTTGCCATTGTTGGAAGATTGAGAGGTTTCTGAAGATTGGGGTTTTTCTGCAGAGTGGGAAGAAACTGACAGAAGTGTGGTTTGGAAGTTGAGATTGGAGTTGAAATATATTATTCAATGTGGGGAGGACGAAAATTTGTAGTGGGGTAGGAGTTAGGATGATTGGAAATGGTAATGGGGGTAGTGGAAGAGAACACGAACTCTGTTATATTAGATATCAGTTTTTGAATTCGTGACGGTCGTCACGTATGTGTGACGGTCGTCACCCGCGTGACGCTCGTCAGGGTCCTGTGACGGTCGTCACAGCAGCAAAATCTGCAGAATGCAGAATTTTGCTCCGAGGGCGTACTCGTAGTGACTTTAAGTCTTAGTATTGATACGGCAATGTAATATAACAGCCAACAAACAACGAATAATGCGAAAACAGACTAATTGAATAAAAACTAGAATTGAAATAACATAAAATTGAAATGATTGTATGTAGTACATAAAGAAAACTAACAATGCGAAAAATCCAAATGATTAAATGAAACTAAACTAGACTAAACTAAATCTATTGCTAAACACTAGTAACTAATCTTTTCGTGTCTTCAACTCATCGAACTTCCGTGCGTAGTAGTCGAGTTGGTCGCAGACTAAATCCATGAAGCCTACCAGTTCGATGTGCATGCCTGCGATGTCAGCTTTTACATTAGTCAGAGCTGCATCAACGTCGTCCAATCGGAGTAAAACGGTATCCATTTTGTCGGTGGTCTCCTCAGGGATAGGCTCAGGATAGGTGTTATAGTGTGGAGGAGTCGTAGGGTCTACTTTAGCTTCGGATACAGCATCCTCATAGTACATATAGTCGTGTGCCTCAGAGATGTGGTCACTGTCATACATATAGTTCTGTGGTGTTGACTGTGGTGAAGGAGGTCCCATAGGCTCGTCCAGTTCATAAAGCCAGTTATCCTTGTTGTGGATACTTGTCATCAGATGATCAGGCAGTGTGAATAGCTGTACTAGTTTTTCGTTAATGAGGTACTCATACAGTCCAGGTCCCATAGTTCCTAAAATGCGCCTGTTAAAGCAGAATTGTATGTTCATGGGTCGGATGGTGCCAAAACGAGTGCTGGCATTTAAGTGGAATCTAAGGCCAAGCTCGTGGGAAATCATTGTCACGAGGCCTCCTATAAGAATAGGTGTATGTGGTTCCAGCGTGAGGCGTTTGAAAGATCTCATCATGAAAGGCACTGCATTTACTGTACGTCCCTGAGAAGCACAGAACATGATGAATAACTCCTCTTTAGATACTGTCGTAATATTTTCTTCTTTTCCAAACAAGGTGTGAGCTAGTATCTTATGGAAGTATCTGAAGGCTGGGTTATGAATATCATCATTGTACATTCTGTTTGGTTCAGGGTGATAGTCGCCTGTGATTCTACCCCAGAATTGATCGAGTTGAAAATCGATATCGTCATCTTCTGCACTGATGAACACATGCGATCCGCTAGGAAATCCTAGGAGGTTAGCTAGTGACATCCAGCTATAGGTTTGGTCCATTCCAAACAATCGGAAGGTAATCAGCTCTGTGTTGGATCCAAAACCATAGTTGGGTATGTATCTGAAAGAACTAAGGAATTCATAGGTAAGATCCTTGTAGGTAGCAAAACGTGTTTTCAAAGCAGTGTTCTCCCAACCCAGTTGATTGAACAGGTATTGAATGCTATCTGTGATTCCTAGTTTATCCATGGTAGCCTTATCATAATAGAGCGTTAAGGCGAATTCTCTTTCGGTCAGTGCTGCGAATCTTGCCTTTTGAGCTAGTCCTCGGAAGTGAACCTTTGTGAAGTCGTACTCGGCCATACTCGCAGGTAATTCGGAGAAAACAGAAGGAATGTTTTGAAGACTTTTAAAAATCCTGAAAAGTTTAAAACAGGAGTTTGAAGTCAGGATTTTTGAGAAACAAAAAGCGGTAGAAACAAAAGACAAAAGAGAAAAGTAAAATATGAAAACAAACGAAAGTAGAAAGTAATAATAATTATAATTTTAGAATTTTTGTTGGATTTTCAAAGTAAAATTTTAAAGAAAAATTGAAATACGATAACGAGGGAAATTGGGTTGCCTCCTAGTAAGCGCTGTTTTTAACGTCTAAAGCCTGACGATAGCTTGGTGAGAAGCTATTCGGGTGTTTGAGCTGGAAGCTCAAGCAATGCTATACTGCTGACTTGAGGACTGTTGTCGTTCTTATTATAATGTTTTAGACGTTGCCCGTTTACAATAAATGGTGCATTCGTCTTATCGGTAATTTCGACAGCTCCACTCTGAAGTACTTTAGTCACTTCATAGGGTCCAGACCACCTAGATTTTAGTTTACCTGGGAAGAGTTTTAATCTTGAATTAAAGAGCAATACGATGTCTCCCACACTGAATTGTTTCCTGGCTGAACGTTTATCATGCCACTTTTTAGTTCGTTCTTTATAGATACGGGTATTTTCGTAAGCGTCTAATCGAAGTTCTTCCAATTCGTGTAAGTTCAAGATTCACTTTTCTCCTGCCTCGGTGTAGTTGAAGTTGAGTGTCTTAATGGCCCAGAAGGCCTTATGTTCTAATTCTACAGGGAGATGGTAGGATTTACCGTAAACTAATTTGTAGGGTGTAGTACCTATTGGTGTCTTAAAAGCGGTCCTATAAGCCCATAAAGCTTCTTGTAGCTTTGACGACCAATCTTTCCTTGAGGTAGCGACAATCTTTTCCAATATCTGTTTTATTTCTCTGTTCGAGACCTCTACTTGTCCGCTAGTTTGCGGATGATAAGGTGTAGCTACTCGGTGTCGGACTCCATATCTAGAGAGAAGTTTATCGAATATTCGTGATATGAAGTGAGATCCGCCGTCACTAATGACGAGTCTTGGTACACCGAATCTAGGAAAATTTTGGTTTATGAAGAGTTTGATTACTACTCGTGCGTCGTTCGTTGGAGCAGCTATGGCTTCTATCCATTTAGACACGTAATCGATAACGACGAGTATGTAGTGATTACCAAAAGAAGGTGGAAATGGTCCCATGAAATCTATTCCCCAGACGTCGAAGATTTCTACCTCTAAGATTCCTTTCTGAGGCATTTCATCGCGTCGTGAGATGTTGCCAGTTCGTTGGCATCGATCACATTTTAGCACAGCGATGTGAACGTCTTTCCAGAGGTTAGGCCAGAATAAGCCGGCTTGGAAAATCTTAGCGCACGTCTTGGATGTACTAGCATGACCACCGTATGGTGATGAATGGCATTGGGAAATGATATTTTCTATTTCTTCCTCTGGGACACAGCGACAGTATATGTTGTCGGCCCCTCTCTTGAAGAGCAGAGGTTCGTCCCAATAATAGTGTTTCAGATTGTGGAAGAATTTCTTCTTTTGCTGATAAGTAAGATCCGGTGGAAGCACGCCCGCAGTGAGGTAATTAACGATGTCAGCATACCAAGGTAATGTGACTTGGGCATAGACGGCTTCTACGGCCTTTTCGAATTCTGGATCTTCCGAGATTGAATTGGGTGTGTCACTTTCTAATTTGGCTATCAGACGTTCGTACGGGAAATCGTCATTTATCGGTACTGGTTCGTGTTTGATGCCTTCTATTCGGGATAAGTGATCTGCAACAACGTTCTCAGTTCCTTTCTTATCTTTGATTTCTAAGTCAAACTCTTGTAATAACAGGATCCATCTCAATAGTCTTGGTTTGACATCCTTTTTGCTTATTAGGTACCTTATGGCAGTGTGGTCTGTGTATATGATAATTTTTGCTCCTACTAAGTAAGAACGGAATTTGTCAAGCCCAAATATAACTGTTAGAAGTTCCTTTTCTGTGGTAGCGTAGTTCATTTAGGCAGGATCTAAGGTTCTACTAGCGTAGTAGATGGCATGGAGTTTCTTGTCCTTTCTTTGTCCTAGAACTGCGCCTACGACATAATCACTCGCATCGCACATGATTTCGAACGGTAGTCGCCAATCGGGTGGTTGCATGATTGGTGCGGTGATAAGGGCTGATTTCAATGTTTCGAATGCTTTTAGACAGTCGTCGTCAAAGACAAACTCAACATCTTTCATCAACAGGCCGGTCAGAGGTTTTGTGATTTTCGAAAAATCTTTTATAAATCTTCTGTAGAAACCGGCATGTCCTAGAAAACTCTGTATTTCTCGTACGGATTTTGGAGGTTGGAGATCTTTTATAATCTCTATTTTAGCTTTGTCTACCTCAATTCCTCTATCTGATATGACATGTCCTAGAACTATTCCTTGTCGGACCATAAAATGGCATTTTTCCCAATTTAGGACGAGGTTTACTTTTACGCAACGTTCTAATACCATTTCTAAGTTTTGTAGGCATCCTTCGAAACTTTGTCCACATACCGAGAAATCGTCCATAAATACTTCCATGATGTCGTCTATGAAATCTGCGAAGATTGCCATCATGCATCTTTGGAAGGTTGCTGGAGCATTACAGAGTCCGAACGGCATTCGGCAGTAAGCAAAAGTACCATAGGGACAGGTGAATGTAGTCTTTTCTTGGTCATCAGGATGGATGGGAATTTGGAAGAATCCTGAGTAACCATCTAGATAGCAGAAGTATGAGTGTTTGGCTAATCTTTCCAACATTTGGTCTATGAAGGGTAACGGGAAGTGATCTTTGCGCGTAGCCTTGTTAAGCTTTCTATAGTCAATGCACATCCTGCTTCCAGTCACGACTCTTTTTGTTATTGATTCGCCTTTTTCGTTTTTAACTATTGTGACTCCTCCTTTCTTTGGTACGATATGAACTGGGCTGACCCATTCACTATCGGAGATCGGATAGATGATTCCTGCATCTAGCAATTTCTTTACTTCATCTCTGACTACAGTGCTCAGGATGGGGTTCAGTCTTCTCTGATTCTCTCGAGAGGTTTTAGAGTCTTCCTCTATTGTAATTCGATGCATACAGATCGAAGGGCTTATACCTTTTAGATCGCTTATGTTATAGCCTAACACGGTGGGGTACTTCCTTAGGACTTCTAATAGCTTTTCGGTTTCTGGTTGTCCTAAGTCGGCGTTGACTATCACTGGTCTTTTTAGTTCATCGTCTAGAAATTCATATCTAAGGTTTTTGGGTAGTGTTTTAAGTTCTAAAGATGGGTTCTTCGGACCTAGCATATGGTTTGGGGTCAGTGCTAAGCTTTCGCTTAGGCTGTCGTCTTTATACGGTTTACGCCAATCGTCGTCTTCAGAAATATCGGGTATTTGAATCTTTATTATTTCTGAATACGTGGTCTCTTCGTTTTCAAGTTCTCTTATGCATTCGTCAATTTCGTCTACTAAATAGCAGGTATCATCTATGGCTGGTGCTTGTAAGAACTTGGTGAGAATGAACTCTATCTTTTCTTCTCCTACTTCAAATGTTAGCCTCCCTTTCTTCACGTCTATAATGGCTCCGACTGTAGCTAGGAACGGTCTTCCTAGGATAATTGGGGTAACAGTGTCCTCCTTGATGTCCATGATTATGAAGTCGGTTGGAATGTAGAATTGTCCTATGCGTACTGGAACGTTTTCCAGTATTCCAACGGGGTATTTTACTGATCGGTCAGCTAATTGTACGGACATTTTGGTTGGTCTGAGGTCTCCCATATTCAGCTTTTTGCATATAGATAAGGGCATAACACTGATACTGGCTCCTAAATCGCATAGAGCTTTGTCTATTACGAACTTTCCTATGACGCAGGGTATGGAGAAACTACCTGGGTCTTTTAATTTAGGAGGCATGCGGTTTTGAATAATAGCTATACACTCTGCAGTAAGTGTAACTGTTTCGTTATCCTCGATCTTTCTCTTATTCGACAGGATTTCTTTGAGAAATTTAGCGTATGACGGCATTTGAGTTATCGCTTCTGTAAAAGGAATAGTAATATTCAGTTGTTTAAGGAGCTCTACAAATTTCTTAAACTGTCCTGAAGTTTTGGAGTTTATCAGTCTTTGAGGGTAAGGGATAGGTGGTTTATATGGCGCTGGAGGTGCTTGAGTTTTTTCACTTGCGGTATCCTCCTTCTCGTTGTCTTCCTTCTTCTCTAACTCGGATTCCTTTTCTGCTTGTTCAGTTGGTTTTTGTTGCATGGCTGAGTTTTCGGTCCTCGGATCGATCGGTTCGTCCAATTCTTTTCCACTTCTTAGTATTACAACATTTGCTTGGCCTTTTGGATTCTGTTCGGGTTGTCCAGGAAATGTGCCAGCAGGTGCGGCAGCAGAGGCTTGTTGTTGAGCCACTTGTGATATCTGTGTTTCTAACATTTTGTTGTGGGTGGCTAAAGCGTCTACTTTTCCTGTCAATTGTTTAATTTGCTCGCTAGTGTGTATGTTTTGATTCAGGAATTCTTTATTTGTTTGAGCTTGAGTAGCTATGAATTTTTCCATCATCAATTCGAGGTTGGATTTCCTAGGTGCATTCTGAGCAGCTGGTTTCTGATATCCTGGCGGAGCAGTAGGAATTTGCAATGCATTTTCGCTTTTGTAAGAAAAGTTTGGATGATTTCGCCAACCTGGGTTATAGGTATTTGCGTAAGGATTTCCTTGAGCATAATTTACCTGGTCTGGTGGGATTCCGGCTAGCAATGGGTATTCGGGCGCATTATGAGTGGTGCTTCAGCATAACTCGCAATTTGGAGTTACGGCAGCGACAGTTGCAGTGGGGTTAACGGTTAGACTATCAATCTTCTGTGCTAGAGCATCTACTTTAGCGTTGAACTTTTCAAGGCTGCTGATCTCGTACATCCCCTCTTTCGCTGTGGTTTTCTCTGTTGGAGTGCGTTCACCTCCCCATTGGCAATGGTTTTGTGACATGTTTTCAATTAATTGATAGGCTTCACCGTATGGCTTATCCATAAGTGCACCGCCCGCGGCAGCGTCTATTGTCAATCTAGTATTGTATAGAAGCCCATTATAGAAAGTATGGATTGTCACCCAGTCTTCTAGACCGTGGTGAGGACATGTTCTCATCATATCTTTGAATCGTTCCCATGCTTCTTAAAGAGATTCAGTATCTTTTTGTCGAAATCCGTTGATTTGAGCTCTAAGCATAGCAGTTTTGCTTGGCGGAAAATATCTCGCTAAGAAGACGTTCTTCAATTGCTCCCACGTCGTAACGGAGTTGGATGGTAACGATTGTAACCATGTCCACGCTCTGTCTCTAAGAGAGAATGGGAAAAGACGAAGTCTTATCGCGTCTGGAGTTACTCCATTTGCTTTCTCTGTGTCTGCGTATTGTACAAACTTCGTTAGATGTTCGTTCGGATCCTCAGTTGCGTTTCCTGAGAATTGGTTTTGTTGTACAGCCGACAGCAATGACGGTTTGAGCTCAAAATCATTTCGGGTAATAGCTGGGGCAGCAATGCTACTTCTAGGCTCCATCTGAGAGGGTGTAGCGTATGCCTTTAGCGGTTCGTTTGGAGGTCCTTCAGCCATCGTTGGTTCTTCTTCTTCTGATTTGGGAATGGGAGTGAGAGGTTCGGGAGTGTTATGTTTGAGTTGTTTGAGTTGGTACTCAATGATTCAACTTCTTAAATGTAAGAAGCGCTGTAGTTCTGCGACTGAAGGTTTTACGATATCGCCTTGCGGGCGATTACTTGGCATACAATCGACAGCACTAGTAAAGGAAAAATGAAAATTGTTAACCTAGTCTATACGGCGTAACAGAAGGTTACACTATTGACTAAACGGGTCCCCGACAACGGCACCAAAAACTTGATCGCGACTTTCTATGTCTAATACAACCTAACTGCAAGTGCACAGTCTATCGCGTAGTAATAATAGATATCGATCCCACAGGGACTCGTAATCAAACTAGTGTTCTCGGGAGTTACTATGTTTAGCTAGGTAGAATATGTTTAAGGGAATAATATTGTCACTAAAAGGGAACTAAGAAGGCTACTTAGATTATAAATGATTGAATCGATATGCAGTAATTGTGTTCTTCAGGGATTTGACAAGTTACTGGTGTATGAAATAATTTTCAAAGTTTATTTAAGCAGAAAATGGAGATTTGAAGACTCTCGCCTCACGATGGTTATTGACGCTAATCATAATCCTAAGGGCCAAACGTACACTTTCGTATCCCGTTCGGGGTTAAAATCATTTTTTGGAAATCTCTAAGTTCTAATTCATTTTAAAGTGCTTTCGCTGTTATTAAAATGGATGACTAGTGTTTACTATCTGACCTTACCGCAGCTTTTGCTTGTTGGTTCGTATCTTAATTAATTTCCCACTTTCGTGGCAAAACTACTTTTAAATAAGTTCTCGCTTTCGCGACGAAGTTTATTCAGTAAATCAATTTTAAACACTCAGACCATAAATTACTTTTTTGAAAAGAAAGTTTTTCAACCAGTTGTTATCAAATCCCATTTGAATTACTACTACATATCGATTACCTAAGTTTAGCTAGACATGGATTTGGGAAAGATAAAACATAAATAAAAACAATAAATAATGATTTGCATTATAATAAAACTGGAATCGATTGAAATGAGAAACCTATAAATATTCCAATTGGCCTTTGGGCAGATCCTCCACAGATGTTGGCAGGATTCTGATTTCTATGCCAATTTGATCGTACAATGAAAGTAGAAATTACAGAAGAATGAAAATGGAATACAGGAAAGGTAAAGAGAAACAAATAAGAATATTGCTGGAAAATATGCTCTGGAAATAAATTTGGCAGCACTTCGTTGTATGAATGCAGCACACTTTCTGAAGTCCCCTGCTTCCCTTTTTATAGAAGTGGAATCCCAACGGTTATCATTGAAGATGATGGACTTTGAGGCAGATAATTTAGGGAGTAGTGGTCCACTCTGTGGGAATTGGAACTGCTTCTGTTACGTGAAATTGAAGTGGGGCATTTTTGCCTGCATGACGGTCGTCACAAGGTGTGACGATCGTCACCCGTGTGACGGTCTTCATGAAGCTGTGACGGTCGTCACATCAGCAAAAACAGCTTCCTGCGCTTTTCATTGTGTTTTCACTCCTTTTTCGTCCATATTTCATCTGAGATTGCTTCTTTTCTTCATGTTGCCTTGTTTAGACGTGATCGTTGAATACCTACAAAACATCAGACAAATAACACGGAAATAACCCGAAATCGGATCGAAAACGGTTAGACTTTAGTTGAATTATGCATCAAAATATATATACGATTTCGTGTTATCAGTGGTGCATATCATTTCACCATATCAATTAATTTTTTGCATGTACATTTTCAGGGTATTTGAGAGCTTAATCTTTGTTGAAGTAATCAAAAGAAGACGATTACTGGTTGTAGAGGTATCTATAGCTTCATGTTTGTGGAACCTAAGCTGAAGACTTTGAGAGATTTGGCATCCCATCTGATTGAGGATAACATAGATGTTTTCAAGGATGACTATCGTAATCTTCTGACCATTCTCAACACTGAAGTCAACATCAAGGCCATCCATACGCTTGTGTAGTTCTATGACCCGCCACTGAGGTGGTTCACATTCCAAGACTATTAGTTAGCGCCAATGCTTAAGGAGTACTTTCATATCTTGGGGATTGTGATCAAGAACCAAGTTCCCTTCATCTACACCAATGGATTTCCAAAATATCACTTTATAGCTGAAGCTCTCTATATTAAGAAGAAGAAAGTGGACGCTAATCTTAAAGCTAAGGGTTGTACTCAATGGTTTACTCTAAAGTTTCTAGTAGACAAAGCCACTTCTTTTGCTAAGGCTGAAAGCTGGAGTGCTTTCTATGTTGTGTTTATTTTACTTGTGTATGGGGATCATGTTGTTTCTAAGTATGGAAGATTTTGTGGATCATGCTGCTATATGCATCTTCTTGACCAAGAATCCTGTTTTTCCACTCCTTGCTGACACCTATTATTCTATTTATTCCAGGAATGAAAAGAAGAAAAGAACTATCCTTCGTTGTACTCCTATGTTATATCGTTGGTTCATGTCTCACTTACCCCAGAAGGATCCCTTCATTGAGAACAAGGAAAATCTCAAATGGTCTCAAAGGATCATGTCTCTAACGACCGATGATATCTCTTGGTATTCACGAGTCTACGACAATAATAAAATCATTCTTCATTGTGGTAACTTCCCTAATGTGCCATTCATAGGTACAAAGGAAGGGATTAACTACAATTCGAGACTTGCATTCCGCCAATTGGGGTACCCTATGCTTGATAAACCAGATTCTGAGAAAGTAGAGGAGTTCATCTTTCATGAAAGGGGTTGATGACCTGGGACTATTGAAGAGGTTTAGTGTTGCCTAGGCACAGATTCACCATGAAGGAAGAGCTGAGCTAGGTAAGAAGAACTACATAGCAAAAGAAGCCTACACATAATAGGTTAGAGAAATGGTCAAAGAGATCTTGCTGTCATTTCCTTACCAGCCTTCCATGAATGTTAAACCTCCCGAACCTGCCATTGTTCCTCCATCTGAAGTTGACCAACTCAAGCAGACTATTGAGATGTTGAAGAAGGAGAATGTTGATCTTCGATTTAACCTTGATAAGATCACATATGAGGATGAAATATTATAGATTGACCTACACCAGAAGATGGAGTGCCTGCTCAAGGAGGTGGAAATCAAACAAAATAAGCAAAGGAAAATAGGTGATGCTCTGAAGGGAACTTATGAAGGACTCGCCTCAAAGAAAAGGCTACTCACCGACACTCAATACCAAGCCTACAAAGATGAATTGAGCTACAAGAAACAACTTGGGGAACTCCGAGGAAAGCTATCAGAATATAAGAAAAAATTGCAGAGTGAACAAGACTACGCTGCGAAGTTGGTAAAAGACCTCTTTCAATGTCAAGCCAAGATCAAAAAAGCTTTCAGTGAGATCCAGAAACTGCAAAGCTAAGCGCTCCAGAACCGAGAAGAAGTCAGTCAGCTCAACCTAGAGAGTACTCAGTGGGAAAGACAAAGTCGTCATATGCAAGTCCTCTTGGATCAGAAAGAAGCATTCCTACAAGATCTCATCCAAGGACCTATATTCATTATTTGCTGCACAACCTCATGAAGGATGCGAAGTATTGGAGCGAGAGACACGCTCGCTTACCCAAATTCGTCGAACATGTGCTCAAAGACCTACCAGGATTGTTGGAGGATGTATATGTTGATGTGCTTCCTCATAAAATTTCATGGGCTGTTTTTCATTTCTTATCTGTTTGTAGGGTGGTTTTTGGAAGGATCAAGGTTGATCTTGTTGTATCCCAAAAGGAAAACCTTTGAGTTGTATTGACTTGCACGTTTCCTTTATTGAATGAAATGAGAAGTTTTTTTTGCCAATTTTATTTTTGTGCCTTTACTTGTAAACTTTATGATTACTGTTAACAAAAGATAAAAGTTCAAGAATTTCTGGAAATTAAAAATTTAATTTTTGCATGCATTGCATTCATTCATGCACACATATGCACATCTATCATCTAGAAAATCAAAATGCTTACACCTTCCATCTCCAACTTGTAGCAAAGACGACAACTCGACATCGTTATTTCACCAAATCAAGCAAGTCAAAGATCATGGCTGATTATGAATTTGAGAATGTTGCTTACAAGGAAACCTTGGCTCAGTTCCAAGGAAGGATGGATTTATTCAAACCAAGATGAATTTAAGAATACTACTATTATTGTTGCAACCACTACTGATGCAACTGTTGTCACTACTATTTCTAATTCTGCCCTTAATGTTGTTGAATTATCGGTCGAGACTGTGATTCAAACTGCTGCCAACCAACCAAGCTATCAGCCTGGTCCAAGTGGGCTTGCTGTTACCTATCCATGGGGGATGCCTCCCAAATTTACTCCTCAAATTTCTAATGGGGGTGCTTTTGCGCCTTATCAACTATTTGATATGCTTGTGCCCAATGGAACTCTGCTGCCTTCCCATGGGGCATGCCTACTCAGCTTTCACCTCCTGTGGTTAATATTGATGATCACGAGACTCCTCAAGTGCAAGCTCGCCATATTTTTGTGCCAACTGATGTTGAAACTCCTGATGACAATGAGCCAGTGTACAGAGGTTCTCATATTCATGTTCTGATTCCACCTCAACCTACTCAAGCTGCTGTTTAAAATGTCCACTCTAGAATGCCTTATCCCGGGGAATCCTCTGCTGCTGTGGTATCCTCCTCAGTTTTATTCTCCACAAGTGCTTGCTTAGACTGTGTCTCAGCTTCCGAATCCTCAAATTTATCTTAGACTTGCTGATCAGAACAAGCATGCAGACTACAAACTGTTGGATGATATAATCAAAGCTATCAAAGGCTTCTCCGCCTTTGGCATGAATGCCAAAGACCTGTGCTTGGTCTAAATGTTGTGCTACCCCAAAAATTCAAAATTCATGAGTTGCCAAAGTATAAAGGGTTGAGGTGTCCCTGAAGCCATGTGACCATGAATTGTAGAAAAATGGCGTACTATATAGACAAGAATGAATTGCTTGTCCACTATTTCCAAGATAGTTTATCTAGAGCTTTCTTGGATTGGTACATGGGACTTGAACGCGACAAGATTCGTTCATGGAGATACTTGTTTGAGGCTTTCCTGAAGCAATATAATTACAACATAAACATGGCTCCTACAAGGCTACAACTGCTGAATCAATCTCAACAAACAAATGAAACCTTCAAAGGATACCCACAGAGGTGGCGCAAAATGGCTTCTCGTGTTCGACCATCTCTGTCTGATACAGAGTTGGTTGATATCTTCATGGGGACATTGTCGCAACGTGAAAAAAAACCCGACGGGAACAGAATCACCACCAAATGTTATTTATCCCGACGGGGAAAGGAAATGATCAAAGAAACCTCAAGAAGGAAAAAAAACATGGTCTCTCAACCAAATTCGGGGTTCGGGAGTCGATTACGCAAGATGATGGTGTTAGCACCCCTCACGTCCGTTGTACTCAACGTGATCCACTCTTGTTATTCTAATCAAAGGGTGCGCATATCTAAAGACCTACTTGCTAAGGGAAAATAGAAGCGAAAAGGGAGAAAAGAAAAAATGAGACTCGATAGGATCTCACAATCCTATGCCCACGTATTCCCTCGTGCAATGGGAAAGCCAGAGTCATCGTAGTTCAGAGGACTACGAGTGAAAGGGGGGATGGTGCTCACCAAGACTTTGTCGTCTTGTGCCTACATATCTTCATTCGGACGAGAATGAAGAAATCAGAGTGTTCGTAGTTCGTGGGACCACGAGTTTCTTAGTGTCTTTTATGAACAATGCTAACGTCCGTGTTCCAGCAGTTAGGTGTTTTCTGCTCGTTGTCTGGAGCCTTACATGCTACCTGTTTGCGGTAGAATGGGAATAGCATGCCCTTTCTAAAAAGGTTTTAGGAGAAAATCTCGAAGGAAAAAATGGTTTGCATTTGTTCAAGTGTTTTAAAGAAGTGAATTGACATTGTTTGAGATGTGTATTACACTAAAGTCTATTACATAGGATTGAATACTTTGCAAGATCGATAAAAAATAGAACGTATGCAAAGCACTCTAGACAAGGTAAGGAAAGACTCTCGCTTATCATTTCATGTGTACTTAAGGCTCGTGACATACTATACTCATCGTATTTATTACATATTTTGACTTGATTTAAGAGAGAGAAGAGAGACTCAAAGGGAAAAAGAAAAAGACTAGGGATCTCCACCCTAAATGTTGTCCTGCCAAATGGTCCTATAGTTGAGATGAGAAAGGGAATTCTACCCTAATGTTATCATAAAATGGATGGACCTAAGGTTGAGGTTGAAAGGGAACTACCCTAATGTTATCGTGCATGGATTAGCACCTAATGTCTATCCTACTCCAAGCTTAATCAAAAATTAAGTTGGACTAGGAGGCCTTAAGGGAACATGCAAAAAAAAACCAAAAAAAAAGAAAGTAAACCAAAAACAGTAACAACAATAGTGCTTCAGCTTAACAGAGCGATAAAATCCAGCAACAGTACAACACAACAATTAGTAGCTTACATTTCCAGAACAGAACAGGTGTAAAATGCAGCAAAACAGAATTAATACATTTTACACGTGTAATGCACAAGACATCAAGTATACGCGCAACAAATGAATGCAACAATGATGTATCAAGCATGGATGAACATGAACATGTATCACAAAATCAAACCAAGCGTGAAGATTGCAAATGACAAAGATTAAGCAACAATTGGCACGTAATCAAGACACTCAAGGATACACATGATTATGCAACAACATTTTCAAAAATGCATATGAAATTTCAAGGATCAAGTATGAACATGTATTAAATAAGATCAATTGATGAATATGTATCAACAATTAAGCATGAGCAAGTTTCAACAAAATTGCACAATTAAGCATTCAACAAGAACAACATGGATATTCATCAATAACTAAACACTTAAAGCGAACGCACATTCATGGAATCGAGTAAGAAAACATGAGCATGTATCATGAATCAAGCAAAATAAGAATTAAGAGCAAGCAAACATCAATGTGCAAATGATTCAGCAACATGAAAAATGCATCAAGAATGCACACAAGTAAACATGAATATGCATTACGAAAGCAACGCATTGCGTGTCAAAGAATCTCATACGTGCTGCAAAATAAGGTGAAACAACTCAAGAAAATTCCATAAATATGCATCATAAAAAGCCATAAGGCTTAGAGGGGGAAACGAATCCAAACAAGCATGAAAAAGCACAAAAATCAGCTTCAACAACAGTGTTAATCGATTAACCACTTTTGCCTATATTCTGGTTAATCTATTAACATTGTAACAACAACACAAAATACACACAACAACAGTGTTAATCGATTAACCACTTTTGCCTATATTTTGGTTAATCTATTAATACTGTAACAGACAACAACATAAAATTCAGCATAAAAAGCACATTTCAACAACTTAATCACTTAATCTCCACATGTTAGAGCATGCAATTGATCATGGAAATTAAATCAAATAACAAAAAAATAAGTATCAATTGAATCTATCAAACATTAAGATCAACAATCAAAGCAATCAATGGATCAATTATCACCAAAAATCAAAAGATCTACATTGTGAAAATGCAAATTAAGCAAAATTAAAGCTAGATTTAAGAAATACCAACCTACAAAGCTGAGATTTGCTTTGGTAATTGTTGTAAAATAGAATGTGATGAATTAAAGCAAGAAATCCATAGATCCAAGAAGCTTTAGCAAGAAAAGTTGAAGATCAAAGCAATTATCTAAAAATAATCCAAAAGCTCTTCAAGAAGTGATTCCAAAAGTTGATCAAGATCCAAATAAGCTTTAACTTCAGAATTGAACAATGGAAGATGATGTAATGGAGGTTTAGCTCAAGAATTCATAAATTGCAATGTACAATTTGTGAAGCTTTTTGATTATGGAGCTTTGGCGAGGGTTTTGGAATGAGAGAAAAATGAGAGAGAATTGTAGAGAATTGAGAAGCAAATGAAATTGTGAGTGAAGTTCTATGAGGTTTGGAGAAAATTCACTTAAATAGGCTCTAGGTTTGAAGTGTGAGTGAGGCTTGGAGAGTGCTTTGGAATTAACTCTTGAATTGGGTTTTGACTTAGGCTTCGCATTTGCTTTGGAATTAGTTAGGATCTATCACACTCTAGAATCTTCTCATGATGCAAGCCAAAAATAAAAATGATCAAAATTGCCTCCATGCTGAAAATTGAACTACTTGGGCAAAATTTGAACGTGTTAATCGATTAACACATTCAAAATTTGAATTTTGGCGCCAAAAAGAGGGAAACTTGGAAAATCAAATGTTGCCACTTGTTCTGAGCATGGCTCTGCCTCTAAAGCTTGTTATTTGATATTCAAGTAAGTTATGAATTCCCTCTTACACTAAAGATACCCCGTTGGAAACAATATGGTCTGGTACCAAATCACCAAGCAAAATAAATGCTGGAGCCTCTGATGCTTGCTGGTTAAAAACTTGAAATAAAAAGAGGTCATGAGCCATAAAAACAATGTGATCCCATGTGTCAAGCACTTAATGCAATGCATGATTGATTTTTATGACCTAATGGAAATGCAGATGAATGCGAAGCAAAAGCTAGTTAGGGTTAAAAATGAGAGGGAAAATTTTGGGGTGCAATAGACATTACAAGGGTTGTATTTTGAGAAGATGGTGGGGATTTCATCTTCAAACTTTGCTAATATTGTTACTATTGGAGAAAGGTTCAAGAATATGTTAAAGATTGGTAAGATTTATGGTACCACTACTCAACAACCAACCAACAAGAAACCACAGAGCAACCATACCATGAAGAAAGAAGGCGAGGCAAATATTGTGGTGGCAAAAGCCCCTCCATAATATTAGGTTCTGATACCTTATCATCCGTATCACTATGTTGATGTTTCCTTGTATTAACAACCACCATATCAGTATCAACCACAACAACATGCTCAGACTCCTCTGAATCACGCTCTGCCGCAACGTCAACAATCTTAGAAAAATAATAGGAATCAACAAGGCCAGAACAGACAAGGGAATAATAATAATCAGAACAACCGGAGGCGCCCAAACTTTGATAAAATTCTCGTGTCGAACATAGAATTGTTCCCTTATCTTGTCCACAAGGGAGTAATTGTACCAAAGGAGATTGTGCCCGCACCTTTCTCGTATAGCCCGAAACATAATCCTAATGCATCATGTGCTTACCATGCTGGGTACATAGAGCATGCTACTGAGGATTATGTTGTTTTCGATACCAAAGTACAAGAGCTAATTAATCAGAAGGTTTTGAAATTTGTTGAGGAATATCCTAACGTGAAAACTAATCCTTAGCCTACTCATGGTGGATCGGTGGTTAACATGGTTAAAGAAAACTAAAGGGGCTGAATTGATTTGAGATATCAATAAGGTGAAAACCCCAATGAATGTTGTGATAAAGAATTTAAGTGAACGTAAGATCTTGAAGGGTCTTCATGATGGGTGCACCATCTGTGAAACCAATCCTGATCAATACCGAGAACTGAAAGGTTGTGTTCAGATTCTGATGAATAAAGAAGTGGTTCAGTTTGTTAGATCCAGAGCCGTCGAGAAAGTGGCTACCATTGAACCGTTCACGATCATCTACAAAAAAGTTCCCATGGAATCTCCAAAGAAGAAGATTCAGCCTATTACCGTTTGTATGCCTAGGCCGTTTCCTTATCAAAGCTCTAAGACGGTGCCTTGGAAATATGATTCTACTGTGAGGACAATCCTCGTAGTTAGCTATACTTGTTTTAATGATGTAAAAACTTAGATAGGTAGAAAAATATACTTTAGACGGTATCATTGTGTCACATATGCATACCTTATTCCTCTTAAGTCAAACATCGGTCGAAAACATTGTTTGATACTGTAACCCGGTGAACTGACTTTAAACAATGTTGCGGATAGCAAGAGTCGCCACCGACTTTTATTTTATCCATAAGGAAAGGTTATAAAAGAACAGGAAAGACCTTAGAGAATATTTTGGGTCCGGGGGGTAGGTTATGAAAAGGGAAGGTATTAGCATCCTTTTCATCCATGGTTATCCATGGGCTCTTAGGTACTTAAGCTCACTTTTGAATTGTTTTGAAATTGTAGTGTGTGAATAGAAAATTTTCAGAATAGTTAATAAATAATCCATGTAAGGATGTGTTAAGAACTTGTTTGAAAACTTGTTGAAAATTTGTTTAAGTGCGAAACAGTTTTGAAGTGAGCAAGCACCTAGGAGTAACCTACCCTAATGTTTAAAGGTCTTTCTTATTCTTCATTCTTTCCTTTAGTAAGACTATCCCTACTATAATGGAGTAGGTAGTCCTTACTTTGGATGTTAAGGGATATGTGAGGGACAATTTGACTTTGAAGGCCATTGTGGGATGTAATAAGCACATATAAGGGACCATCATCATTTTTCGAAAGGGACTCGATTCGTAAAGGCAACCATAAGGGACTTTGATGATTTTTCTATTTGAGGGACTTGCTTTATACACCCCACTTAACCATTATTCGTAGGCAACTTGAGGGATATCCTTAGGAAGTGAGACGGCGATTAAAATCGACTTACGTGTGTGACGTGTTTATTTTAATTATCTTTATTTAAAAGTGATCTAAATTTATTTTAATATTACATACATGTTGTTACACTCCCTAATTACTAACCATAATAATAATTAAATAATTAAACAACTTTACATCCAAGAAACAATTACAAAATAATAAGCAAAATAATTAAATAAAATATAAATAAGCAATAATAAATAATAAAGGGGGTTAATTCTAAGTTTACTCGGCAAGACATCGCATCTTGTGCCTACGTATCCTTACGGGAGCGGAATCAGAGTAATCGTAGTTCCCCTCAATAGGGAGGTTAGAAACTTCTTGACTGTGGTCAAGGTCTCAAGGGGAATAAACGCATCTTAAGGACACGCTTACGTGGAGTGTAGAAACTCCAAATCTCTACGTTGAAATGTTAAGTTGTAATTAGGGTTAAATTAGGGATTCCACGGCGGGAAACCCTAAAATGAGCGCGGCGGCTCTTTGACCTAATGCTAAGGGTAAAATTGTAATTTTGCCTGCGGTGAGGCATTTGTGAAAATTAGGGTTTGTAGTTTGTAGTTTTGAGGATTTGAAATTGAATGTGTGAAGTTTTACGGACTATTGGCGCGGCGGCCAAACAGTTAGACCTAACCTTCGGATGTGTGCAATGCGACAGAAATAATAGTAAACGCGTGAGATAATTGAATCATGCAAACAGAGAGATAATGTCATAATTTAAACCATGCAAGCAGAAATTTAAAGGCAGAATTTAAAGAGCGATTGTTAAGTTCGCGAGGTTACATGAGAGGAGCAGATACAATATGATAATGAAATTTGAATTGAACAATAATAAAATAAAATAAATAACGGTTCTAGTTATTATTTTAAAAAAAAAAAGATTTTAGTTATTATTTTAAATTTATCTAAAAAAAAGTTTTTCTTAAAAATAATAGGTTTTCATATTAATTTGGAAAAGATGTTAATGTTATTTATTTTAAAAAAACAGATTTTTATATTATAACAAATTTTAATAAATTAATGATAACAATAATAATAATAATGGTAATAATAATGATAATAATGATAATAATAATAAATAATGATAATAATAATAATAATAATAATAATAATAATAATAATAATAATAATAATAATAATAATAATAATAATAATAATAATAATAATAATAATAAATATAATAATAATAATAATAAAGCAATAATGAATTTTAAATGTGCCAAATAACCCAACAATGTTGCTAACGCAGAAATGCGCTCATCGCAACCAGATCTAAATCGGACGAAACAAAATTTATCGCAAAGAAAAAGAAATTAAGCAAAAAATAGTATTATTGCTCACACAAAAATGCGATCATCGCAACCAGATCGAACTAACACAAATGTCACGCGTCATGCACACAAATGTGCAAACATCGTATCGACATAATTCGATCAAAAATCTTATATATATAAACTCTAACAATTTAAAAATTATATATATATAAATGTAACAGTAATAGATAAAGAAAAAGAAATAACGGTAATAGATGAAGAAAAAGAAATAACGGTAAAAGATGAAGAAAAAGAAACAACAGTAATAGATGAAGGAAAAGAAATAACGGTAAACGATGAAGAAAAAGAAACAATAGTAATGGATGAAGAAGAAAACTAAATAACGGCAAACGGCACTCACTCCTCTTAGGTTTTTTTTCATTCTCTCCCTTTTTTCCAACAAGGCAACACATGTATATATAGGGAACAAATTAGGGTTAACACCAAATTGTCAATAATGTCCCTAAAGCCCATTTTAAAGCCCAAACTAAATAATTAGTTAAGAAAAAATAAAATTTAAATAATTTAAAATAATTAAAATAAACTTAAAATAAAAACTAATAATCCTATTGATTCCTAATAAAAAATATTATAAAAAGAACAAAATTTTTTTTCAATATTTTTTATTTTATGATTTTTTGGATATTTTTATGAATAATTTAGAAAAAAGTGAAAAAAATAATATTTTAAAAAATGATTTAATTAAAATACGAAAATAATAATTAAATAATAATAAAAAACTATTTTTGTTATTTTTTTAATGAAAGATAGAAAAATTTAGAGTAAAAATAATAAAAAACAAAAAAAAGTGACAAAGGTGAGATTCGAACTCTCAACCTCTCACACTCATAACTCCTTACACATGTCCTCCTGTCAATTGTGCCATTTTTACTTTTTAGAAAAAAAATGCATGCCATATGATATTTACCTGCAAAAAGTCAAATGACTACACAAATTTGTTAGTAATTGATTAAATGTAATGAAATGCGACGACAAATCTTAGGGCAAAATTTGGGGTATTACAGTTATTATGATAATATTTCTCACCCAACCTCTCTTTGATGTTGGCAAAAAAAAAAAAAATCATGAAGTTTGACTTTGGTTTGACCACAGTTGACCTCAGTTTGACCTTTTAACTGCATTGACTGTTTTTGACTTATCTGATCATCTGACTGAGCAAACTTTTGAGAAAAGTCTTGAAACTTGACATGGGGGTTCTTATACACATATAAGATGTTATGAAGCTCACTTGAAGTCTTGGAAGTCCATTTAGCCTGATTAAAGTCAAAACCCTAGTTTTGGATGCACTGCTTAGGAGGTGCATTGTCTGAGGGAATTGTCAACTCTTCTGACCAATTGTGAATTTTGTGAACCTTGTGAACCTTCTTGGAACACAAAGTCTTGTATTGTGAGGGCAAATTTTGGGGTGCAACAGCTGCCCCTGTTCAATTTTCTGAAACCTGAGGGGTTAGATTGGTATATTTGCCAGTCGTAACCTGGAAGGTTGAAGGGGATTGAACACAAAAGCCCAAAAATTTGCACTCACCAGTGCATGGAGTGATATTGATGGTTGGTTGAACATGATTGAGTGGGCTTAAAGATGCCACTAGGGGAAAGTTCTTCAGTAGTATAATGAGAACTGTCAGGAGTCTGGAGTAATACTGATGTAACAGCATGTCTTCATGAGGATAGAGCAATCAATAATGATAACCCTAAAGCAGTCTTGAAGTGATAAATCTGACCTCAGGAGGATAGAGCAATCAATAGCTCTAAAGCAGTCTTGAAGTAATAATGGCTTCAGGAGGATAGAGCAATCAATAGCTCTAAAGCAGTCTTGAAGTAATAGAATGGCTTCAGTAGGATAGAGCAATCAACAGCTCTAAAGCAGTCTTGAAATAATAATGTGATATGTCTTCAGGAGGATAGAGCAATCAATAGCTCTAAAGCAGTCTTGAAGTAATGATTTCAGGAGGATAGAGCAATGGATAGCTCTAAAGCAGTCTTGAAATAATAATGTAATTTCAGGAGGATAGAGCAATGGATAACTCTAAAGCAGTCTTGAAATAATTAGATGGCTTCAGGAGGATAGAGCAATGAATAGCTCTAAAGCAGTCTTGAAGTAGTAATATGACCTCATGAGGATAGAGCAATGAATAGCTCTAAAGCAGTCTTGAAGTAATAGGATGATTTCAGGAGGATAGAGCAATCAGTAGCTCTAAAGCAGTCTTGAAGTCATGAGAGGCTATCAGGAGGATAAAATAACCCTGAGGTTACAATAAAGCAGTCCCAAAGTAATAAGAAGCTCATCAGGAGGATAAAGTAACCCTGAGGTTACAATAAAGCAGTCCCAAAGATCATAAGATTGTTTGTTGGATAATTAACCTGAAAACAAGGTAGCATTCTGTATAACAACATTAGTTTATGCTTTATGTATGCATGTATGACATGATGCACTTAGGTAATGTACTATAGACATATATGTTATGGTATGATGTAAATGATGTATGTATGCTATGACACTGCTGGAAGTGTCTGGATATCCTTGTATAACAACTGCTGGCCAAGGAAAATAAATCCCGATTCGTTGTTGAAGAATATATAACCCTCCGTCTGCTGGGGATAACAAGGTATAGATAACCTCCCGTTGTTGGGGATAACAAGGTATAGATAACCTCCCGTTGTTGGGGATAGTAGGGTATAGATAACCTTCGTTTTCGTTTGATAGTAGGATAAGTATAACATCCCGTCTTCGTTCATCGTGCCCTTATTGGAAAGTAATTTCCCGTATATCCGTATGAGGATAAAAGAGATGGATATAAATTCCAGGGGAGATTAGACTTTGTGAAAATGGATTAGTCCTACTGATGGTTTGTAACTGTCTTGTAAAGATGAACCGGCGAAGCTTCGTTGAAATCCTTCCCTCGTTCGTCCTTAGTAAATACTATTACTGCATTTTCATGCATTTCTGGTAAACATCAATCATATTAAAAGCATACATGCGTTTCTGGTAAACATCAATCATATTCAAAGGCATACATACATTCAAACACAACCAATGGACGTTTCGCTTATGTAAATAGGGTAAAAGTAAATCTGGATTCAAAAGATGGAATTTATTTATATTAAAAGTGACCCATACACGGATAAGTTTGTACAAGGAGACATAAACCCTAGTAAGAGAATTTTGTCATGAAGTTTTTACAAAAAGAATCAGCTATGTGGGAAATAATCCTATTGAGTTTCAATTCTACTATTGCCACTCAAGTATCTCATCTTCTTGCTGTTGAGACGGAAACGATTGGATTGAGCTTTATCTGTTTGAGCTTGAGTAAGTAGTACAACTGGTTGCAGTTTCATGAGTGATCCAAACGAGACATAGTCATACGCTTTAATCCCTAACTTTTGCCTGGATTGCCCTTTCAGGCTTTCAATCCACCGGGATACCCTTTTTTGCCCAAGCCGCCTTTTCAGGTTTTCGACTTGCCGGGTGTACATCTTTTTATATATATATCCCTAATTTTTGCCCAAACCCTTTTGGTTTGCCGGGATGCCCTTATTTTTGCCTAGGCCTGTCAACCTAGCGGGTCTCTTTTTATGCGTAGTATTTTTTAACTATGTCTGCGTTTACAGGTTGTGGGAAGTCTTCACCATCCATTGTAGTCAGTATCATGGCACCTCCTGAGAACACTGTCTTGACTACAAATGGCCCCTCATATGTTGGAGTCCACTTGCCCCTAGGATCACCCTGTGGTAATATGATACGCTTGATTACCAAGTCACCAGCCTGATATACCTTTGGCTTAACCTTCTTGTTAAAAGCTTTGATCATCCGTTTCTGGTACATCTGGCCATGACAAACTGCTGCTAACCTTTTCTCATCAATCAAATTTATCTGGTCAAGTCGAGTCTGAATCCACTCATCTTCATCCAAGCCTGCATCCTTCATAATTCTCAAGGAGGGGATCTGAACTTCAATAGGCAGAACTGCTTCCATACCATAGACTAAGGAGAATGGGGTTGCCCCTGTTGAAGTACGTATTGTAGTACGATAACCATGCAGAGCAAATGGTAACATCTCGTGCCAATCCTTGTAAGTAACAATCATCTTCTGTACAATCTTCTTAATGTTCTTATTAGCAGCTTCAACTGCCCCATTCATCTTTGGACGATACGGAGAAGAGTTGTGATGCTTAATCTTGAACTGCGTACAGAGATCAGTAATCATAGTGTTGTTCAGATTAGAGCCATTGTCAGTGATAATCCTTTCAGGGATACCATACCTACATATGAGATTATTCTTAATGAACCGAGCCACAACATTCTTAGTCACAGCTTGATGAGCCAAATGATCGGCAACAACACTTCCCTTAATGGCCTTCTGAGTAGTATACTGTATATCATATTCCGTCAAGATCATTTGCCATCTTGCAATTCTTCCGGAGAGAGCAGGTTTCTCAAATATGTACTTGATTGGATCCATCTTCGAAATCAACAAGGTAGTATGGGTCAACATATACTGTCTTAGTCGGCGAGCAGCCCATGCCAAAGCGCAGCAAGTTTTCTCGAGCAGTGAGTATCTTGTTTCACAGTCGGTAAACTTTTTGCTAAGGTAGTATATTGCCTGCTCTTTTCGACCAGACTCGTCATGTTGCCCCAATACACACCCCATTGAGTTGTCTAATACTGTTAAATACATAATCAAGGGTCTTCCATCAACTGGTGGCATTAAAATTGGAGGTTCTAGCAAATATCTCTTGATTTCATCAAAGGCAGTCTGGCACTCATCATTCCATTCCATCACCTGATCTTTCTTCAACAACTTGAAGATTGGCTCACAGATGGTAGTTAATTGGGAAATAAATCTTGCAATGTAGTTCAATCGTCCCAAGAAACCTCTAACCTCCTTCTCAGTACGGGGAGCTGGCATCTCTCGTATAGCTTTCACTTTTGCAGGATCCACTTCAATACCTTTTCCACTGACAATGAAACCCAAGAGTTTTCCAGATCTAACTCCAAAAGTACACTTGTTTGGGTTCAATCTCAACTTGTATTTCTTCAACCTCTCAAACAACTTGTGCAGATGATCAAGATGTTGCTCTTCATTCTGAGATCTGGCTATCATATCATCCACATATACCTCTATCTCATGATGAATCATATCATGAAACAAAGCCACCATAGCACGCTGATATGTTGCCCCTGCATTCTTCAAACCAAATGGCATTACCTTATAGCAAAAGGTGCCCCACTGTGTCACAAATGTTGTCTTCTCCATATCTTCAGGTGCCATCTTGATTTGATTGTAACCAGAGAAACCATCCATAAAAGAGAATACCTTATGCTGAGCAGTGTTGTCTACCAGAATATCAATATGAGGAAGTGGAAAGTCATCTTTAGGGCTAGCCTTGTTCAGATCTCTGTAGTCTACACACATACGTACCTTACCATCTTTCTTAGGAACTGGTACCACATTTGCAACCCACTGAGGATAAGAAGTTACGGCCAAGAACCCTGCATTGAACTGTTTCATTACCTCTGCTTTGATCTTTTCTGACATTTCAGGACGCATACGACGAACCTTCTGCTTCTTTGGACGACAATCTTCTTTCACTGGCAAACGGTGAACCACAATGTCCGTATCCAACCCTGGCATATCTTCATAAGACCAAGCAAAGATCTCCACATAGTCACGTAGCATCTGAACCAACCTGCTCTTGACACTGTCCTCTAAATCAGCCCCTATCTTGACCTCTTTTCTGTTTTCTTCAGTTCCCAGATTCACAACTTCGACTGGCTCTTCATGTGGCTGTATAGCTTTCTCTTCTTGTTGTAACAACCTAGCAAGCTCTACAGGTATTTCACAATCGTCCTCGTCTCCGTCTTCAGTTTGATAGATCGGATTCTCGAAATTGTAATTGGCAATAGTAGAACTGTTATCAACTGGATCCAGAGTGGATGAGGATTTGCATTTTAGTGACGTGGGTGTGTGTAAGAACACATAGCTGATAAAGCAAAAATAAAAGAAAAAGAAAGACAAGGAACACAACGAAACGTCCATTGATTTTATTGAATGAAGTATGCAAATGAAATGACAACCCGTAACAAGCACACCCTTGTGCCCCGGGTAAGGCACATGGCTTGAAAGTTTTATAAATTTAAAAACATAACACAGTAATAGTATTTACTCCTGACTAAAGGAGATAGGGATAACATCTTCAGCTGTCCAATTATTGAGTCCAGCACCCACAGTAGGAAAAATCCATGCCTCCAAGTTGTAGTCTTCATCTTGATCTTCCACAGCATTGATAACCCCTTGATTGGTGATACGAACAGCACGAGCACGACGAACAGCCTTCTGGGACTCTGCAGTGAAACCCAAACCAAACTTGTCAGACTTGTATGGAATATCAGGAAGCTGACCCCAAATAGTACAACCACCTTCTTCCACCACAGCTTTTGCATTATTGAGGGAGGCCATTGCCATTGTTGGAGGGTTTCTGATGACCACAGGAACCTTCTTCACAGCAGGAGGAGTCACACAATCCTTAACAGCCCAGGGAACCACTTCAAATGACTGACATGGAGTTTCAATGTATTCACCTTCTACTTCCAGATACTTGAAAGTGTTTACATGGCTGACAAAGTATTCTTCCTCTCCAAAGACAGTAACAACTTTTCCACTCACCGGATATCTCAACTTTTGATGTAATGTGGAGGTCACAGCACCTGCCCCATGGATCCAGGGACGACCAAGCAGACATGAGTACGAAGGACGAATATCCATCACATAGAATGTAGCGGTAAACACCTGAGAGCCAACCTTGATTGGAAGATCAATTTCCCCATGCACTACTCTTCTAGAACCATCAAAAGCCTTTACCACAATATTACTGGGCTTCAATACCGTATCTTTAGGACTCAGCTTGTTCAGGACTTCCTTAGGCAACACATTCAGAGAGGAACCATTGTCTATCATCACATGAGACAGGGTAGTGCCCCTGCATTCAATTGAAATATGCAAGGCCCTGTTATGATCCCTCTTGGCAGGGGTCAAGTCAGCATCAGAAAATCCTAACCCGTTGTCATAGGTCAGGTGAGCAACACAATTCTCAAACTGGTCCACAGAAATTGCGCTGGGTACATGAGCCATCTTTAGAAACTTGATCAATGACTTGGCATGAGCCTCAGAACATAATAACAGGGAGAGCATAGAAATCTTTGAGGGAGTATGCCCCAGCTGATCAACAATATCATAATCACTCTTGCGAATGATTTTCAATACTTCTTCCATCTGCTTAGAGAGGTCATCAGCAGCTGGCACATCAGTAGATACAGGCTCAATAACAGGACCCTTGCCCCGAGCATCAGTGGTGGAAGTAACAGCAGGAGTAACTGCACTCTTAGAAGCAACTGGAGGAGAGAAGACTCTTCCACTACGAGTGATCTTGCTAGATCCAGCAATATTATCAATGTCAACAGGCATATCAGGTAAAGGCTCCTGCTTGACACCATGGATGTAAACATCAGACCCATAGTGCCAAGGCACAGCTTTGTCAGATGTATAAGGAATAGGACCAGGAGTGGTAATGATCAGAGGAGCTACTCTGGCTTCAGCGACAACTTTCACAGGACCTTCAGCAGTAATCTTGATTGGGCCCTGATGAGTGATTTTAATGGGACCCTTTGAAGTGATTCTTAGTGGTACTTTGTCAACCATGTCAACCTCTTCAATCTTCTTACCCCGAGTCAGATGATCCACCATACTTTCTACAGATGCTGGTCTTCTTTCAAACACTATAGTATATTTATCCATGAGACGTTGAATCCCATCTCTCAAAACGAAGCAACTATCCGGCTTATAGGTACAATATAGACAATCTTCATGACAACCTGGAAAGATCCCAGCTTGTACTAACCTCTTTTTGATAACAGACAATGGTGTGCTCAACTCCATAACTGAATAGACATGCAGATCTTCATCAACATCTTCATCAATGGCGTTGACAGTCTTCTCGTGATTTGGCATTGGAGCTGTAATCACATTTGGAGTACCTGGTGGATCAAACTCAATTTCTCCAGCATCAATCATATCCTGAATTTTGTTCTTCAAGACCCAGCAGTTATTAGTATCATGTCCTGGACAGTTTGAATGATATGCACATCGTGCATTGGGATTGTACTTGGGAGAGGTAACATTGGGATTCTGAGGAGCCTCCCTCAGGGTAATAAGTTCAGCCTTCAACAAGTGTTGCAATGCCTGAGCCATTGACATGTTGATCTTCGTGAACTGTCTTCTAGCCCTCTGTTGGTTGCCTTGAGGCTGCTCTGTTGTTGCAGGAGTTGGATTTGAAATATGAACTGCACTAACAGACTGATCCCTTCTGTTACGATCAGGCTGACCATACACAGCATTAGATTCTTTCTTCCCAGTGGGAGGCTTCTTTGCAGCACCTGATGAAGAAGTGCCCACTTGGATCTTACCACTCTTGATACCATTCTCTACTCGCTCTCCTGTCATGATCAACTCAGTGAAGCCAGATGATGAGCTTCCAATGAGATGACTGTAAAACGGACCATTCAGCGTACACATGAACATATCAACCAACTCCCTATCAGTCAAAGGGGGTTGAACTCTTCCAGCTAAGTCTCTCCACTTCTGAGCATACTCCTTAAAGCTTTCTTTGGCACCCATAGACATGCTTTGAAGCTGCATGCGAGTGGGGGCTAAGTCAGCATTGTATTGATATTGCTTGTAGAAAGCTTCAGCAAGGTCATTCCAATCTCTGATGTTGACACTCTCCAACTGATAATACCACTCTAGCTGAGCTCCAGATAAACTCTCTTGAAAGAAATGGATCCACAACTTTTTATCAGCAGTGTGGGGTTGAATTCTTCTGACATAAGACCTCAGATGCAATTTGGGACAAGAGACCCCATCATAGACAACAAATGTAGGAACTTTGAACCCAATGGGTATGACCACCCCAGATATCAAGCTCAAATCCTCAAAATCCAGCCCAGATGATTTCTGTAATTCCATAGCATCCATTCTATCCACCAGCATCTTGAATTTGTCTTCGTTAGGCTCATGGTAGTAGTTAGCCTCAGAATCAGAGTCCCCCATAGTGTTGTGGAGACTGCCTCTCTCCTGCTCAGATTCTTCAGATTCATAGTCTTCAACATGTTCCTTGGTCTTGACAGGACCTTTGAACCTTCTTCCCATGTTGAGCAACCCAGCAGACCTTCTAGCCTTCTTAGTCTTCTTGGCCAGCAGTGTCTTCAATTCATCCTGCCCCTTGGATAGGTTCAGGATCAGCTCTTGGAACTGTGCATTCTGTGCCTGGAGATCCTTAACTGATTGTTCAAGAGCCATTGCTGAAATAAACAGCGAGAAGATGAGAACCCTGTGCACAATTATAAACCTGTGATGCAATGATATGGGAATGCATATGCAATGTTTTCAAGGACCGCAGGATTTAAATTTGCTTAAACAAACAAGAAAGTAACTTTTTATTAGTAATAACTTGTTTTGCCTTTTAGGCTTACAAAAAATGAAAACGAAATAAGTACAAAAGATGGGGTTTTAAGTCTCCCATGGACGTTTCCTCTTTGTGTTGAGGTATGAGTTGAGGTTTCGTTCCTCATGAAGTAGCTTTGTTAGCTCTAGGATCCTTGCTTGGCTTGCTTTGTAATGAGCCTCGAAAGTATCCCTTTGCTCTTTCAGTTGGATCCATGATCTCTGCAAGTCTTCCATATCAGTAGGCATGTCTGGGTGAAGGATGGTATAAGCTGTGTCTCCTTCAGCAACAGGTTCCATGGTAACTGGTAGGACGGCAGGATATGGCATCATGAGTGTCTGAGCACGAGATCGTACCCATCTGAGATAAGCCTCCATAGGAATAGTGTACTTAGGCTCCAGTGTCTTGCTGTCAATCCTGTTTACCTTTCCCCAAGCTCGGATGAATCTCTGACGGTAACCCTGAAGATCGTTGTCGTAATCAAACACAATGCCCTGAATCAACATGTCATGTGGACCATCGCTCCGGGCGTAACCAAACTGTCGTAAAGCTAGAGATGGGTTGTAGGTGATGCCTCCTCTTATGCCTAGAAGTGGCACATTAGGAAACTCCCCACAACGGTCAATGATGGTGACATTCTCCATAGATCTGGAGCACCAATGGATGTCTGAGTGAGAAAGTGACATGATCCTCTTGGACCATCTGAACCCTTGCTCATTCTTCATTACTGAGCGAGGAAGGTGAGAAATAAACCACCTAGAAAGTAAAGGTATGCAGCACATCAAAATTCCTCTTGCCCTTGTAGTACGGGTGTGAAGAGCATGTAGGATGTCTCCAAGTAAGGTAGGCACTGGATTGTGACTCAGGAATATGTTGATGGCATGAACGTCTATGAACTGATCAGGATTGGGGAACAACACTAAGCCATAAATCAATAAGGCTAAGATCTCCTCAAGAGCATCGTAGCTCATAGCCTTCAAGAACATTTGAGCTTTATCCACTAATACCTTGGCAAGAATACCTTTAACTCCACTTCTCGTCTCTAGAACAATGTCAGACTTCTTCAGATGTAGAGCTGCAGCAATAACTTCTGGTTTAAGCTCCTTCTCTAAGCCTGTGAATGGCTTCTGATCAAGAACAGGTATACCTAGAAGTTTAGAGAACTCCTCCATGGTTGGAACCAGCTGATAATCAGGAAATGTAAAGCAATGGTGCTTAGGGTCAAAGAACTGAAACAGCACACTCATCATGTCTTCACTGAACCCTGAAGTAACTAGATCCAATAAGTGACCATGTCTCTTGTTGAACTGGGAATGATCAGGCACTAGGGAAACCAACTCCTTGAGCTTAGCAGGTATCCCTACAAAGTTGATCCTGATGGTGTTTCTACGAGCAGAAGCCATGACCTGCAACAAAGAACAAAGATAAATCCTTTGGTCCTTGAAATGGTTAGGGAAAATGATATGCTTATGATGCATGATGATGTCATGATGTCATGCTCAATCACAAACATGTGGCACACACAAACAAGTCACACCATAACCCTAGGTTTAAAGGCTTGCATGAGGTTCAAAGGCAAGTACCCTCCCCTGAAGTTAGATGGTTCATCCTGTCCTACAAAAGTAACCAGGTTCTAAGGGATCTCAATATCATTGATCCTTTACAAGGGTGGTTGTTCAGAAGGCAACTTACTTGCCAACCAAAACCCTCCAAGTTTAAGATCTCAATGAGCGTAGTATCGAGTGTCAACCAACTTCAGTCTGCACCAAAGCCGGTTACCTCACTACTTTCTAAAGGCCAAGATGAGTTAACTAGGGTTCTAAAAGTCAGTTAGTGCATTGACAACATATGGCAGCCTCAATATTATCCTCAACTTGACTTAAGGAATATAAGCACCAACCAAGAAGTCGCACTAACTATGGCCACCAGATCAACCGTATCGATATACGTCGTACAGTTTCCTTGGTCTATTGCCATTTACCTAAGGTACACTAGATCCGGGTTAGGACCTTTCACACATAAGAGCACCCCAACAATATAATAATAAAGCAAACAAGGCAAACAATTTAAAGTGATCTTAATTCCTAAGGGTACCCCTCTTAAATAAATCCCCAGCAGAGTCGCCAGTTCTGTAACCCGGTGAACTGACTTTAAACAATGTTGCGGATAGCAAGAGTCGCCACCGACTTTTATTTTATCCATAAGGAAAGGTTATAAAAGAACAGGAAAGACCTTAGAGAATATTTTGGGTCCGGGGGGTAGGTTATGAAAAGGGAAGGTATTAGCATCCTTTTCATCCATGGTTATCCATGGGCTCTTAGGTACTTAAGCTCACTTTTGAATTGTTTTGAAATTGTAGTGTGTGAATAGAAAATTTTCAGAATAGTTAATAAATAATCCATGTAAGGATGTGTTAAGAACTTGTTTGAAAACTTGTTGAAAATTTGTTTAAGTGCGAAACAGTTTTGAAGTGAGCAAGCACCTAGGAGTAACCTACCCTAATGTTTAAAGGTCTTTCTTATTCTTCATTCTTTCCTTTAGTAAGACTATCCCTACTATAATGGAGTAGGTAGTCCTTACTTTGGATGTTAAGGGATATGTGAGGGACAATTTGACTTTGAAGGCCATTGTGGGATGTAATAAGCACATATAAGGGACCATCATCATTTTTCGAAAGGGACTCGATTCGTAAAGGCAACCATAAGGGACTTTGATGATTTTTCTATTTGAGGGACTTGCTTTATACACCCCACTTAACCATTATTCGTAGGCAACTTGAGGGATATCCTTAGGAAGTGAGACGGCGATTAAAATCGACTTACGTGTGTGACGTGTTTATTTTAATTATCTTTATTTAAAAGTGATCTAAATTTATTTTAATATTACATACATGTTGTTACACTCCCTAATTACTAACCATAATAATAATTAAATAATTAAACAACTTTACATCCAAGAAACAATTACAAAATAATAAGCAAAATAATTAAATAAAATATAAATAAGCAATAATAAATAATAAAGGGGGTTAATTCTAAGTTTACTCGGCAAGACATCGCATCTTGTGCCTACGTATCCTTACGGGAGCGGAATCAGAGTAATCGTAGTTCCCCTCAATAGGGAGGTTAGAAACTTCTTGACTGTGGTCAAGGTCTCAAGGGGAATAAACGCATCTTAAGGACACGCTTACGTGGAGTGTAGAAACTCCAAATCTCTACGTTGAAATGTTAAGTTGTAATTAGGGTTAAATTAGGGATTCCACGGCGGGAAACCCTAAAATGAGCGCGGCGGCTCTTTGACCTAATGCTAAGGGTAAAATTGTAATTTTGCCTGCGGCGAGGCATTTGTGAAAATTAGGGTTTGTAGTTTGTAGTTTTGAGGATTTGAAATTGAATGTGTGAAGTTTTACGGACTATTGGCGCGGCGGCCAAACAGTTAGACCTAACCTTCGGATGTGTGCAATGCGACAGAAATAATAGTAAACGCGTGAGATAATTGAATCATGCAAACAGAGAGATAATGTCATAATTTTAACCATGCAAGCAGAAATTTAAAGGCAGAATTTAAAGAGCGATTGTTAAGTTCGCGAGGTTACATGAGAGGAGCAGATACAATATGATAATGAAATTTGAATTGAACAATAATAAAATAAAATAAATAACGGTTCTAGTTATTATTTTAAAAAAAAAAAGATTTTAGTTATTATTTTAAATTTATCTAAAAAAAAGTTTTTCTTAAAAATAATAGGTTTTCATATTAATTTGGAAAAGATGTTAATGTTATTTATTTTAAAAAAACAGATTTTTATATTATAACAAATTTTAATAAATTAATGATAACAATAATAATAATAATGGTAATAATAATGATAATAATGATAATAATAATAAATAATGATAATAATAATAATAATAATAATAATAATAATAATAATAATAATAATAATAAATATAATAATAATAATAATAAAGCAATAATGAATTTTAAATGTGCCAAATAACCCAACAATGTTGCTAACGCAGAAATGCGCTCATCGCAACCAGATCTAAATCGGACGAAACAAAATTTATCGCAAAGAAAAAGAAATTAAGCAAAAAATAGTATTATTGCTCACACAAAAATGCAATCATCGCAACCAGATCGAACTAACACAAATGTCACGCGTCATGCACACAAATGTGCAAACATCGTATCGACATAATTCGATCAAAAATCTTATATATATAAACTCTAACAATTTAAAAATTATATATATATAAACGTAACAGTAATAGATAAAGAAAAAGAAATAACGGTAATAGATGAAGAAAAAGAAATAACGGTAAAAGATGAAGAAAAAGAAACAACAGTAATAGATGAAGGAAAAGAAATAACGGTAAACGATGAAGAAAAAGAAACAATAGTAATGGATGAAGAAGAAAACTAAATAACGGCAAACGGCACTCACTCCTCTTAGGTTTTTTTTTATTCTCTCCCTTTTTTCCAACAAGGCAACACATGTATATATAGGGAACAAATTAGGGTTAACACCAAATTGTCAATAATGTCCCTAAAGCCCATTTTAAAGCCCAAACTAAATAATTAGTTAAGAAAAAATAAAATTTAAATAATTTAAAATAATTAAAATAAACTTAAAATAAAAACTAATAATCCTATTGATTCCTAATAAAAAATATTATAAAAAGAACAAAATTTTTTTTCAATATTTTTTATTTTATGATTTTTTGGATATTTTTATGAATAATTTAGAAAAAAGTGAAAAAAAATAATATTTTAAAAAATGATTTAATTAAAATACGAAAATAATAATTAAATAATAATAAAAAACTATTTTTGTTATTTTTTTAATGAAAGATAGAAAAATTTAGAGTAAAAATAATAAAAAACAAAAAAAAGTGACAAATGTGAGATTCGAACTCTCAACCTCTCACACTCATAACTCCTTACACATGTCCTCCTGCCAATTGTGTCATTTTTACTTTTTAGAAAAAAAATGCATGCCATATGATATTTACCTGCAAAAAGTCAAACGACTACACAAATTTGTTAGTAATTGATTAAATGTAATGAAATGCGACGACAAATCTTAGGGCAAAATTTGGGGTATTACAGTTATTATGATAATATTTCTCACCCAACCTCTCTTTGATGTTGGCAAAAAAAAAAAAAATCATGAAGTTTGACTTTGGTTTGACCACAGTTGACCTCAGTTTGACCTTTTAACTGCATTGACTGCTTTTGACTTATCTGATCATCTGACTGAGCAAACTTTTGAGAAAAGTCTTGAAACTTGACATGGGGGTTCTTATACACATATAAGATGTTATGAAGCTCACTTGAAGTCTTGGAAGTCCATTTAGCCTGATTAAAGTCAAAACCCTAGTTTTGGATGCACTGCTTAGGAGGTGCATTGTCTGAGGGAATTGTCAACTCTTCTGACCAATTGTGAATTTTGTGAACCTTGTGAACCTTCTTGGAACACAAAGTCTTGTATTGTGAGGGCAAATTTTGGGGTGCAACAGATACATATAGAAATTATTCAATATATGTTTTATATAGGTTTGGTCAGGTTTGTCTAGCTTACTATATGGTGGAGTATCTCAAAAGTTGCATTATACATGAAAATATGCATTTTTGCATATTTTGTATCTTTGAGTCGACTCAAACTTGTTCCAGTCGACTCATACAGAAAGTATTTTGCATGGTCTACTCTCAGGAATGCTCGCGTCGACCCTCCGATCGACTCATACTGTGTCCATTTCTGTTTGTCTAATTTTGTATGCTTTGCGTCGATGCATGACATGTTCCAGTCGATGCAAGGTGCTATTTTCTACATAATCTGAAAGTCGGGTGAGCTCAGGTCGACCATGCCCCTTGTATAGGTCGACCGCTCTCACGTTTTTAGTTAAATTTATGTTATGTAAAATTGTCTTGGTGGTTGTTATGTTGGTTAATTGTTTTTGACTTGCATATATAGTGAGTTAGCTTATTCTTCAAATAACAACAAGAAAAGTGAAAATAGACATTGATTTTGTTCTCATTATCTTCATCCTTTTTCTTACATTTTCTCAACAACTACACATAATCATTTTTGTTGTGTATTCTGCAATTTAGAGGTGATAACGTCCAAACATAGGATTTGTGTAATCGGGTTAGGGTTGAAAAATCAATGGTTTTTTTCTTAAATAAAACTGTTAGGGTTTTGTCATCCAAGAATCTTGGATTTTGGGTTTTTTTTTGCACGAAACGGTCCATCACAGATTCAGCCGAGCGAAGGTAATCGAAGAACGGGTGGTTCTGTCGGTTTAGTAGCGGTAACTGGAGGATTGTGAGAGGAAGATTCGGGTTCGAAGCGTTGGTGATTGGAATCAGCTGGGCAAGATTTGAAGTCTGTGGGGTTGTTCAAAGGGTGTGCCGTTATCAGAGGTTTATTCATCGCGTTCGAAGGACTTGATTCAGCTTGAATCAAGGGGAGAGAAGGAATAAGCTCTGCATCAACAATTGGGTTTCGTCGTTTGATTTCTATTGTTTCTCTTGTAAACATTTACCAACATGTTATATATATACAGGTCTCAATTCTACTTTTAGAATTGAGGGCAGACGTACCCCGAGCGAGGACGACGGGGGAACTGCCTCAACAAATTGGTGTTTTCTCTTTATTTTTCAATTGCTTAATTTCTGATGTGAGTAGTACTAAACAATTTTTGAAGCCTATTATAATCCTTGATTGTAATTGAACACTTAAGCACTTCACTCACATATTGGAATTCACTTGTGGTGCCTTGCTGTTTACTGTGAATTTTGGTAAACAACCGCTAGTCTATCAATTTAGGGTAAAATTGAGTAACTTGCAGGATCGACCATACTAAATCTTAGGCCATGTGCTAAGTATGCAAAAAGATCCTAATCTGAACTCCACGTTCGACCATGAAATCTTTGTAAAGTAAAAGTAACTTGAAGATTAAAAGAAAGCAAGTAATGCGTCGAAGATTAAAGGCAATAACATAAACCTTTAAAAAGTAAATGACTTTGAAATAAAATGCAAAAGATTATAATCTGAACTCCGCGTTCGACTATGAAATCTTCAAAAGTAAATGCAATAATTATAAATAACTTTGAAAATAAAGGTGCAAAAGATTCTAATATGAACCCCACGTTCGACCATAAAATCTTTGTAAGGTAAATGACTTTAATATAAAAAGCTTGAAATAAGTGCATAATGTTTAAATTGGCTTGAAAAGTAAATGAAAGTAAGTTTGCATAAAGACTTGGAAAAGAAGGGCAGTTTAAACGTAAAAACTGAAGGTTAAAGTGCTGAATGAGTAAAAATGGATAAATGTTAAAGGCAAGTAAATTGCATTAATGAAAAGGAGTTGGTGTTGTATCACGTACATTCTCGCTAACTCGTTTCTCTACACGCGGGTACTGTGAGTGTTTTGGAGTGACTAGTACAAGATGAATGAACACCTTTATTACATAAAAATGAAAACTATTTATAATGCTAGCAAGTAACTACTAGATGACGGTTATGGCTTCACAACGCGTCTTTTTGGCGCTTTTTTACAACTCCAACTGCTCCCACGTTCGTGCACTATCAATTTAAACTTAGACACTAAGAATTCCCTCCAGCTTTGATGGTAACTGCCTTGCGTTTTCCTTAACATGATACTGGTCGAGAGCTTCTCCAACACTTAGCATTTTTTCCAGAAACTTTGTCCACCTTTCTTCGACTCATAGTTGTGTCGAAGCCTTCACATGTTTTTAGAATGACATTCTGACTTAAGATAATTCTAAATTCTATCAGCGTCGAAAATGAGAGCTAACACTTGCACACCAAGTGTTAGGCTAATTTTGTAAACAACAAATGCTTGTGCTATCTTTTCAATTTGGCTATATTTTTCAAGAATTAGAAATAGTCCAACCTCATTGTGAATAAATTTTGGTTGATGTGTGTTCAAATTAGTGATTCTTAATCTCTTTTTTATCGGATTCCATAGGCTTTGTGTATATCCGGTCTTTTCGGTAAATGTTCGTTTTAGACGAATATAGCAAGCTTGGGGCGAGGTTCAAGCGAGGCTAGGCAAAATGCTCAAGCCTCCAGGGTTTCACTTGTCTCTCTTAGCGAGGCCCAATGAGACATCCAGGTTGTTGATTTCCTTCTCCAAACTTTTCCTCTTTTTTTGTCTTTTCTCTTCTCTTCTTTTCTTTCTCTTTTTCTTCTTATGGCTACTAACAAATGGCAAGGTGGAGAGAAAAGAGAGATATTAGAAAATACCTAAAGAGATATATTTATCTTAGAGAGCAAATGGTCATTCATCAATGTTACTCAAATGTTCCTTTCATTTAGTAAATAATAAAGGTCAATTAAATTGAATAAGAATCAGTTTATCTGATTTCACTAGTTACTCTATTTGTCCCAACTGATAAAAATTAGAGCATATAGGAATCCATTTTGTCTCAAGTGTCTACAAACAGAGTATTTAAGAGGATATGTGATATTACAATTTTCACATAATAAAAAATAACACATACATAAGTATATTTTATTTATAAATATACAAAAAATTTGAATATTAAATCTTATTCATAATGTGATGCAATAACAACAACCTCAATTTTGGTTGTGATATCCAAATAAGTATACACAAGGCTATTCAAAAAATCTAAAAGATGGACGAGTTTTAAGAAAATCAGGAGATCTTAGAAAAATGGGCAGAGAAAATAACTTAGTTTCTTCTTATCCAAAGTTTTGCGACAAACAAGTCTACAAAGTTTCTCTTAGAGATTCAAGCATGATTAATAAAAGAATTATCAATCTTTAAATTTTCAAAAAAATTATGAAGTTTCATAATGCATCATATATGTTTTTCAATTGAAACCTCTACTTTAAACTAACGTATTTGCATTTGGTCCACAACATTCCTACCTTTTGTTGATTTTTACCTTTTGATTTTCTTTATCTTTATAGGATCAACTATAAACTATATGCAAGAATATATTGAAGATTTATTAAAGTTTGAAAGAAAGGAATTTTCAATCATAGAGTGGCAATATCAGATACCGTACGTATAATGATATATTTTATATTGGCCTGACTATAAAATACAATGTCATGCCAATTCATAGAGATAAAATAAGTACATTACAAGTAATGTTTTAAGTCTTCAATAATGTAGAAAAATAAGTTTGAGTTTTTTTTAAGCTAACCTAAAGCAGAAAAAAGTTGTTTGAAAAAAATACTACTTGTTGAGAAAGTCCAGTGTTCCTTAACAATTAAATAGCGTCATAATTAAGAATTTTTGTAATATAAGCTGTTGTGAAAAACTAATATAATAATTCAAAACAATTTATAGAGTCATTTAGAATTCAAACAGTTTAAAAACTAGATTTTTCTCCACGTAAATAAACGAAGTTTCTTCATTGAGAATTTTGAATATTTCCAAATAAAAATAAGGTTATTCTCCTCCTAAGTATGTGAAGTTTCTTCAAAAAGAATTTTGAAGGACCTTCTTGATCAAAACTAGATTTCAAAAAAAATATAACATACTAGATGAATCTCTAAAAGTTAAAGAAAAGAAGTAAGCATTCAAGAACTATGAGACTTGGAGGTTAAGAACATCCCGACTCAATCTTGATTAAAGTTGTGGTCTTAGAGGATTATTGTAACAAAACTACTGTAACAATTCTCATGAACAATAAAAAAAAAACAACGAAAAACATTTTTGTATGGTTTTGTCATAAAGAATAGATTAGGCCCCAAGTCAGGACGAAATGGTTGAACAAGTGTAAATTACTGTGCCACTAATGTATTTATTTTTCCTTACATTTTAACACTATGTTTGCTAAATTTTATTTTACTAAATATCATTTAATGATAAATATGTAGGTTACTGTTCTTGATTGTGACTTTCTTTGTATAAATTATTACTTTCTTGCTTGATATTGTCGCTACTGCGAAAATCGGCGCCGACTGAACAGAAGAGTCGCCACCGTGCGTTATTTATCCCAACGGAGGGAAAGGAAACGCTCGAAGTAAACCTACCGCAAAGACGGGAAAGGAATGGTCATCGCAACCAAATCCTGGATTCGGGAGTCGGTTACGCAAGGGGAAGGTATTAGCACCCCTCACGTCCGTCGTACTCGACGGGATCCACGCTTGTTTTCTAGTACGGATTGTTATTCTATCTATTCTACAAGTCTGGGGTTAAAAGAAAATAAAATGACTCGGCAAAGTATCGCACTTTATGCCTACGTATTCCCGTCTGGAACGAGAAATCAGAGTCAACGTAGTTCGCCTACCTACGGGAAAGGAGGGGAAGGTTGCTCGCTAGGATATCGCATCCTATGCCTACGTACTTTCATACAGCATGAAAGATCATAGCAAACGTAGTTCGGGCCACGTACGACACAAGTCTGTCTTGATTGTTTTTTATCCTTCTAAAAAAGGTTTTCTCCTGATTACGCGTCCAAGCGGACATTTTTGATTGGTTTACAGTCTTTTACGCAAGAACTGTCTTTTATTGATGTTTATCCTTTTATTGTACTTTTCTGATTGTTTTGAGAAAGAAGAGACAGAACTCTAAAACCTATGGTTGAAAAAGGGAATCAAAATCTATCCTAATGTTGTCATGCATGGGTGAGAACCTAATGTCTGTCATATTTCTCTCTTGCACAGAGAGAAACAGAGATCCTAAGGGGATAAACGAAAAAGCAACAGCATATGTACAATAAAGCGGTAAAATGCATGAATGCAGCAGTACAAGCGAGGCAAGGGAGTCCCACTCAACCTCAAACCTAGAAAACAATAGGCAAAGCGAAACAACTTCACTTCAAACCTAAGGGGAAAATTAACAAACAATACAGTCAAGAAACTCAAACAATACATCCACAGCTCTAAACAGCACCAACAACTCTAAACAGCAAAATCTGATAGAAACAGCAACAAGTCACCAACACCTTCAAGCAAGGTCTTCATCCATCTACAAGCTTCAAATAAGCATCCAATCTTCAAGAAAAACAGCAAGCTACAACAAGCAGAAACTCTAAACAGTAGACAACATCAAACAGCTAAGCAGCAGTAAGTCCTACTTCAAACAGTTGCACAGCTCTGACAGCACCAACTCCTTCTTCTAACAGTCTTCAAGGTAATGTACTTCATTCTCAATATTCAAGGGATTCTTCAAAGCAAACTCTCCAACAGAGAAATGATTATAAGAGGATTTTGAATGTTAAACAGTCTGTTGAACACCAAAGGTGGCCTATAGAAAGTTAACATAATACAGACTGTTTCTCTCAAAGTTCTATCTCCTATATACAGTCACTAATCCTTCCAAAGGAGGGATGTGAGTATTAAGGAGAGACTTTTAATCATTGAGAAGAATGGAGGCAAAAGAAACTATCCATATTTATGAAGAAAATTTTCTATTCTAAGGATTTTATCTATACCATATATCCTATGGTCTTCAAACAACTCCAGGCAAGCCAAGCAATCTTCATCAAGCCTTGATTTTGATCTTCAATCTTCATTTTTAATCCTTGCCAAGCTCCACAAGCTCTAACTAAGCCCACACCCCAAGCAAAAGCCCAAAAAGCCCACACAACAAAATAAACCCCAAAAATGGGCAAACCAAACAAGCACACCATTGTAAAATATACTAAAAATAGTAATATAATATTTACAAGTCTAATATTAATTCTAAGGGGAATACTATATCTACCCTATATACCCCATAGGTCCCATATTCTAATTCAATCTAAAAAACCCCAAAATAAAATGTTCAAGTGCACCTATGTTGTGTATAAACCCTAATCTAACCATCTTAAGATCAACTAATCAAAACTACCTAAAACTAATCCTAAAAATTATGGAATAAAATCCAGGGGTACCGAATGTTTGTATCTAATCACCCTAAAAAGATTAGCCTAAAAAACTCAGAGGAACTATCTAAAATAAAATCTACAAAATCATGTACAAACTATATTCAATGAAAAAACAACTAAATGTAAAATATTAACAAAAATAAAGAAAAAACCTAAAACCAAATTTTTATTTATTTACAATTTTCTTGAGGTCCAAACTAACCTATAGCAAAAATTCCCAGATTAAAATAACTATTTTTCAATTTTATATGAATTTTCAAAGTTGCAAAATAAAATGAACAAAATGAATTAAAAATAACAAAAAACTAGTGCAGATAGCAACTATTTACAACATGTGAATTAGCTGGGCCCAACTGGGGGGTGCGTGTATCAAAGCGCCTTAGGCCCATTATCACTTCAGAAAATGAAAAGAAAATCAAAGAAAATAGAAAAAAAAAGTTGGTGCAGGAAGCAAGTAAATCAAGTGCAATCTAGTGGGCTTGTCTACTGGGGGGTGCGATCATCAATTCCACTTAAGCCCATTAACAAACAATGAAACAAATAGAAAATAGTAAAGAAATCAATAAACTTGCGGTGCATATAGTAAGTAAACACAGTGCAAACTTGGTGGGCCTCTCAGATAGGGGTGTACGTAGCAAGTCTCACTAAAGCCCATAACACAAAATAAATGAAACGACAGTGTTTCAAGTTCAGCAAAATTCTCTTTGTAAACTGACAAGCAATCGTGGCCAATGGATCTCCTTCTGAGTCCAAGTCAAACCTCGATCCAACGGTGGAAAACCTATCTTCTTCATTTGAAAAGTTGTGGAGCCAAACTCCATTGATGAACATAGCAAGAACACCTCTCAGCCTCCACTCGTATTCCATCCATACTTGATCAAACATCAAATTGTAAAACCCTAACATGCTCCATTTTTCACCCTGAGTTCCTCTATGGCCTTGGGTTTCATTAACACATTCTCTAACCCTAAACACGTATCTCCCTCCAAAATTGATCAAAAAATCAATCATCACCAATCATCAAATTAAGTATCCCAATCTCTTCCTTGCTCATCACTGATCAATTATAACCAAAAACCTAAGGCTCTACCTCCATATCCATCATGTTCTTGGTTGAAACAGAAACTATGTCACTATATCAATCATCACCAAATTGCTTCAAACTTTCCAGAAAGATCCACCTAACCACATACTATGCTTCTAACCTAAAGATTCATGCCAATTCTAACTAAATCGAGCCATGGTTTGAAAGCTACTCACCTGTAAAGATGAGTGAAACAGATGATGGAAACCTTCAATTCAGGGCTTGCAAATCTCCAGATTCCTTCAAGATGATATTTGCTTGCTTCTATATGCACTAGATCCTCCTCTAACAACTTGAATCCTTGAAACAGAATTTCAGTTGCAGTTGAGAATGTGAAACTTCAAGAACACGATTTAGCCAATGATTCACTCTGATTTTGATCTCTACACACTCAGTGATGATTATAGAATTGAATGAAATCAAGAAATTGGATTGATTGTAAAGAAAATAGAGAACTCGATTATGAATTGCAATGGAAGAAGATGAAGTTCAATCTCTGAGTTTGGCACCAAATGAATCCCAAAAACTTGATCTTCATCAACTCAAATGACTTTATAGATGAGGTTAGAAACTTCTAGAGGTTGCTGGAATGATCCTATGAGAAATTGCCAATCTCATGTCATGATAACTTGAAAATGGTAGGTTCAAAAACTAGTTCTGGATTGCCTTGTTGCAGCACTTGAATGAGGCTTGAAAATCTCTCCAAATGAGAAATAGAAGGTGTGGGAATGGCTTGCTAGCTTGTGCCTTGATCCCTTGTTCATTTGGCAAGTGTAACTTCATTTACAAGCAACTAATGACAAGTCCAATTTCTTGACCCCAAATGAAAAATCTAATGATGTCAATGATCTCAAAATGTGTTTTCCCTTCAATTTGGTATATCACATGATGCATTTTGCCTTTGGATCAAAAATCCCCAATTTTGGTCACTTGAAAATGTACTTAAACCTTCCATATTTGGTCAAATTTGTCATTTTGAGTTCCATGCATTTCCAAACTATCATGACCTCTTACCTAGACTCAAAACATCATTTTGAGCAAGTTTTATTTTGAACATTTTTCCATTTGAAGTTTGCAAGTAGGAGTTTTAGGCATATGCTTGAAATGACCTATAATTTTACTTTCCAAAAATACCCCTGGCTTGTCAAGATCATAAGTAGAGTTCCACAAATCAGAATGAGGCATACCATACCTTTCTAGAAAGCTAAGATCATGAGGAGAAATTTTCATGTTTACCAAAAATCCATTTGAAAAGTCCTTGTGGGGAAAAAGTTGCTTGGAAGTCAAGTAACTTTCACAGATAAATTTCAGTGTCCTCAGATGACCTGTAACTTGCAAGAACCATAACTTGGGTTATATAAATCTCCTTGATGTAATCCACCACTCAAATTAAAGGTCTTGAGATGATCTACAAGTTTCATGTTGGCCAAAGATCCATTTGAGACTTGTATTTTGAATTATTTTGCTTGGAAGTTTGACCTAAATCAGGGGATTTTACACAGAAACCCTAATTTAGAAACTTCTCTTCTTCTTGATCTCTTTTGATTTCTCCTTGGCACAACACCACATCCATATCCAAATATCAAATGATGAATCCCACATCCTTCAAATAGGCCTTGATGCCCTTCAATCAAGCATTAGACCTAGGGTTGACTTAGGGTTGACCCAGATGAAACCCTAGTTGACTGTCTTCAACTGTAGCTCTTGTAACCACACCACTAACTTGTCTTACTTTAAAAATGACCCTCTAGGTCTTCCATGATGTCTACACACATTCCATGCCTCAGTTCATAGCTCACAACCTCTTTGATGATCTTCAAATACCCTCAAGATAGGAGATAGATCTACTGCTTGATCTATTAACTTCTCAGAGCTTCACCTTCTTTCTTGGTGACTTGGATAGGCTTGAACTTGAATAAAAACCTTTTGGATATGCTCTTTGAGATGAAGATGGCACTTGATTCCTTGTTGGATGGCTTGCCCATGCTATGCTATGCAAATGAATGAACTATGTATATGATCTACTATGCAAATGATAAAGCCATGAAAACACAAATCAGGTAAAACAAGTTGGTCAAATTTTAGGGTGCAACAACTGCCCCTATTCACACGGCTTGGACCCGACTGGGTGAAACGCCCGGAGTCTTCAGACAATCGAGGTACGAGACGGTTGAATACCAATAAACCCGGAAATTTGCCAACTGCAAAAAATAAATTGCAAAAATAAACTGCACCACTACTTGGGGAACACTATCTACAAATATGATTTCAACACTATCGGAATAAACTTATTGACTTCACTGGGAGAAGTACTTTTGTCGAATATAAGAACACAATTCTGTCTTGTCATGGGACACATACTATGTTCCTTACGGGGAAATCATCCGTCTAGATGCTGAGGAGTTCATCTGCCTATCTCTCACGGGAAACATGCATCGACTTAGTAACACTTCATCCGCCTATCCAATACGGGAACACTATTCTTTTTACATCACAGGAAAATTTTCTTCTGCCCATCACACAGGAAAATACACTTCTGCCCATCACACCGGAAAATTACACCTCTGCCCATCACGCAGGAAAATTACACTTCTGCCCGTCACACAGGAAAATTACACTTCTGCCCATCACACAGGAAAATTACACTTCTGCCCATCACACAGGAAAATTACACTTCTGCCCATCATACAGGAAAATTACACTTCTGCCCATCACACAGGAAAATAACACTTCTGCCCATCACACAGGAAAATTACACTTCTGCCCATCACGCAGGAAAATACCCTTCTGCTCATCACACAGGAAAATTAAACTTCTGTCCACCACACAGGAAAATTACACTTCTGCCCATCACACAGGAAAATTACACTTCTGCCCATCACACAGGAAAATTACACTTCTACCCATCACACAGGAAAATTACACTTCTGCCCATCACACAGGAAAATTACACTTCTGCCCATCACACAGGAAAATTACACTTCTGCCCATCACGCAGGAAAATACCCTTCTGCCCATCACACAGGAAAATTACACTTCTGCCCATCACACAGGAAAATTACACTTCTGCCCATCACGCAGGAAAATTTTCTCGGACATAGCTTCTTTGCCTATTCTTCGCATTAACTAACTCCACTGGGGATATTCCGAAAATAACTGTCAAACACTCATCTTGATAACAAGTGGCTACTTCTGAACTTTGATTTTATGGAAACCTGAAATGTTGCCGCAGCAACAAATCTGAAAGAAAACATTCCGCTGGCCGGATACAATAACGCCTCAATTGGCAACTCTGTGGGAAAATAATAAACTGAACCACATCATCACACGTCTCCCGGCGAGACCTCGATTGTTTGGTAATATCTGAGCTTTAGAACTCCATACTCCTATTGAGAAAGCACACCTGAAAGCGAAAGGTTAACCAACCTGATCTAGGTTTCATAATGCGTATGTTTGATAATGGCGTAATGCTCCATACAACATGGAAATGCTACGCGTTTTTTATTTGGTAGATGCAAATATGACACTACATGCCAATGCAAATGCAGGCTCTAGCTGCTAGGAAAAGCTCTGACAAGCTTGCTTCATCAAATCTGCCGTCGAGGACAAATGCCACCCTGGAAAGAGGAAGTTACGCACAACAGATATACAAGTATGCACAGGAAGCATAAATACAGTGACAACTCAAATTTGCACATATGTCGGCAACATGATGCAGACGAACATCATGAGCTGATCCTCCTATGACTCGCCTGACTCTGGCGCTTTCCCGGTATCCAGACTCCTGAAGAGATTGTATCTGATAATCGAGCTCTCAGGTATATATTCTCCCGCACCAATGTGCAACGTAGTATCAAATTCGGACTGCAGCCATTTGCTCTTCACATCCCTAACTTTTGCGTGAACCTCCCCTTGCGGGTTTTCAGTTCACCGGGATACCCTTTTTTGCCGAAGCCGCCCAGTGTAGGTTTTCAACTTCGCGGGTGTACATCTTTTCAATTTTATCCCTAATTTTTGCGCGAACCTTTTATTCTGTTTTTGGTTCGCCAGGATGCCCCATTTTTGCCTGGACTCTCTTTTTTTTTTCCAGCGGGTCAATTTCAAGCAAAGTATTTTTTAACTGCGTCCGAATTCAAAGGCGACGTAAAGTCTTCACCGTCCATGGTGGACAACAATAAAGCCCCTCCTGAAAAGACTTTTCTGACAACGTATGGCCCTTCGTAGTTGGGGGTCCACTTGCCCCTGTGATCAACTTGTGGCGGGAGAATCCTTCTCAGCACAAGGTCGCCCATCTGAAAGCTCCGAGGATGTATCTTTTTATCATACGCTTTCTTCATTCGGCTCTGGTATAAACGACCATATGCTAGAGAAGCTAGCCTCTTCTCATCCATTAAACTCAGCTGGTTCAACCTGTCTTTCACCCATTCTGTCTCGTCGAGTTGGACATCTTGTAATACTCTCAGGGAAGGAATCTCAACTTCCAGCGGTAACACTGCTTCCATTCCGTATACCAATGAGAACGGGGTTTCCCCGGTTGATGTGCGCACCGTCGTACGATAACCGTGCAAAGCGAAAGGTAGCATCTCATGCCAGTCCTTATAGGTCACCACCATCTTCTGAACAATCTTCTTTATGTTCTTATTGGCCGCTTCAACAACGCCATTCATCTTGGGTCGGTAAGGAGAAGAGTTGTGATGTTCGATCTTAAAACTCTGACGTAGCTCCTTCATCATCTTGTTATTTAAGTTCAAACTGTTGTCGGTAATAATCTGCTCGGGGATTCCATATCTGCAAATGATATCTCGTTTGATAAACCTGGCTACCACCTGCTTGGTCACATTTGCATATGATGCTGCTTCCACCCACTTGGTAAAATAATCAATTGCTACCAAAATGAAACGGTGTCCGTTAGATGCCGTCGGCTCGATCTTTCCAATCATGTCAATTCCCCACATCGAGAATGGCCACGGTGACGACATCACGTTCAGAGGACTCGGAGGCACATGGATCTTATCCTCATAGATCTGGAACTTATGACACCTCTTCGCAAACTTGAAACAGTCAGTTTCCATAGTTAGCCAGTAATAACCTGCCCGCAGCAGCTTTCTCGTCATAGCATGCCCACCAGCATGCGTACCAAATGTACCCTCATGTATTTCCTCCATAAGCAACTTCGCCTCTTTCTCGTCTACACAACGTAGCAGCACCAAGTCGTGGTTTCTCTTGTACAGGACACCGTCCGAATTCAGATAGAAATTACCAGCCAATCTCCTGAGAGTCTTCTGATCGTGACTGGATGCCCCAGCCGGATACTCCTTGTTCTTCAGGAAATTATGGATATCAAAATACCAGGGTTTATCATCAGATGCCTCGTGTTGCACCCCAAAATTTGCCCACCGGTTTTCCGACTTTGACTGGCTTTTGCTTTGTTTTCGTTTGCATATCATTTTTCGCATTTTGCCCGTGTTATCAGCCGGATTGAATTTATCAGAATTTTAGCCGCTTTGCTCGTGTTTCAGGCGATTCAAATCAATTTAAATGAGAAGTTCAATGTCAAAATCGAGCAAAAGTCGCTCTCCTCTTGATAATTCAATCCATGTCGATAATATCAGCGCATTTCGGTGCTCGTTTGTTTTTCATGGCATTTTGCATTTTATTGGTATTTCTTTGCTTCATTATTTATTTATTTAGAAAATAATTTAGGTATATTTTCCTTTTAATTAGAATTTTATAGGTTTTATTTATAATTTTAAATGGTTTAGATTATTTATTTTTTAGATAGAAATAGGAAATAGGTTTAATTATCAATTTTTATATAGAATATTTTTATTTTATTTGTGGAAATAGGTTGTTAATTAAGGTTAATATTTTTTTTGTTAATTTCTATTTAATTAATTAGTGGTGTAGATTAGTTAGGATTGTTTTATTAATCTTTAATTAATTTCAACTTTCATTAAGTCAATGTTTTATCTTAATTAATTAGTCATTAGTTCATTAGCACGTTAATCACCATTAGTCAATTTAATCTAAAGTCATTAACCCTACAGCTTGCCACGTGTCACATGATGAATAGTATAAGATACTATTCATCATCACTTTCTCGGCTAGGTCAAGCCGCCTCCTACATCCACCATCCCTTCACCATCATCCACTTCAACCCTTAAACCAAAATCCTTCAACATTAAAATCAGAACTGAATAGTAAGAAGCTGATGAGACACGTTCCGCAAAATTTTTGCTGTCTCTCTGGTCGTATTGGTTCGATGTGGAATAACTTAGATTTGGGGAGGATGAAGTGAAATATGCGTTTCCATTTACACCAACAACCATTACCGTGCCTTTTTCCACTTGCACAAACCGAAAATCATTTACTCTCTCCAACAAAACTTCCACGATTCTCACTTTTGACATCTTCATCACCACCTTTTTCCCAACTTCAAACACAAATCAAACCTTAAACCTCAAATGCCCAGAAATCGAACAATCTACCATCCAAACTTCTCATCACAAAACCCACTTCGTCGCCATCGCATACCCAGAACCACTTTCATTTGCAGAACCCATAAACAAACCCTCACCTTCAAATCTTCAACCCAAACTTCAAATCCATAAACCAAACAAACAATCTCCGACCCACTTCGCAATAATATCCAAACCACTGACAACAACCTCTCACCTTCACATTTCTGCAACCAGAAGCAAAATCCCTAAACCCAGAATTCCAACGAACACCAACCGTGAATCTCCTTCGACCAAATCCATGCCCGAAACCCTCGTGACACAACCCACACCTTCATCAAAAATTCATCACAACCTCAGAAGTGTGCGAATCATGAAGGAGAGGAAGAAAAGATCTAAATCGACTTGAAGAGAGGTTTAGTGTGTTTGTCTTACCTGACTATTTCATGTCGAATTTGTTGTAGATCTGAACTTTGGATTTTCGTCTTCAAATTCGATCTGTTGCTGAAACGAAAATAATGGTTGAAAAATGTGTTTAAACATGTCGAGGTGATGACGTGGTGAGTTTTGTCGTTGTCGGAAATGAACTCCGGCACGACGATGGTTGGTTTTTCTTCTGGAGATGAGAAACCAGAGAGTGAGGTTGGCCGCGTGCGAAGAGGAAGAAGTCTCTTTGCAGTTTTTTTTGTTTTAATTGTTATTTTCGTTTTGGGCTCATGAAGCCCATGAACCGTGTCCTGTTTTTCTTCTATGCACCCCCTGTGTTTCTCTTATCCCCTTACCCTGTTTGTTTTTTTTTTAAATTAATTTTTAAATATGTAACATTATTATTAGTTATTATATATATGTAAATATTTTTTAAAAAAAAACATACTGACATTATGAGACTATAGTATATGTTAGTTTTATATTTATCTTCTAACTTCTTTTCTTTAAGAATTTATTTTATATATTATTCTAAGTTTTAATAGATTTTCTTGTAGAGCTTTTTAAGTATATATTATAGTTTTTGATTTATTTTATTTTTAGAAGTTGAGTTTTATTTCACATATTTTCTCTTTAGAAGTTAATCTTGTTTTTCATTTGGTATTGGGCATTTTGTCCCATTTTTTCTGTTTTGGTCGATGACGAGACCTCCGTAATTCATTACCAGTCAAATTATTGATAAGTAATGTTGGATCTGAGACCACCTCTTTTCTCTCTTTGTCACTTGTCCCAACTCGATTCAAAAGCATTGACAAACCATCTTCAAAATCCAATTATCTTTGTATTGAATTAAAAAGAGGGGATTAAGTGTAGACTTTCTTCCTCTCCGAGTGTTGGGATGCCCACTGTAGTGAGGGTGGTTTCGACACTCGTCTTTCAATACGAAGACGCTTCCCATCCATTTTCAAATCTCATCTCCTTAAAATCAATTCTTTGTATTGAATTAAAAAGAGAGGATTGGGTGTAGACCTCTTCTTCATCGAGCGTTGGGATACCCACTGTAGTGAGGGTGGTTTCGACGCTCGTTTTTCAATACGAAGACGTTTCCATACCATCTCTCCTAAAACCTCGGTCTCGTACCAAGTCCATTTTCAAACCATAATAAATTGATTTCTATTTGTATCGAATTAAAGAGAGAAGATTGGGTGTAGACCTCTTCTTCTCCGAGTGATGGGATGCCCACTGTAGTGAGGGTGGTCTCGACACTCGTCTTTCGATACGAAGACACGCCTCCATCCACCACCTCTCCCTCTTTAACTTCATTCCGCAACCCTTGTCACCTAAAACCTCGGTCCTGTACCGAGTGCATTTTCAATTCCTTTTCATATACAAAACTTGAATGGTCGTGGAGTGGTTAGGCGTAGGCCTTCTCCTATCCCGAGTGCTAACGTTTACCGTAGGGTTCTCTGTCGCAAAGCACTTACCATTCAAAACCAAAAACATCTTTAATAAGAGAACGAAGTTCTCTTTGGATTGAACTAAAGAGAGAGGATTGGGTGTAGACCTCTTCTTCTCCGAGCGTAGGGATGCCCACTGTAGTGAGGGTGGTTTCGACGCTCGTCTTTCAATACGAAGACGCCTCGTTCGCCACACCCTTTTATAACAAAAACTTTGAGATAAAGAATTGGGTACTACCCGTAGGGGTTACTATCCGAGGACCTATCTCGCCCCTAAAAAACAATTCAACCAATCAAACGTGACACCTTGCCTCGCATGGCGAAAACCAGTCTCCCAAAGGATATGTTACGTCCGTTCTACCGCAAACAGGTACGCATAAGTCTCCAAATGAGCGAGCGGCAAAACACCTAAACTGCTAGAATGCGCACGATAACATCATCCCCTAACACACCGGTTATCCGCACCGTAGGCCGAACTACGGTTGCTCTGATTTCTCACATCTGTTGAGAATACGTAGGCATAGGATTGCGATGATCCTAGCGAGCAATTTTCTTTCTTTCCCACCTTTAGGTTCCCATACCTTTTACCAAAGAGCATTGTTTAGTCCCTTCTTCCGCGCATAACAAACTCGAGCTTCAGCCTCCCCTAGCGAGCAGACAAGCCAACGTTTAGCAGTTAGAATGCGACCTAAACACTCGTTCGTTTACCAAACCTTTTACCGTAGTTAGCCGAACTATGGCTGCTCTGATTCTTCATTCTCTTCTGAATGTAAGATACATAGGCACAAGATTGCGATGATCTTGGCGAGCACAATCCCCTCTTTTTCCCGTAGTCCCACGAACTACGAACGCTCTGATTTTCCACTTCTTACAAGTGAAGATACGTAGGCACAAGGGCCCCAATCCTTGGCGAGCACCCTATCTTAAAACCACACATTTCCCACATATCTGTAGTTCCCCGAACTACGTCGACTCTGACTTTCTCACATCTATTGAGAATACGTAGGCATAGGACTGCGAAGTCCTACCGAGTCTGTTCTTTCTCTTTTCTTCCCCGTTCTCTCTTTCCTCCTAACCTCTCATTTTCCTGTTTCTAACCCCTTTTCTCCCTATCTTTTGGAACACACTTTTATCGCATAATATTTAAGCAAATAAATTCACACGTCGACAAACAAATGGTTCCCATCGAGTACGATGGATGCGAGGGGTGCTAATACCTTCCCCTCGCATAACCGGCTTCCGAACCCGTTCATGGTTGCGAGACCATCTTATCCATTTATTTCCTAAGGTTTTCTCGATATTTTCCTTTCCCCTCATGGGATAAATAAAGTTCGGTGGCGACTCTTCTGTCTATCTTTTTCGCCTCCCCGTCGTTGCACGATGCATTTTTCGAGTAGCTACAGTTGGCGACTCTGCTGGGGACACTTAGCCAAACCTAATTTGTTTGTCGTGTTTGTGTTTTGTTTTTTGCTTTAATTTATTTTGTGTTTTATTCTCTACCTGTTGGGTTTATTGGGATGGGTTGTAAGGATAAAGCTTTCTACCCGAGCTTTTGAGTATACACTAAGATTAGGAGGTGGTTTCTTTCTGATTTGCGAGACGTAGGACTCGTTGAATTGGTTTGAATTCCACCGCTCAGATGAGACCCCGTTGGAACAATGATGTCTTACGTGTAGTCGTAACGGCGTCTTTATTTCCAATTGGGAGTCCTTGACTCTGAGGACCTTTTGTAGAACCTTATTCCGAAGGTTCCTAAAACATAACTTTATGTTCATCCTTTGAAGGGATTACCGTCTTACGAGTAGTCGTTCTGATGGAAAACTTTTTAGGGTTAGTGCATGGGACTTTGTTTAAAAGCCTTTGGAATACCCTCTTCTAAACCAGTAGATTGCCCACCCGAGGTGAGAGATATCTCGTTGTTTTGTCTTGCAGAATATGTGACTATTGATTCTTTGTGTGTTGCATCAGCATTTTGCATTGCATTTCATTTGCATCTCATTTTTGCATATCCATTCTCAGCCGGAACAGAGAGCTCACCAGTCTTTTGTCCAACCCGCAGTTGATTTCCCGACATTCACATTGGATTTGAGTTAGCTTCTGGAAGGATCATGGACTCAGAGGAGCAGAATTTGGTTATTACAAGGGCAGAGTTTGAGATGATGAAGAATCAGTTGGATCAGCTCATGGAGGCCATGACAGCCATGACAAGAGGAGAGACCAATGTTCAGAGGACTCTAGTGAACAATGTTGCTCGAGCTCAGCCTGTGCAGATTCCTGTCGAAGATCAAGAGCATACTATTGTCAGAGATAGAGATTCATCTTCTCTCCATGACTCGGACTATCAGAACTTCACTTTCTCTGTGCCAAATTCCCAAAGGGTTGTTCCAAAGATTAATCCTAAAAATCCACAGACTGTTGAGTTTATGAGAAGGTATCGTTTGTTGGATGAAAAGCTTGATGCCCTGATGAGTCAAAACACTCTTAATTTGAATGCTTCGAGCATGTGTTTGGTGCCAGGTCTTGTGATGCCTCCGAAGTTTAAGGCGCCCAATTTTGAGAAGTACAAAGGGGATAGTTGTCCGAAGCAGCATTTGGTGATGTATTGCAGAAGAATGACCTCGCATATCCACAATAACAAGCTTATGATTCACTGTTTCCAGGAAAGTCTGAGTGGGGCATCATTGAGTTGGTATATGCAGTTGGAAAGTGGTTGCATCCGATCATGGTCAGATTTAGCCAATGCCTTTGTGAAGCAGTACAACTACAATCTCGACATGAATCCCAGCCGCATGCAGTTGCAAGAATTATCTCAAGCGGAGAATGAATCCTTTAGAGGGTATGTGCAGAGGTGGAGAGAATTTGCTGCTCGTGTTCAACCACTGCTTTGGGATAGAGAATTGGTTGACATCTTCTTGGGTACTTTGAAGGGCCATTACTATGATATATTGATTAGTGGCGGAACGTTAAACTTTGCTGACTTAGTGATAGCAGGAGAACGTATCGAGAGCAGAATCAAGAGTGGAAAGATTCGAGACATCTCAGATACCCCAGTTTATGAAAGTGAATTAGTTGTCAGCTCTAAAGAGGAATGGGAAAAAGAAAGTAATGCTATCCCCGAATCTCTATTACCTCAGATTCAGTTTTCAGACGTTTCAAGTATTCAGAGTCAGCAACCTGTTAGGTCTGTGTATCAGATATCTGCTTCCCTACAGAGTCAACATTCATACCGTCATCAGCCGCGTCAGCACGCCCGACGAAGACCGAGGAAGCCAGAGAGACATTTCACTCAGTTGCCGTTGCCGTACAGTCAGATATTGCCAGACTTGATCAGAGGTGGTTTGATAGTGCCAAAGAAAACTGATCCAGAGACTTCTCCACATCCTTCAGATTCTGATGTCAACGCCCGCTGTGAGTACCATGTTGGGGCACAGGGGCATGCAACCGAAGACTGTAAGGTGCTTAGAAGCCAGGTTCAGACTCTGCTGGACTCCAACAGGTTTTCAATCACGCCTCAGGGTATTCAGATCAACGATCTTCCCTTGTCAAGTCATATGGGTTCGGCAGCTAATGTCATGGAGGGATTCACCGAGAGCATATGTTCAGAAGAGTATCAGACGGATCTCGATGAGCAATTCTAAAGATGGTTGGTTCAGCAGCAAGTCAAGAATGAAAGCCCAGTTCCCCGAAGCTGGCAATCTTTCTATCATGTTATTCCTTTGCATTTGTAGTTTCTTTTCTGTTTAAGTGCGAACTTATTTGCAAATTTCATTTGTAAGACGTGTTTGTTTTCGATTGATAATGATAATGGAATGAATATGCATGTTTTGATTAAATCCATTCGTGTTCACTCAATATTGCTTTTTTCAATAATGTCAAACGCTTGTTTAAGCGGAATTCCTTGAGGGAGGATGACGAAGTTTAAAGACGCAAGCTTCCAAATGTATGCTTTTGAATAAAATCTCTGCTGATGATGTACAGGCATTGTTTCAAATTCCTAAACACCGGAGATATAAGGATGTTAATCCCTTGTCAACCCCTTCGAGCCTAGTAGTAGGAGTTTCTTTCTGAAAACAAAAAACCCTCAATCTTAACCTGGGGCAGGGTAGGTGTCAGTTAATTTGACCGAGCATCCAAATTGCAGAAGGGAGTGTTCCTGTTTGAGAATCAATCACACCTATATAGGTCGTACCTAAAGAACCATATTGGTTATCCTTCACCAATCAAGGAGTGAGACAGTCACAATCCCTTCAACAAGTCGGACAAGCTGGTGTCACACGATTTGTTGAAAAAAAAGAGAAAAGAAAAGAAAAAAAGCCCGCTAAGTCGTTAACTTGAAAACAAGTGGCTTAGGAAAAAATTAGGGCATCCCGCTGGACTTCGAGAGAAGATATACTCAAAAGAGTCAGACCAGGCAAAAATAGAGAAATAAAAAATGATGAAGAACAAGTCGTGTGAGCCAGACACCAAAGACAAAAAGCGAGTGACTGCACTCTGAAAACTTATGGTTTCTTGAACCGTCACTCCTGTCAGTCAACCTCTGAGAGGCGAGCGAGTGTCGAATTAGCTGAACGTAGGATTGGAGAACATCAAGGAGAGTGGGTGGGTTAAACAGAACTTTGAGCCTTACATCCTTTCTTTCAAACCGTGAACCTAACCAAGTTACAACCTTCAAAAGTCCTAATTGAAGCAAGTTTGTTTCGAAAGCATACTTCGGTAAAGATCGCGTCGAAACTGACTCCTAAAAGGATTTTCTTACCCTATGGGTATTGATATTGACATTCCGATAAGTGATTCATTCACTATACATCACAACTTTTTTCTAGTGAACAGACTTGGATTTCAAAACTATCATATACATTGCATTAATATTATCTTGGCAAAGCAATTTGTTTTACTTGTGAATAAGCACTTGCCATCAGGAGAGTTCCTACAGTGGAAAGTTCGATCGAGATAAGTTGCAGAGCGCCTGAAAACTCCATTGAGCAGGGGAAAGGCATATCAAATGATCATCAAGGGAGTCAGCCATCCGTAGATCAGTTAATCTAGGGCAATCAGGTCGAGATTCGATAAATCTCTCGAAGTCAGCCAGGGGCACTTCTCTGCAAATCAGCCAATCAGGGGCAAATCATTTCAAAGCTGGGGCAGGTCACCCCAAGAGCACAAAAGTTATCCTTATCCAGAAAGCAGTTAATTTGAAGCACCTCTCCGAGGTTCATGATGCTGAGGCAGTTAATATCAAACTAGCAGGGTACAGAAACTTCAGGTTCCTTTCGAGGAAAATTTATACAGAGAACCCACAGGCTGGGGCAAGTTTGGAAATAAAGGAACTTTTCCTCTCCATACCTTCAGAGCTACTCAGAGCTATTCAAGCAGGTGCAGTCAATCTTCAGGTTCAAGATGAATGTCGGAAAGTCGTAACCCTTCACCTGTCTTCCCCAGCAAAAGCCCAATCATCATTGGCATGTGTAAGCCATCCCCAGGAGAGTCCAATCATACTTGGCACATCCGGTTATTCCTAGCAGATTTGGCTTCACCTCTTCAGCATTTATTTTGCTGGAGTGTTTTTTTTCACATCCAGCTTTCCCCTAGCAGCCCGAGCCTGCATCTGCATCTTTGCATATAGCTATCATATTTGCATCATTTATTGCATTTCATCCTCAAATGCATAGCATTTCCATTTCGTATGGAGCATTACGCCATAAATTCAAACATATGCATGCGAAGCATAAGCCAGTTTTTGTTAGCCTTCCGTGGCAACCTGAATCACTCTTCAATCAAGACAGTGGCATATCAACAAGCTTTGTTCAGACAACTCATCCGCTTACTTACTTTTGGGTTCCAGATCATACGTCGGTCGTACTTTATCCATCAACCCTCTGATGATTACATCCCCAGCAGATTTTCCTCTCGTCTATCATTAGACGATGCAAGATTTGGATATGATGTTCCTCTCGTCTATCATTAGACGATGCGAGATTTGGTTTTGATTTTCCTCTCGTCTATCATTAGACGATGCGAGATTTGGTTTTGATTTTCCTCTCGTCTATCATTAGACGATGCGAGATTTGGTTTTGATTTTCCTTTCGTCTATCATTAGACGATGCGAGATTTGGATTTGATGTTCCTCTTGTCTATCATTAGACGATGCGAGATTTGGTTATGGTTTTCCTCTCCGTCCATCATTGGACGATGTGAGTATTTTGGATATTGTTCTTCCTGTCTACCATTAGACGATGTGAGTTTTGGATATAATGTTTCTCTCCGTCCATCATTGGACGATGTTGAGAGTTGACGGCGATGTCAGGTGCTTATCAGATTTATGTTTGTCTGGCGGCAATGTCAGAGGTTTATTAGCACCATGGTTGTCTGGTGGCGATGTCCGAGTTCTGTATCCCCGCAGGTACTTGACGGCGATGTCGAGTGTTTCTCAGAGGTATAATTAGCTGGCGGCAATGTCAAGTAATTTTATTTTTCCAGCGGCGAGGTTGGATGTTTTCCTGGCGGCGATGTCAGGTAATTTAGTTTTCCAGCGGCGATGTTGGGTGTTTTGGTTGTCCGGCAGCGATGTCAGACGCTTTATTTTTGTGAATGACTGACAGCAATGTCAGAGGTTTCTTTTTGCGGTTGGCAAATTTCCGGGTTCTTTTGTATTCAATCACCTTTTACCATGAATGTTTGAAAGCGGTTACTTTTCATCCCTTCTGGTCCAAGTCGATTGAATAGGGGCAGCTGTTGCACCCCAAAATTTGCCCACCGGTTTTCCGACTTTGACTGGCTTTTGCTTTGTTTTCGTTTGCATATCATTTTTCGCATTTTGCCCGTGTTATCAGCCGGATTGAATTTATCAGAATTTTAGCCGCTTTGCTCGTATTTCAGGCGATTCAAATCAATTTAAATGAGAAGTTCAATGTCAAAATCGAGCAAAAGTCGCTCTCCTCTTGATAATTCAATCCATGTCGATAATATCAGCGCATTTCGGTGCTCGTTTGTTTTTCATGGTATTTTGCATTTTATTGGTATTTCTTTGCTTCATTATTTATTTACTTAGAAAATAATTTAGGTATATTTTCCTTTTAATTAGAATTTTATTGGTTTTATTTATAATTTTAAATGGTTTAGATTATTTATTTTTTAGATAGAAATAGGAAATAGGTTTAATTATCAATTTTTATATAGAATATTTTTATTTTATTTGTGGAAATAGGTTGTTAATTAAGGTTAATATTTTTTTTGTTAATTTCTATTTAATTAATTAGTGGTGTAGATTAGTTAGGATTGTTTTATTAATCTTTAATTAATTTCAACTTTCATTAAGTCAATGTTTTATCTTAATTAATTAGTCATTAGTTCATTAGCACGTTAATCACCATTAGTCAATTTAATCTAAAGTCATTAACCCTACAGCTTGCCACGTGTCACATGATGAATAGTATAAGATACTATTCATCATCACTTTCTCGGCTAGGTCAAGCCGCCTCCTACATCCACCATCCCTTCACCATCATCCACTTCAACCCTTAAACCAAAATCCTTCAACATTAAAATCAGAACTGAATAGTAAGAAGCTGATGAGACACGTTCCGCAAAATTTTTGCTGTCTCTCTGGTCGTATTGGTTCGATGTGGAATAACTTAGATTTGGGGAGGATGAAGTGAAATATGCGTTTCCATTTACACCAACAACCATTACCGTGCCTTTTTCCACTTGCACAAACCGAAAATCATTTACTCTCTCCAACAAAACTTCCACGATTCTCACTTTTGACATCTTCATCACCACCTTTTTCCCAACTTCAAACACAAATCAAACCTTAAACCTCAAATGCCCAGAAATCGAACAATCTACCATCCAAACTTCTCATCACAAAACCCACTTCGTCGCCATCGCATACCCAGAACCACTTTCATTTGCAGAACCCATAAACAAACCCTCACCTTCAAATCTTCAACCCAAACTTCAAATCCATAAACCAAACAAACAATCTCCGACCCACTTCGCAATAATATCCAAACCACTGACAACAACCTCTCACCTTCACATTTCTGCAACCAGAAGCAAAATCCCTAAACCCAGAATTCCAACGAACACCAACCGTGAATCTCCTTCGACCAAATCCATGCCCGAAACCCTCGTGACACAACCCACACCTTCATCAAAAATTCATCACAACCTCAGAAGTGTGCGAATCATGAAGGAGAGGAAGAAAAGATCTAAATCGACTTGAAGAGAGGTTTAGTGTGTTTGTCTTACCTGACTATTTCATGTCGAATTTGTTGTAGATCTGAACTTTGGATTTTCGTCTTCAAATTCGATCTGTTGCTGAAACGAAAATAATGGTTGAAAAATGTGTTTAAACATGTCGAGGTGATGACGTGGTGAGTTTTGTCGTTGTCGGAAATGAACTCCGGCACGACGATGGTTGGTTTTTCTTCTGGAGATGAGAAACCAGAGAGTGAGGTTGGCCGCGTGCGAAGAGGAAGAAGTCTCTTTGCAGTTTTTTTTTTTGTTTTAATTGTTATTTTCGTTTTGGGCTCATGAAGCCCATGAACCGTGTCCTGTTTTTCTTCTATGCACCCCCTGTGTTTCTCTTATCCCCTTACCCTATTTGTTTTTTTTTTAAATTAATTTTTAAATATGTAACATTATTATTAGTTATTATATATATGTAAATATTTTTTTAAAAAAAACTTACTGACATTATGAGACTATAGTATATGTTAGTTTTATATTTATCTTCTAACTTCTTTTCTTTAAGAATTTATTTTATATATTATTCTAAGTTTTAATAGATTTTCTTGTAGAGCTTTTTAAGTATATATTATAGTTTTTGATTTATTTTATTTTTAGAAGTTGAGTTTTATTTCACATATTTTCTCTTTAGAAGTTAATCTTATTTTTCATTTGGTATTGGGCATTTTGTCCCATTTTTTCTGTTTTGGTCGATGACGAGACCTCCGTAATTCATTACCAGTCAAATTATTGATAAGTAATGTTGGATCTGAGACCACCTCTTTTCTCTCTTCGTCACTTGTCCCAACTCGATTCAAAAGCATTGACAAACCATCTTCAAAATCCAATTATTTTTGTATTAAATTAAAAAGAGGGGATTAAGTGTAGACTTTCTTCCTCTCCAAGTGTTGGGATGCCCACTGTAGTGAGGGTGGTTTCGACACTCGTCTTTCAATACGAAGACGCTTCCCATCCATTTTCAAATCTCATCTCCTTAAAATCAATTCTTTGTATTGAATTAAAAAGAGAGGATTGGGTGTAGACCTCTTCTTCTTCGAGCGTTGGGATACCCACTGTAGTGAGGGTGGTTTCGACGCTCGTTTTTCAATACGAAGACGTTTCCATACCATCTCTCCTAAAACCTCGGTCTCGTACCAAGTCCATTTTCAAACCATAATAAATTGATTTCTATTTGTATCAAATTAAAGAGAGAAGATTGGGTGTAGACCTCTTCTTCTCCGAGTGATGGGATGCCCACTATAGTGAGGGTGGTCTCGACACTCGTCTTTCGATACGAAGACACGCCTCCATCCACCACCTCTCCCTCTTTAACTTCATTCCGCAACCCTTGTCACCTAAAACCTTGGTCCTGTACCGAGTGCATTTTCAATTCCTTTTCATATACAAAACTTGAATTGTCGTGGAGTGGTTAGGCGTAGGCCTTCTCCTATCCCGAGTGCTGACGTTTACCGTAGGGTTCTCTGTCGCAAAGCACTTACCATTCAAAACCAAAAACATCTTTAATAAGAGAACGAAGTTCTATTTGCATTGAATTAAAGAGAGAGGATTGGGTGTAAACCTCTTCTTCTCCGAGCGTAGGGATGCCCACTGTAGTGAGGGTGGTTTCGACGCTCGTCTTTCAATACGAAGACGCCTCGTTCGCCACACCCTTTTATAACAAAAACTTTGAGATAAAGAATTGGGTACTACCCGTAGGGGTTACTATCCGAGGACCTATCTCGCCCCTAAAAAACAATTCAACCAATCAAACGTGACACCTTGCCTCGCATGGCGAAAACCAGTCTCTCAAAGGATATGTTACGTCCGTTCTACCGCAAACAGGTACGCATAAGTCTCCAAATGAGCGAGCGACAAAACACCTAAACTGCTAGAATGCGCACGATAACATCATCCCCAAACACACCGGTTATCCGCACCGTAGGCCGAACTACGGCTGCTCTGATTTCTCACATCTGTTGAGAATACGTAGGCATAGGATTGCGATGATCCTAGCGAACAATTTTCTTTCTTTCCCACCTTTAGGTTCCCATACCTTTTACCAAAGAGCATTGTTTAGTCCCTTCTTCCGTGCATAACAAACTCGAGCTTCAGCCTCCCCTAGCGAGCAGACAAGCCAACGTTTAGCAGTTAGAATGCGACCTAAACACTCGTTCGTTTACCAAACCTTTTACCGTAGTTAGCCGAACTATGGCTGCTCTGATTCTTCATTCTCTTCTGAATGTAAGATACGTAGGCACAAGATTGCGATGATCTTGGCGAGCACAATCCCCTCTTTTTCCCGTAGTCCCACGAACTACGAACGCTCTGATTTTCCACTTCTTACAAGTGAAGATACGTAGGCACAAGGGCCCCAATCCTTGGAGAGCACCCTATCTTAAAACCACACATTTCCCCCATATCTGTAGTTCTCCGAACTACGTCGACTCTGACTTTCTCACATCTATTGAGAATACGTAGGCATAGGACTGCGAAGTCCTACCGAGTCTGTTCTTTCTCTTTTCTTCCCCGTTCTCTCTTTCCTCCTAACCTCTCATTTTCCTGTTTCTAACCCCTTTTCTCCCTATCTTTTGGAACACACTTTTATCGCATAATATTTAAGCAAATAAATTCACACGTCGACAAACAAATGGTTCCCATCGAGTACGATGGATGCGAGGGGTGCTAATACCTTCCCCTTGCATAACCGGCTTCCGAACCCGTTCATGGTTGCGAGACCATCTTATCCATTTATTTCCTAAGGTTTTCTCGATATTTTCCTTTCCCCTCATGGGATAAATAAAGTTCGGTGGCGACTCTTCTGTCTATCTTTTTCGCCTCCCCGTCGTTGCACGATGCATTTTTCGAGTAGCTACACCTCGTCAATAGCAAATACGAAGGCGGATCTGTCAAGTCGAGAGATAACAATTCTGGGAGCCTCATTCCAGAAGTTGACTTTATACATAGAAGACAATGTGGCCAGGGCGTCAGCCATCTGATTTTCTGCTCGCGGTACATGATGCAATTCAACCTTGTCAAAGAAGGGCAACAATCTCCTCGCGTAATTCATGTACGGCATCAAGTTGGGCTGACGTGTCTCCCATTCTCCTTTTATTTGATTCACCACCAGAGCTGAGTCTCCGTATACATCCAGATTTTTGATTCGCAAATCAATGGCTTCTTCAAGCCCCATGATGCAAGCTTCGTATTCGGCTTCATTATTGGTAACCAGAAAGGTCAATCGAGCAGTAAATGGGATGTGCGACCCATGTGGAGTAGTGATGATTGCCCCTATTCCGTTACCATAGGAGTTTACAGCTCCGCCAAAGATCAACTGCCATTTGGAACCCAATTCTGGTCCTTCGTCCGGCAACAGTTCTTCGCAATCTTTCATCTTTAGGTACATGATATCCTCTTCAGGAAAATCAAACCTCATCGATTGGTAGTCCTCAATAGGCTGCTCAGCAAGATACCCTGATAACACGCTCCCCTTTATAGCCTTCTGTGAGACATACTGGATGTCATATTCAGTTAAAACCATCTGCCATCGGGCAATTCTCCCGGATAAAGCCTGCTTTTCAAATACGTATTTGATAGGATCCATCTTCGAGATGAGCATGGTTGTATGATTCAGCATGTACTGCCTCAAACTCTTGGCGGCCTGGCTAGCGCGCAACAAGTTTTTTCGAGCATTGAGTATCGAGATTCACAGTCAGTAAACTTCTTACTCAAGTAGTATATCGCATGCTCTTTACGCCCTGTCTCGTCATGTTGACCGAGAACACAACCCATACTCCCCTCAAGAACCGTCGAATACATAATCAAGGGTCTTCCTGCCACTGGAGGTATCAAAATAGGAGGCTCTTGCAAATACTGTTTTATTTTATCGAACGCCTTTTGACAATTTTCATTCCATGTCACAGCCTGGTCTTTTTTCAACAGCTTGAATAACGGCTCACATGTTGCTGTTAGGTGAGATATGAACCGAGCGATGTAGTTCAACCTCCCTAAAAACCCGCGCACCTCTTTTTCTGTTTTAGGCGTCGTCATCTCTTGTATGGCTTTTATTTTTGCAGGATCGACCTCTATTCCTTTTTTGCTCACAATAAACCCCAGCAGTTTACCCGATCTCACCCTGAAGGTGCACTTGTTAGGGTTCAGTCTCAACCTGAACTTCCTGAGCCTCTTGAATAACTTCAGCAGATTCACCAGATGCTCTTCCTCCGTCTGGGATTTGGCAATCATATCATCGACATAAACCTCGATCTCTTTATGCATCATGTCATGAAAGAGAGTAGTCATCGCACGCTGATACGTTGCCCCAGCATTCTTCAATCCAAAGGGCATCACTTTGTAACAAAATGTTCCCCAGGGAGTAATGAAAGTAGTCTTCTCCATGTCTTCTGGCGCCATTTTAATCTAATTGTAGCCCGAGAAGCCGTCCATGAAGGAGAATACGGAGAATTGAGCGGTGTTGTCGACCAGCACATCGATGTGAGGTAGTGGAAAGTCATCTTTCGGGCTCGCTCTGTTCAAATCACGGTAATCTACGCACATTCTCACTTTACCGTCTTTCTTTGGCACTGGCACAATATTAGCGACCCATGAGGGATATTTTGTAACAGCTAGGAAACCAGCATCCCACTGCTTTTGAACCTCCTCCTTAATCTTCACAGCCATGTCCGGTCTAGTTCTTCGAAGCTTCTGCTTAACCGGCGGGCATTCTTCTTTTAGCGGCAGACGGTGCACAACCATATCCGTATCCAGCCCAGGCATGTCTTCATACGACCAAACAAAAATATCGCTGTACTCTTTGAGCATTTCAACCAATCTTCGTTTGACGTCGCTCTGCAGCGCGACTCCTATACGGATGTTCCTTTCAACCCCTTCCGACCCCAGATTGACGATCTCAATGACCTCCTCATGAGGCAGAATAATTCGTTCTTCTTGTTTTACCAACCAGGACAACTCTTCTGGAACGTCGCCATCTTCAACAATCTCTTCTTCGGCCTGAAATACCGGGTGCTCAAAGTCGAAGTGAGTCATAGGCGGTTCAATGATGTCATCTGAAAATGTTATCCTGCAAAAGGAATGGTTAAATGCTTCAAAATGTGTATAAAGCGAATAACCACGTTGCCATTTTATTGTAAAAAATAAAAACAAGAAAAACAGAGATCACAATATTTGTACATGAAAAACGCCTTTTGATTTAACGATTAAACAATGCAGTGTGCATAACAGAACGATCCTAAGCAAAATCACGATGCCCCGGGTAGAACACCGGATTGTTCAACAATTAAGAAAACAAAGTATTACTGTTTGGTGGTCACAGGAACAGTCTCCTGAATAGACCAGTTGCAAAGCCCTTGTCCTGGCACGCTCGGCTGAATCCAGGCGTCCATGTCGCAGTCACTGTCTCCTTCTTCGGAATTCGAAACAGCGTTAATGGTCTCGTGATATACTCCGCTAGCCGTGATTGTTATTGGTCCCTTGAAACGGGGCGCCCCTGCAGCAGGCGTTGATGATGAAGGTTGATATCCTAGCCCAAATCTGTCCATCTTCACGGGAATATCCAGAACCTTGCCCCAGCCCTTGGCCTCACCAGTCTTCACCAGAGCCTGAGCCTCTTTGTATGACGATACTGCCACCTCTGATGCCTTACTCGGCCCTGGAACTTTGTCTTTAATGCACAACCCTTCAAAGGCTTGACAGGGTGTCTCATGAATCTCGCCGTCGACTTCTACGTACTTGAATGACGACAAATGGCTGACCAATATATCCTCCTCCCCACAAACTGTAACCACACTGTCCCCTACCATGTAATTTAGCTTTTGGTGCAAGGTAGATGTGACTGCCCCAACACCATGGATCCATGGTCGTCCAAGAAGACAGCTATATGCTGGCTGGATGTCCATAATGTAAAGTTCAGTTTCGAAAATCTCCGGTCCCACCTGCAGAGGTAACGTTATAGATCCAAAGACTGACCTTCGTGTACCATCAAATGCCCTGACCACCAAGTCACTAGGCGTACAAATGATCCCCCTGATGTCCAATTTCATCATTGCTTTCTTTGGCAGCACGTTCAAGGAAGATCCGGTATCCACCAGCACATGGGACATGACTGTGCCCCTGCATTCAACTGAGACGTGCAACTCCATGTTATGCTCTCTTCCCCTCGGGGTCAAATCAAAATCCGTAAACCCCAAACTATGGCCTGCATTCACGTGCGCCATCACTCCCTCCAACTGATTCACAGAAACATCTTGGGGTACAAACGACGTGTCCAGAATTTTCAATAACGCATTCCTATGGGCTTCGGAACACAATAACAGCGACAATATGGATATCTTCGACGGCGTTTGTTGAAGGTGCTCAACAATCTTATAGTCACTCTTACGGATAAGGCGCATAAACTCTTCTACATCCTTCAGGGACGTTTCTTTTTCATTCCTCTGCACCGGAACACCCTCATTCATTTTTCCTTTACCTTTTGCCAATCGTTCAGCCTCTACCTCAGGCGATATAAAAATTCTCCCACTCCTTGTCATCCCTCCGGTCCCGACGACATTATCCACAACCCCAGTTGGCTGTTTACTGATATCAATTTTCACCCCATCACAATACGCTTCCAGCCCATAAGTCTAGGGTACTGCCTTAGTGCTCTCATAAGGTGTTGGCCCTGCCTTTGTGATAGTGATCGTCAGTCTTCTGGCTGGCGCCGTTATAGTTATCGTTTTTTGGGGAATTGTCACCGTAGCTACATCACTTTGCTCATCAGCTAATACTTCTGCAGGTTTCTCAACTGCCGTTCTGTCGAATTGCAACGTGCCTTCATCTATCAAGGTCTGAATACCCTTCTTCAATTCAGCACAACCCCCAGCTTGGGTCCAACACTCTAGACAAAACTCATCGCAGCCCGGATACACACCTCCTTTCAATAACCTGTTCTTTATTTCACACAACGGTGTTTTTAGTTCATCAACATTCATGATCAGGTTCAAACCCTCCTCAGTCAAAGTAGCATTTGCCCCATGGTTGGGCATGGGCTGTTGTACTATGTTCAGACCTGCTTGTCCAAAATTTATGGCCTTGCTATCCAACAGATCTTGCACCACATGCTTGAACGCGTGGCAAGTCTCTATGTCACGGCCAGGAGCCCCGGAGTGGAACTCGCAATGCTTATTCGTATCAAAACCAAACGGAGGAGTGCCCGTCATTGGCGCCATAGTCCTCTTTTCCACCAAATTCAAACCCAGTAATGTTTGGAGTAACTCTGCATACGTATAAGGAGGTACATCAAATACTCTTTCCGGCCTCGTGTTAGGAAATCTCCTTTGTCCCTGATTTGGCCTCTGCTGCTGCTGTGGTGGTATCTGCTGTAGTGGTATTGGTTGTTGATGAAATGGAATTGTGATGCTTGCCACCTGTTGCGGATGATTGTAATGATTCCGTTCTCTGCCCCGGCCTCGGCCTCGGCCCCCGAATACTGCACTTGTGTCACCCTGACGGCGACCACCAAAAGCTCTTCTGTTACTGCCAACTGGAGTAGATTCCTCAGCTTGGAATCTCCCCATTTTAATATTACTTTCAACCTTCTCGCCCATCAAGATTAGATCCAAGAAACTGCCCAAAGAAGCGGGAAACAACTTATCATAAAACATACCGGTAAACGTTCCTATGAACATATCATTCATCACATTCTCAACCAAAGGAGGATGAACCCTTGCGGCCATGTCGCGCCATCTCTGCGCATATTCTTTGAAACTCTCATCTTTCTTCTGCGACAACCCCTGTAATTGGACCCTGTTCGGTGCCAGGTCGCTATTGTACTTATAATGAGCCACAAACGCTTCAGCCAGCTGCTTCCAAGTCTTTACCTGAGCAGGCTCCAATCCCATGTACCATTCAAGGGAAGGACCAGACAAGCTGTCTTGAAAGAAATGCATCAGCATTCTTTCATTGTTCGAATAAGCCGACATCCTTCTATAGTATGACCGCACATGCACCTTCGGACAGGTATCTCCCTTATATTTGTCAAATGTGGGAGCTTTAAACTTCAGCGGTACCCTCAGGCCAGGCACCAAACCCATTGTGGTCATATCTAAGCCAACAACACTTTGATTCATAACACCTTTCATCTGCTCTTCGAGCATCTTGATTCGCTGAGTGTTGTCTACAGGATCTTCAAAACCTCTACCAGAGAAAGCATCTTCTTGTTGGTCTTCCATCCAATTACCATTCTCATTTTCGTATCCATCATACCCATTGTTACGACCAAATCTAGTCTGATTCATCACAGGGCCCCGTCCCCTGTTACCATACCCTTGAGCGACCCCGGCAGGTCCAAAAGACATCATTCCAGCACCATTTCCGTTACCGAATCCACCATAGCCCTGATTGGCATTACCAAATCCATCATGTCCGAAACCCTGAGCGTTGAGGCCAAACTTCCCATCCTGGTTAGCATAATCAAACCCCTGGTTGTTATAGCCAAATCCGTTGTTACCAAAGCCATTACCTCCATTGTTATCACCGCCCAGATTAGCGTCTCCAAACCCAACGTTGTTAATGGCAGTCTCATTACCAATTCCTGTATTACCATTCCCGGCGCCAGCGCCATTGTTCATATTCACAGCAGGTATATTTACCACAGGTGGAGCTACCGGTGTAGGAGTACCATCCCCATGAATGTTGTCAACACGTACAGAATTGTGGTCTTCGTGTCCATTCCCGACATTTCTCGCTAGCAATGGCTGCACCAGATTTTGCAAGTTTTCCTGTCCATTCACAATTGTCTCCATCGTCTGCATGAACAACGCCAGCTTCTCACGCATTTCCTGCATCTCGCTCTGCATCTGGTCCATAATTCTTTTACAGTTAGTACGAGTAGAGTATTGGTGAGGACGTTGACTTTCAATCCTGGAAAAACCTGAAGAATGCAGGAAATGAGATACAGTTCAATAATCACCTGTAATGCAATATGAATGTGTATGCAAATGCAACATGTGTATGTGCATTAGGGAATATCACTCCCCAATTCTAGTGCTAATGTGTCAGTGTGGTGATAGTGACAGCAATAAGAAGTTCGGAACCCAATCATAGGAAAACATCTCATACATTGCAGAGAATCCCATCAAGTCAGGAATACAATATCAATGAGCGTACAATAAGAAGGCATGACCTCAACCAACAATCCTGGTGATGGCCAGCACAATGCAAATAAAGCATACACATCAGTTCATGAAATAGTCAAGTGCAACCATACGCCTGGTACTCCTCTAATAACCTCTTAGTCTCGGAATGATTTGGTTGAGTAAGCAAACCCTCGACAAGTAGATCTCTGCGCTTGAGAACACGTCGTAAATCACCAGCAAATTCCTCCCGTGCCCCTTCTCCGAAGCGATCCTTTAACTTCCGTTTCTGAGACACAACCTCCTTCTTGCACTCGATGGCTTTGTTCAATGAGTTCTGAAGACTATATCTTGCCATCACCTCCTCTTCATACTTTCTCTTGCTAGCCTTCAACTGATCTTCGAGTTCAGAAATTTGCTGCTTCAATTTGTCTTCCCTCTTTTTGTTGGTTAGCGTAGCATTCCACGTTTTGTTGCACGAAGAAATTTCCCGGTGGGCGGCACCGAGTGACTTCTTCTTGGACTCTAACATATCATGAGAGCTTCTGAATTCTTTTCCCAGGCGTTCACGCTTCTTTTTCTCTTCTGTCAGTTCAACACCTAGCCTGTTTACTAACTCAGTCTGCTGTTGGAAGGAATACACATCTTTGTTTTTCTCACTCCGCATCTGAGCCAACTCCTTCTCTAACTCCTCATTGATCTTTATCAAGTCTTCTTTTTCTTTCACAACCCGCTCATAGACCTCAATAGCTACAGTAGTTGGTTCCTCCACTGGAATGGGAACAGGGCGTGATATTGCCGGAAAAGGCATCTGCACCTGTCTTACCCTCTCTTGAATCCACGTCTTGTAAGGCATATAGGCTTGACAATCATTCTTGCATAGCAATGGTTTTCCTCTTTTGCAGATATGATTCCAAGCGTGCTGAAGCTTGGCCAATAATTCCCCACTCAGGTCACCGGTAAAATACAGAGATTCCTGTATTTCTTCCTCCTTTGACGGGCTTTTCAAAGCGTAACCGAATTGCCTGATCAATAATGATGGATTGTAGTTAATGCACCCTTTCCTCCCAATCAGAGGAACATTAGGATATCCGGCGCAGCTGTAGATAAACTCAGATCCCAATAAAGCTCTGTCAAACCAGACAACATCTTCTGAAGAAAGTCCCATCAGATGCTCAGACCAATCCATCGTATCTGCAGACTCAGCAAAAATACCCTTCTTGGGCAGGTGACTCTCAAACCACATATACAGCAAAGGCACACAACAAGAGACGTTCTTGCCTCTCCTATTCTCATTCTTATAATGCAGTGAGTGATAGAAATCTCCAATCAGGGTGGGCACCGGATTGCTTGAAGCAAATATATGGAATGCATCCAAATCAACGAAGTCAGGCATATTAGGGAATAGTACAATGCCATAGATACACAAAGCAAGGATATCATTAAACACAACCCAACAACCACTTTTGGCGTACTCTTGTGCTTTCCCAACTAAGAACTTGAGAGAAAAACCAGAAACTCCATTCCACGAGGTTAACAACAGTTCCGAGGAGTCTAAGTGCAAAGCAACAGCCAAATCCTCCAGCTTGGGCTCAACACCCATATGAATGAAGGGTACCTTGTTCTGAATAGTCAACCCCAAGATCTTAGCATATTCCTCCATGGTCGGAGCCAGAATGAAGTCAGGGAAAGTAAAACACCTCAGCGGGGGATCATAGAACTGCATCAGTGCGTACAATCCGTTACGCTCATACATGGATGGTTTATAAACCAGCCTGAGCAGTCTCCCATAACTCTTCCTGAAGCCTATCTTCACCTCATCATCAGCTAGAGATATCAAACCAAGTAGAGAAGAAACATCGGGACTAGGCAACTTGTACGCAACAGTCTTCCTCAAAGTACTCATAATAACAGATGGAAGTCCGGAGCACTAGAATCGGGAAGTATGAAAATGCACCTGCAGCACAGACACACGTTAATAATATGCACATGATGATGCAAACAATGCAATATGAAAGCAATGCAACAAGGGATCATGTGCCCCTGGATGAGAAATTCAATCCACAACACTGGCCTCAAATAGACCCACAAACTGCTCAAGACCATCCACAATGCTCCAACCTGGTCTCTGACAGACCTAACAACACTGTTCTCAAATATCACACCACTGAATCTCAATCAAGAAAACCGGTAATTTGAAGGTCAAGTTACCTGCATGTCTCAACCCCTCTCACAGGTAGGTGTCCTAATAACTGATACAAGGTATGGCATCCTATGCGGTCGTCGGCATCACAGACTTTCAAGACGGATGATACGATACCCAGAAGGTGTGGCATCATCATGTCCTGAAGAGGCCTCACTTAGCCAACTTCCAAATGATCAGTCCCCGGAGTCGACAATCCAACTAACCAACAACCCCCTCAACCCAAAGGGTTGAAAAAGAAGTCAACCAGAAGAACCTCGTCCGAGCGTGGATTTCATGAGACACTAGTACATGCAAAGCATGCACGCGCCCACTAATTTCCACTCTAATTCTAGGTGCACTCAAGCCCAGGTCTGGCTTATCTCTCAATCATAGAACCCCCTCATACCCACGACAATAATAATAGAAATATAATGCTGAATGTAAAATACAGAAACGTAAATCCATACAAAATCCACGACGGGAAAACAAGCGCTAGGATTGACTCGCGTAGGGAACCGTTCGAGTCCCCAGCAGAGTCGCCAGCTGTCGCTACTGTGAAAATCAGCGCCGACTGAACAGAAGAGTCGCCACCGTGCGTTATTTATCCCAACGGAGGGAAAGGAAACGCTCGAAGTAAACCTACCGCAAAGACGGGAAAGGAATGGTCATCACAACCAAATCCTGGATTCGGGAGTCGGTTACGCAAGGGGAAGGTATTAGCACCCCTCACGTCTGTCGTACTCGACGGGATCCATGCTTGTTTTCTAGTACGGATTGTTATTCTATCTATTCTACAGGTCTGGGGTTAAAAGAAAATAAAATGACTCGGCAAAGTATCGCACTTTATGCCTACGTATTCCCGTCTAGAACGAGAAATCAGAGTCAATGTAGTTCGTCTACCTACGGGAAAGGAGGGGAAGGTTGCTCGCTAGGATATCGCATCCTATGCCTACGTACTTTCATACAGCATGAAAGATCAGAGCAAACATAGTTCGGGCCACGTACGACACAAGTCTGTCTTGATTGTTTTTTATCCTTCTGAAAAAGGTTTTCTCCTGATTACGTGTCCAAGCGGACAAAAATGACTTTTTGATTGGTTTACAGTCTTTTACGCAAGAACTGTCTTTTATTGATGTTTATCCTTTTATTGTACTTTTCTGATTGTTTTGAGAAAGAAGAGACAGAACTCTAAAACCTATGTTTGAAAAAGGGAATCAAAATCTATCCTAATGTTGTCATGCATGGGTGAGAACCTAATGTCTGTCATATTTCTCTCTTGCACAGAGAGAAACGGAGATCCTAAGGGGATAAACGGAAAAGCAACAACATATGTACAATAAAGCGGTAAAATGCATGAATGCAGCAGTACAAGCGAGGCAAGGGAGTCCCACTCAACCTCGAACCTAGAAAACAATAGGCAAAGTGAAACAACTTCACTTCAAACCTAAGGGGAAAATTAACAAACAATACAGTCAAGAAACTCAAACAATACATCCACAGCTCTAAACAGCACCAACAACTCTAAACAGCAAAATCTGATAGAAACAGCAACAAGTCACCAACACCTTCAAGCAAGGTCTTCATCCATCTACAAGCTTCAAATAAACATCCAATCTTCAAGAAAAACAGCAAGCTACAACAAGCAGAAACTCTAAACAGTAGACAGCATCAAACAGCTAAGCAGCAGTAAGTCCTACTTCAAACAGTTGCACAGCTCTGACAGCACCAGCTCCTTCTTCTAACAGTCTTCAAGGCAATGTACTTCATCCTCAATCTTCAAGGGATTCTTCAAAGCAAACTCTCCAACAGAGAAATGATTATAAGAGGATTTTGAATGTTAAATAGTCTGTTGAACACCAAAGGTGGCCTATAGAAAGTTAACATAATACAGACTGTTTCTCTCAAAGTTCTATCTCCTAGATACAGTCACTAATCCTTCCAAAGGAGGGATGTGAGTATTAAGGAGAGACTTTTAATCATTGATAAGAATGGAGGCAAAAGAAACCATCCATATTTATGAAGAAAATTTTCTATTCTAAGGCTCTATCTATACCCTATATCCTATGGTCTTCAAACAACTCCAGGCAAGCCAAGCAATCTTCATCAAGCCTTGATTTTGATCTTAAATCTTCATTTTTAATCCTTTCCAAGCTCCACAAGCTCTAACTAAGCCCACACCCCAAGCAAAATCCCCAAAAGCCCACACAACAAAATAAACCCCAAAAATGGGCAAACCAAACAAGCACACAATTGTAAAATATACTAAAAATAGTAATATAATATTTAAAAGTCTAATATTAATTCTAAGGGGAATACTATATCTACCCTATATACCCCATAGGTCCCATATTCTAATTCAATCTAAAAAACCCCAAAATAAAATGTTCAAGTGCACCTATGTTGTGTATAAACCCTAATCTAACCATCTTAAGATCAACTAATCAAAACTACCTAAAAATAATCCTAAAAATTATGGAATAAAATCCAGGGGTACCTAATGTTTGTATCTAATTACCCTAAAAAGATTAGCCTAAAAAACTCAGAGGAACTATCTAAAATAAAATCTACAAAATCATGTACAAACTATATTCAATGAAAAAACAACTAAATGTAAAATATTAACAAAAATAAATAAAAAACCTAAAACCAAATTTTTATTTATTTAAAATTTTCTTGAGGTCCAAACTAACCTATAGCAAAAATTCCCACATTAAAATAACTATTTTTCAATTTTATATGAATTTTCAAAGTTGCAAAATAAAATGAACAAAATGAATTAAAAATAACAAAAAACTGGTGCAGATAGCAACTATTTACAACATGTGAATTAGCTGGGCCCAACTGGGGGGTGCGTGTATCAAAGCGCCTTAGGCCCATTATCACTTCAGAAAATGAAAAGAAAATCAATGAAAATAGAAAAAAAGTTGGTGCAGGAAGCAAGTAAATCAAGTGCAATCTAGTGGGCTTGTCTACTGGGGGGTGCGATCATCAATTCCACTTAAGCCCATTAACAAACAATGAAACAAATAGAAAATAGTAAAGAAATCAATAAACTTGCGGTGCATATAGTAAGTAAACACAGTGCAAACTTGGTGGGCCTCTTAGATAGGGGTGTACGTAGCAAGTCTCACTAAAGCCCATAACACAATAAATGAAACGGCAGTGTTTCAAGTTCAGCAAAATTCTCTTTGTAAACTGACAAGCAATCGTGGCCAATGGATCTCCTTCTAAGTCCAAAGCAAACCTCGATCCAACGGTGGAAAACCTATCTTCTTCATTTGAAAAGTTGTGGAGCCAAACTCCATTGATGAACATAGCAAGAACACCTCTCAGCCTCCACTCGTATTCCATCCATACTTGATCAAACATCAAATTGTAAAACCCTAACATGCTCCATTTTTCACCCTGAGTTCCTCTATGGCCTTGGATTTCATTAACACATTCTCTAACCCTAAACACGTATCTCCCTCCAAAATTGATCAAAAAATCAATCATCACCAATCATCAAATTAAGTATCCCAATCTCTTCCTTGCTCATCACTGATCAATTATAACCAAAAACCTAAGGCTCTACCTCCATATCCATCATGTTCTTGGTTGAAACAGAAACTATGTCACTATATCAATCATCACCAAATTGCTTCAAACTTTCCAGAAAGATCCACCTAACCACATACTATGCTTCTAACCTAAAGATTCATGCCAATTCTAACTAAATCGAGCCATGGTTTGAAAGTTACTAACCTGTAAAGATGAGTGAAACAGATGATGGAAACCTTCAATTCAGGGCTTGCATATCTCCAGATTCCTTCAAGATGATATTTGCTTGCTTCTTTATGCACTAGATCCTCCTCTAACAGCTTGAATCCTTGAAACAGAATTTCAGTTGTAGTTGAGAATGTGAAACTTCAAGAACACGATTTAGCCAATGATTCACTCTGATTTTGATCTCTACACACTCAGTGATGATTATAGATTTGAATGAAATCAAGAAATTGGATTGATTGTAAAGAAAATAGAGAACTCGATTATGAATTGCAATGGAAGAAGATGAAGTTCAATCTCTGAGTTTGACACCAAATGAATCCCAAAAACTTGATCTTCATCAACTCAAATGACTTTATAGATGAGGTTAGAAACTTCTAGAGGTTGCTGGAATGATCCTATGAGAAATTGCCAATCTCATGTCATGATAACTTGAAAATGGTAGGTTCAAAAACTAGTTCTGGATTGCCTTGTTGCAGCACTTGAATGAGGCTTTAAAATATCTCCAAATGAGAAATAAAAGGTGTGGGAATGGCTTGCTAGCTTGTGCCTTGATCCCTTGTTCATTTGGCAAGTGTAACTTCATTTACAAGCAACTAATGACAAGTCCAATTTCTTGACCCCAAATGAAAAATCTAATGATTTCAATGATCTCAAAATGTTTTTTCCCTTCAATTTGGTATATCACATGATGCATTTTTCCTTTGGATCAAAAATCCCCAATTTTGGTCACTTGAAAATGTACTTAAACCTTCCATATTTGGTCAAATTTGTCATTTTGAGTTCCATGCATTTACAAACTATCATGACCTCTTACCTAGACTCAAAACATCATTTTGAGAAAGTTTGATGTTGAACATTTTTCCATTTGAAGTTTGCAAGTAGGAGTTTTAGGCATATGCTTGAAATGACCTATAATCTTACTTTCCAAAAATACCCCTGGCTTGTCAAGATCATAAGTAGAGTTCCACAAATCAGAATGAGGCATACCATACCTTTCTAGAAAGCTAAGATCATGAGGAACAATTTTAATGTTTACCAAAAATCCATTTGAAAATTCCTTGTGGGGCAAAAGTTGCTTGGAAGTCAAGTAACTTTCACAGATAAATTTCAGTGTCCTCAGATGACCTGTAACTTGCAAGAACCATAACTTGGGTTCTATAAATCTCCTTGATGTCATCCACCACTCAAATTAAAGGTCTTGAGATGCTCTACAAGTTTCTTGTTGGCTAAAGATCCATTTGTGACTTGTATTTTGAATTATTTTGCTTGGAATTTTGACCTAAATCAGGGGATTTTACACAGAAACCCTAATTTAGAAACTTCTCTTCTTCTTGATCTCTTTTGATTTCTCCTTGGCACAACACCACATACATATCCACATATCAAATGATGAATCTCACATCCTTAAAATAGGCCTTGATGCCCTTCAATCAAGCATTAGACCTAGGGTTGACTTAGGGTTGACCCAGATGAAACCCTAGTTGACTGTCTTCAACTGTAGCTCTTGTAACCACACCACTAACTTGTCTTACTTTCAAAATGACCCTCTAGGTCTTCCATGATGTCTACACATATTCCATGCCTCAGTTCATAGCTCACAACCTCTTTGATGATCTTCAAATACCCTCAAGATAGGAGATAGATCTACTGCTTGATCTATTAACTTCTCAGAGCTTCACCTTCTTTCTTGGTGACTTGGATAGGCTTGAACTTGAATAAAAACCTTTTGGATATGCTCTTTGAGATGAAGATGGCACTTGATTCCTTGTTGGATGGCTTGCCCATGCTATGCTATGCAAATGAATGAACTATGTATATGATCTACTATGCAAATGATAAAGCCATGAAAACATAAATCAGGTAAAACAAGTTGGTCAAATTTTAGGGTGCAACAGATATCCCACCTTTCAATCGAATAAATCTTAAGAACAATGATATATAATTAAATCTAAAATAAAAATTCACCATAAAGAAATAATCCTAGGATTGGGATCAAATCTAATTCCATATATATATATATATATATATATATATATATATATATATATATATATATATATATATATATATATATATATATATATATATATATATATATATATATATATATATATATATATATATATATATATATATATATATATATATATATATATATATATATATATATATATATATATATATATATATATATATATATATATATATATATATATATATATATATATATATATATATATATATATATATATATATATATATATATATATATATATATATATATATATATACATATATATATATATATATATATATATATATATATATATATATATATATATATATATAGAATATTTTCTTTTTGCATAAATTTCTTAAAATATATGAGTTTAAAAAGAATCTAAAAAGAGTTTTAGGACTTTTATTAATAGAGGAAGAGAACTCTAGATTGCAAAGACTTCTTTCTAAATTCGATTGAAAAAGACTTGAAAGAAAGACCAAACATCTAACAATACTTTAAATCTACCACAAATTTAAACTGTCACTTTGCAAGTTACATCGCAAAATGCAAGTCTTTCAACATGGTTTCATGAACATGTGTCGTTTTAAAAATTTTGTAATAATATCGAGTTATCAAATCAACTAGCTCGCAGTATAAGCAGACACCCTCACAATGAGAAACATAGAAGATTGTGAGAGACACATTTTTATTTCTCATTAAAAAGTTTCCTAAGCTAATGTAAAATATTCTAGACTCAATAACTAACCCAAAAACCATCAAAAATACGACAACAAATAAAAAAATTAATCACAACTAATATGCTATGAAAATTCGGGGGTTATAGATTAAACAATATTTATTATATAAACTTTCTTAACAAGATTTAGTAATACAAGTCTTATTTCTTAAATTTATTTATAAATATAAATCATCACAAGTTTAACTCATTGCTTTCTTAATTGCGGATGCTAATCCTTCATAGGCAACTTTCCAAGCTGTACTCAATTCTTCGCTCCATTTTTCTCCTTATGCTTCTTTTATGGTTTCTAACAAAGCTTCTTTAACCACCTACAAGAAACCAAAAATATTATTTTCCTTTAATGTCTTCTTATTAGTTAACTCGATACAATAAATTATAAAATTAAAAAAGTTCTTTGTTTGAAAAAATATATATTTTGAATTATTAATGATTTTTTTAAATATTCATTTTTAGTATTAATAATATTTTTTTAAAAAGGAATACAAAATATAAATTGAAAATAAAACAAATTAATAGCAATAACTCATCATTCTTTTGCAAATCATTCTTTTGCAAACTTTTTAGTTACATCCATTTAATTTATTTTAATGGAGAAGGCTCTCATAAAATTGACAAATCACTTTAAAGAATAAATTGATAGATATCATTTATATTAAAGAAAAAGGGTATGTTAATAATTCAATTATTAGTAGTATATACACAATCATAATATATCATGGTTGGTTATCATATCAACTATTATTTTCTCATTTTACTGACTATCCAATATACATGAGCTAAATAATATTTAAATATATGACATATTTTTATTTTTCAAAATTAATTATACGTAAATTTATTTAATTATATATTGTTGTATCATTTAATTTGACAATAAATTTCCATTAGAAAATTTAAAATTTAAGAATGCATCCACTAATTTTTTTATTATATTACGTACTACAAAATGAGGATCGACAACTCCCTTCTGAATGTGAATGGCACCCAATGTTGCATCCTCTAAAATTATTTCTCCTGATGCTCGAAGTTGAACAACTGAGTTGTGCACCTATAATTTAAAAGGTATAAATATTTTTAAAGTTATATATCCAATTTAATTTATACAGTTTCACAAACAAACACAATCTAAGAAGCATCATGCTTGAAACACCTTCTTTGGCCACATTAACTTTTGAATATGATCTAAGTGATTTGCTATACGTAATATCATATAGGTAAAATTAAGATTAAAATTAAGAATATGGTATAACTTTAGATAATCCTAAAAATTCTTATTTACATGACTTTGAACATGCAAAACAAATTTTTTATAATTTTATTAAATATTACATTAAAAATGGAATGGAATATTATGTTTATAACAATCATTATTAAAAATAAGATTTAGCAACTGCGTATTTTAAGAGTAGAACTACAAAATGAAACAAAACTTAATTTAAGATGGATTAAACTCACCATTCCAAAAACTTTTGCAGCATGGGTTTGAAGTTTAGGACTGTCCACTACACTAGTCGAATCTTTAAGAAATGAGAACATTTCTTTTGCTGCGGGTGCTTTTTTCAATATACTATTTTAAATAAATCATCTAAAATTATTCTCGTTAGTTTACACCATTTTATATAATACAACAATTAATAAAAAAAAAACACAAATCAAATACACTCAAATGATGCAAAGCTTACATGGTGTAGAACAAGACACTATAACTAGGATTTTGTTTAAATAATTCCCATGAGCTATTAACTAAAGCTTCTTGCTTCTCAGTGAAACTCATATTTCTCTTATTCTTCTTATTCTTTGATTTTTTTTAATATGTGTTGGTAGTGTATAACAATACATCCAATACTTACTTATATAGAAAACATTTAGGTGCATAAAAATGTAGTTGAATAATGGGAATTGTATTTAAATTATGTATTGGCTCGTGGAAATGTCCATTGACATTATTAAAGAGACAAGAATCTTTTACAAAACTTAATATTCAATTTATTTTCACTAAATGTAATAAAAAGAATTAAAATTTTAAAGTTAAACATTAATGTAAATATTATTTAGTTTATTCAAAGTAACTAGTAATGAATCTAGTAAACAAAGTTAAAGTAATATCATAACTTAAAAATAAACATCTTTTCTCGTATGAGACTCTAACACACTTTGACATCTACCTCTCCTCTACGGGACTCAAACCCATTCGTGAGGCACAAATCATTGACGCCTACATCCCAATTCTACCTTACATAAGCATCTCAATAGGAATGTGCAAGATCAAGGGATATTTCCGAATACATTATTAGGTTTTAACACCCAACGTGATTGCGCACATCAATCACTAGGTGATCACATTCATCAATTCACATATCTTTACGACATGTTCCATACAAATCCTATTGATTCATATTTAAAGAAACTACTCGTCCTTGGTACACATCGAGATAACTTTTCATCCAATCATCACACATAAGTCATCTTCATAATCTAAGTTGTTATTACTTGTTCCTTCACCTAGTTATTAACCTAGATTCATCTCACTCATCACAATAAGTTAATTCAATTATTATACATTCAATACAAACAAAAAATTATAATATAGTTAATTAAATAAACATAATAATGCATCAAACACTATGAGATACACGCATGATTGTCTTCTCAATCGATAGAGTATTGCATTATCTTTCAGACGCATTCGACCTCACGACAATCGGAATTACAATTCTCATTTTATGGTGGAAACAAGAACATAGAAACATTTTTTCAAATATCATAACCCTTTAATAGCAAGCTTGGGGCGAGGTTCAAGCGAGACGAGGCAAAATGGTCAAGCCTCTAGGGTTTCACTTGTCTCTCTTAGCAAGGCCCAACGAGGCCTTCGGGTTGTTGATTTCCTTCTCCAAGATTTTCATCTTTTTTTAATCTTTTCTCATCTCTTTTTCTCTTTCTCTTTTTCTTCTTTTGATTACTAACAAATGGCAAGGTAGAAATAGAAGAGAGATATTAAAAAATACCTAAAAAGATATATTTATCTTAGAGAGCAATTGATCATTTATCAATGTTACCCAAATGTTCCTTTCATTTAGTAAATAATAATGGTCAATTAAATGGAACAAGAAACAGTTTATCTGAGTTCACTAATTACTCTATTTGTCCCAACTGACTAAAATTAGAGCATATAGGAATCTATTTTGTCTCAACTGACTACAAACAGAGTATTTAAGAGAATATGAGATATTACAATTTTCACATAATCAAAAATAACACAAACATAAGTATCTTTTATTTATAAATATACAAAAAAATTGAATATTAAATCTTATTAATAATGTGATGCAATAACAACAACCTCAATTTTGGTTGTGATATCCAAATAAGTATACACAAGACTATTCAAAAAATTTAAAAGATGGACGAGTTTTAAGAAAATCAGGAGAACTTAGAAAATTTGGCAGAGAAAATAACTTAGTTTCTTCTTATCTATGGTTTTGCGACAAACAAGTCTACAACTTTTCTCTTACAGATTCAAGCATGATCAATAAGAGAATTGTCAATCCTCAAATTTCCAAAAAAAATTGTTAAGTTTCACAATGCGTCATATATGTTGTTCAATTGAAACCTCTACTTTAAACTAACGTTTTTGCATTTGGTCCACAACATTCCTTCCTTTTGTTGATTTTGACCTCTTGATTTTCTTTATCTCTATAGGATCAATTATAAAATGTATGCATGAACATATTTAAGATTTATTAAAGTTTGAAAGAAAGGAATTTTCAAACATAAAGTGGCAATATCAGATACCGTACATATAATTCCATATTTTATATTGGTCTCACTATAAAATACACCGTCATACCAAATCATAGAGATAAAATAAGTACATTACAAATAATATTCTAAGTCTTAAATAATGTAGAAAAATAAGTTTGAGTTTTTTTAGCTAACTTAAAGCAGAAAAAAGTTGTTTGAAAAAAATGCTACTTGTTGAGCAAAGTCCAGTGTTCCTTAACAATCAAATAGTGTCATAACTAAGAGTTTTTGTAATTTAAGCTATTGTGAAAAATTGATATAATAATTCAAAACAATTGATAGAATTATTTAGAATTTAAACAGTACAAAAACTAGATTTTTCTCCACATAAATAAAGGAAGTTTCTTCATTGAGAATTTTTAATATTTCCAAATAAAAATAAGGTTATTCTCCTCCTAAGCATGTGAAGTTTCTTCAAAAAGAATTTTGAAGGACCTTCTTGATCAAAACTAGATTCCAGTAAAAATATAACATACTAGATGAATGTCTAAAAGTTAAAGGAAAGAAGTAAGCATTCAAGAACTATGAGACTTGGTGGTTAAGAACATCCCGGTTCAATCTTGATTGAAGTTGTTGTCTTAGAGGATTGTTGTAACAAAACTCTTGTAACAATTCTCATGTACAATACAAAAACATAACGAAAAATATTTTTGTATGGTTTTGCCATAAAGACTAAAATTAGGCCCCAAATTAAGGCGAAAGGGTTGAACAAGTGTAAATTACTGCGCCACTGATGTATTTATTTTTACTTACATTTTAACATTATATTTGCTAAATTTTATTTACTAAATATCATTTAATAATAAATATGTAGGTTAATGTTCTTGATTGTGACTTTCTATGTATAAATTATTACTTTCTTGCTTGATATCCCACATTTCAATCGAATAAATCTTAAGAACAATCATATATAATTAAATCTGAAATAAAAAATTTACCATAAGGAAATAATCCTAGGATTGAGATCAAATCTAATTCCATATATAAAAAATATTTTCTTTGTGCGTAAATTTCTTAAAATATATGAGTTTAAAAAGGATCTAAAAAGAGTTTTATGACTTTTATTAATAGAGGAAGAGAACTCTAGATTGCAAAGACTTCTTTCTAAATTCGATTGAAAAAGATTTGAAAGAAAGACCAAACATCTAACAATACTTTAAATATGCCACAAATTTAAACTGTCATTTTGCAAGTTACATCGCAAAATGCAAGTCTTTCAACATGGTTTCATGAACATGTGTCGTTTTAAAATTTTTGTAATAATATCGAGTTCACAAATCAACTAGCTCGCAGTATAAGCAGATGCCCTCACAATGAGAAACATACAAGATTGTGAGAGACACATTTTTATTTCTCGTTAAAAAGTTTCCTAAGCTAATGTAAAATATTCTAGACTCAATAGCTAACCCAAAAATCATCAAAAGTACGACAATAAATAAAAGAAATGAATCACAACTAATATGCTATGAGAATTCGGGGGTTATAGATTAAACAATATTTATTATATAAACTTGCTTAACAAGATTTAGTAATACAAGTCTTATTTTTTAAATTTATTTATAAATATAAATCATCACAAGTTTAACTCATTGCTTTCTTAACTGCGGATGCTAATTCTTCATAGGCAACTTCCCAAGCAGTACTCAATTCTACGCTCCATTTTTCTCCTGATGCTTCTTTTATGGTTTCTAACAAAGCTTCTTTAACCACCTTCAAGAAACCAAAAACATTAAATTTATCTTAGCTTTTTAGCAATTTGAAAATAGGTAAGTTGCAAAATAAAAAATATCTAATTATAAATGTCTTTATAATATTATTTTCCTTTAATGCCTCCTTATTAGTTAACTAGATACAATAAATTAAAAAATTAAAAAAGTTATTTGTTTGAAAAAATATATATTTTTAATTATTAATGATTTTTTTAAATATTCATTTTTAGTATTAATAATATTTTTTTAAAAGGAATAAAAAATATAAAGTGAAAACAAAACAAATTAATAGCAATAACTCATCATTCTTTTGCAAACTTTTTAGTTACATCCATTGAATTTATTTTAATGGAGAAGGCTCTCATAAAATTAACAAATCACTTTAAAGAATAAAGTGATAAATATCATTTATATAAAACAAATAAGGGTATGTTAATAAATCAATTATTAGTAGTATATACACAATCATAATATATCATGGTTGGTTATCATATCAACTATTATTTTTTCATTTTACTGACTATCCAATATACTTGAGCTAAATAATATTTAAATATATGACATATTTTTATTTTTCAAAATTAATTATACGTAAATTTTTTTAATTATATATTGTTGTATCATTTAATTTGACAATAAATTTCCATTAGGAAAATTAAAATTTAAGAATGCATCCACTAATTTTTTTATTATATTACGTACCACAAAATGAGGATCGACAACTCCCTTCTGATTGTGAATGGCACCCAATGTTGCATCTCCTAAAATTACTTCTCCTAATGCTCGAAGTTGAACAGCTGAGTCGTGCACCTGTAATTTAAAAGGTATAAATATTTTAAAAGTTATATATCCAATTTAATTTATACAATTTCACAAACTAACACAATCTAAAAAGCATCATGCTTGAAACACATTCTTTGGCCACATTAACTTTTGAATATGGTCTAAGTTATTTGCTATACGTAATATCATATAGGTAAAATTAAGATTAAAATTAAGAATATGGTATAACTTTAATTTAAGATTTAACAACGGCGTATTTTAAGAGTAGAACTACAAAATGAAACAAAAGTTAATTTAAGATGGATTAAACTCACCATTCCAAAAACTTTTGCAGCATGGGCTTGAAGTTTATGACTGTCCACTACACTAGTCGAATCCTTAAGAAATGAGAACATTTCTTTTGCTGCGGGTGCTTTTTTCAATATACTATTTTAAATAAATCATCCAAAATTATTCTCGTTAGTTTACACCATTTCATATGATACAACAATTAATAAAAAAAGAAAAAAAACACAAATCAAACACACTCAAACGATGGAAAGCTTACATGGTGTAGAACAAGACACTATAACCAGGATTTTGTTTAAATAATTCCCATGAGCTATTAACTAAAGCTTCTTGCTTCTCAGTGAAACCCATATTTCTCTTATTCTTCCGATTCTTTGATTTTTTAATATGTGTTGGTAGTGTATAACAATACATCTAATACTTACTTATATAGAAAATATTTAGGTGCATAAAAATGTAGTTGAATAATGGGAATTGTATTTAAATTATGTATTGGCTCGTGGAAATGTCCATTGACATTATTAAAGAGACAAGAATCTTTTACAAAACTTGAGATTCAATTTATTTTCACTAAATGTAATAAAAAGAATTAAAATTTTAAAGTTAAACTTTAATGTAAATATTATTTAGTTTATTCAAAGTAACTAGTAACTAATCTAGTAAACAAAGTTAAAGTAATATCATAACTTAAAAATAAACGTCTTTCCTCGTATGGGACTCTAAGACACTTTGACATCTACCTCTCCTCTACGAGACTCAAACCCATTCGTGAGGCACAAATCATTGACGCCTACATCCTAATTCTACCTTACATAAGCATCTCAATAGGAATGTGCAAGATCAAGGGATATTTACGAATACATTATTAGGTTTTAACAGCTAACTTGATTGCGCACATCAATCACTAGGTGATCACATTCATCAATTCACATATCTTTACGACATGTTCCATACAAATCCTATTGATTCATATTTCAAGCAACTACTCGTACTTGGTACACACCGAGATAACTTTTCATCCAATCATCACACCTAAGTCATCTTCATAATCTAAGTTGTTATTACTTGTTCCTTCACCTAGTTATTAACCTAGATTCACCTCACTCATCACAATAAGTTAATTCAATTATTATACATTCAATACAAATAAAAATTTATAATATAGTTAATTAAATAAACATAATAATGCATCAAACACTATGAGATACACGCATGATTGTCTTCTCAATCGATAGAGTATTGCATTATCTTTCAGACGCATTCGACCTCACGACAATCGGAATTACAATTCACATTTTATGGTGGAAATAAGAACATAGAAACATTTTTTCAAATATCATAACCCTCTAATAGCAAGCTTGGGGCGAGGTTCAAGCGAGGCGAGGCCAAATGCTCAAGCCTCTAGGGTTTCACTTGTCTATCTTAGCAAGGCCCAACGAGGCCTTCGGGTTGTTGATTTCCTTCTCCAAGATTTTCATCTTTTTTTAATCTTTTCTCATCTCTTTTTCTCTTTCTCTTTTTCTTCTTTTGATTACTAACAAATGGCAAGGTAGAAATAGAAGAGAGATATTAAAAAATACCTAGAAAGATATATTTATCTTAGAGAGCAATTGATCATTTATCAATGTTACCCAAATGTTCCTTTCATTTAGTAAATAATAATGGTCAATTAAATGGAACAAGAAACAGTTTATCTGAGTTCACTAATTACTCTATTTGTCCCAACTGACTAAAATTAGAGCATATAGGAATCTATTTTGTCTCAACTGACTACAAACAGAGTATTTAAGAGAATATGAGATATTACAATTTTCACATAATCAAAAATAACACAAACATAAGTATCTTTTATTTATAAATATACAAAAAAATTGAATATTAAATCTTATTAATAATGTGATGCAATAACAACAACCTCAATTTTGGTTGTGATATCCAAATAAGTATACACAAGACTATTCAAAAAAATCTAAAAGATGGACGAGTTTTAAGAAAATCAGGAGAACTTAGAAAATTTGGCAGAGAAAATAACTTAGTTTCTTCTTATCTAAGGTTTTGCGACAAACAAGTCTACAACTTTTCTCTTACAGATTCAAGCATGATCAATAAGAGAATTGTCAATCCTCAAATTTCCAAAAAAAATTGTGAAGTTTCACAATGCGTCATATATGTTGTTCAATTGAAACCTCTACTTTAAACTAACGTTTTTGCATTTGGTCCACAACATTCCTTCCTTTTGTTGATTTTGACCTCTTGATTTTCTTTATCTCTATAGGATCAATTATAAAATGTATGCATGAACATATTTAAGATTTATTAAAGTTTGAAAGAAAGGAATTTTCAAACATAAAGTGGCAATATCAGATACCGTACATATAATTCCATATTTTATATTGGTCTCACTATAAAATACACCGTCATACCAAATCATAGAGATAAAATAAGTACATTACAAATAATATTCTAAGTCTTAAATAATGTAGAAAAATAAGTTTGAGTTTTTTTAGCTAACTTAAAGCAGAAAAAAGTTGTTTGAAAAAAATGCTACTTGTTGAGTAAAGTCCAGTGTTCCTTAACAATCAAATAGTGTCATAACTAAGAGTTTTTGTAATTTAAGCTATTGTGAAAAATTGATATAATAATTCAAAACAATTGATAGAATTATTTAGAATTTAAACAGTACAAAAACTAGATTTTTCTCCACATAAATAAAGGAAGTTTCTTCATTGAGAATTTTTAATATTTCCAAATAAAAATAAGGTTATTCTCCTCCTAAGCATGTGAAGTTTCTTCAAAAAGAATTTTGAAGGACCTTCTTGATCAAAACTAGATTCCAGTAAAAATATAACATACTAGATGAATGTCTAAAAGTTAAAGGAAAGAAGTAAGCATTCAAGAACTATGAGACTTGGTGGTTAAGAACATCCCGGTTCAATCTTGATTGAAGTTGTTGTCTTAGAGGATTGTTGTAACAAAACTCTTGTAACAATTCTCATGTACAATACAAAAACATAACGAAAAATATTTTTGTATGGTTTTGCCATAAAGACTAAAATTAGGCCCCAAATTAAGGCGAAAGGGTTGAACAAGTGTAAATTACTGCGCCACTGATGTATTTATTTTTACTTACATTTTAACATTATGTTTGCTAAATTTTATTTACTAAATATCATTTAATAATAAATATGTAGGTTAATGTTCTTGATTGTGACTTTCTATGTATAAATTATTACTTTCTTGCTTGATATCCCACATTTCAATCGAATAAATCTTAAGAACAATCATATATAATTAAATCTGAAATAAAAAATTTACCATAAGGAAATAATCCTAGGATTGAGATCAAATCTAATTTCATATATAAAAAATATTTTCTTTGTGCGTAAATTTCTTAAAATATATGAGTTTAAAAAGGATCTAAAAAGAGTTTTATGACTTTTATTAATAGAGGAAGAGAACTCTAGATTACAAAGACTTCTTTCTAAATTCGATTGAAAAAGATTTGAAAGAAAGACCAAACATCTAACAATACTTTAAATATGCCACAAATTTAAACTGTCATTTTGCAAGTTACATCGCAAAATGCAAGTCTTTCAACATGGTTTCATGAACATGTGTCGTTTTAAAAATATTATAATTATATCGAGTTCACAAATCAACTAACTCGCAGTATAAGCAGATGCCCTCACAATGAGAAACATACAAGATTATGAGAGACACATTTTTATTTCTCATTAAAAAGTTTCCTAAGCAAACGTAAAATATTCTAGACTCAATAGCTAACCCAAAAACCATCAAAAGTACGACAATTAAAAAAAAAAGAATCACAACTAATATGCTACGAGAATTCAGGGGTTATAGATTAAACAATATATATTATATAAACTTGCTTAACAAGATTTAGTAATACAGGTCTTATTTCTTTTATTTATAAATATAAATCATCACAAGTTTAACTCATTGCTTTCTTAATTGCGGATGCTAATCCTTCATAGGCAACTTCCCAAGCAGTACTCAATTCTTCGCTCCATTTTTCTCCTGATGCTTCTTTTATGGTTTCTAACAAAGCTTCTTTAACCACCTACGAGGAACCAAAAACATTAAATTTATATTAGCTTTTTAGCAATTTGAAAATAGGTAAGTTGCAAAATAACAAATATCTAATTATGAATGTTTTTATAATATTATTTTCTTTTAATGCCTCCTTATTAGTTAACTAGATACAATAAATTAAAAAATTAAAAAAATTATTTGTTTGAAAAAATATATATTTTTAATTATTAATGATTTTTTTTAAATATTCATTTTTAGTATTAATAATATTTTTTTTAAAAGGATTAAAAAATATAAAGTGAAAACAAAACAAATTAATAGCAATAACTCATCATTCTTTTGCAAACTTTTTAGTTACATCCATTGAATTTATTTTAATGGAAAAGGATCTCATAAAATTAACAAATCACTTTAAAGAATAAAGTGATAAATATCATTTATATAAAACAAATAAGGGTATGTTAATAAATTAATTATTAGTAGTATATACACAATCATAATATATCATGGTTGGTTATCATATCAACTATTATTTTCTCATTTTACGAACTATCCAATATACATGAGCTAAATAATATTTAAATATATGACATATTTTTATTTTTCAAAATTAATTATACGTAATTTTATTTAGTTATATATTGTTGTATCATTTAACTTGACAATAAATTTCCATTAGGAAATTTAAAATTTAAGAATGCATCCACTAATTTTTTTATTATATTACATACCACAAAATGAGGATCGACAACTCCCTTCTGAATGTGAATGACACCCAATGTTGCATCTCTTAAAATTACTTCTCCTGATGTTCGAAGTTGAACAGCTGAGTCGTGCACCTGTAATTTAGAAGATATAAATATTTTAAAAGTTATATATCCAATTTAATTTATACAGTTTCACAAACTAACACAATCTAAAAAGCATCATGCTTGAAACACATTCTTTGGCGACATTAACTTTTGAATATGGTCTAAGTTATTTGCTATACGTAATATCATATAGGTAAAATTAAGAATATGGTATAACTTTAAATAATCCTAAAAATTCTTATTTACATGACTTTCAACATGCAAAACAATTTTTTTATAATTTTATTAAATATTACATTAAAAGTGGAATGAAATATTATGTTTATAACAATCATTATTAAAAATAAGATTTAACAACGGCCTATTTTAAGAGTAAAACTATAAAATGAAACAAAAGTTAATTTAAGATGGATTAAACTCACCATTCCAAAAACTTTTTCAGCATGGGCTTGAAGTTTAGGACTGTCCACTACAGTAGTCGAATCCTTAAGAAATGAGAACATTCCTTTTGCTGCGGGTGCTTTTTTCAATATACTATTTTAAATAAATCATCCAAAGTTTTTCTCGTTAGGTTACACCATTTCATATAATACAACAATTAATAAAAACAAAAAAAAAACACAAATCAAACACACTCAAACGATGCAAAGCTTACATGGTGTAGAACAAGACACTATAGCCAGGATTTTGTTTAAATAATTCCCATGAGCTATTAACTAAAGCTTCTTGCTTCTCAGTGAAACCCATATTTCTCTTATTCTTCTTATTCTTTGATTTTTTTAATATGTCTTGGTAGTGTATAACAATACATCCAATACTTACTTATATAGAAAACTTTTAAGTGCATAGAAATGAAGTGGAATAATGCGAATTGTATTTAAATTATGTATTGGCTCATGGAAATGTCCATTGACATTATTAAAGAGACAAGAATCTTTTACAAAACTTAAGATTCAATTTATTTTCACTAAATGTAATAAAAAGAATTAAAATTTTAAAGTTAAACATTAATGTAAATATTATTTATTTTATTTAAAGTAACTAGTAAATAATCTAGTAAACAAAGTTAAAGTAATATCATAACCTAAAAATAAACATCTTTTCTCGTATGGGACTCTAACACACTTTGACATCTACCTCTCTTTTACGGGACTCAAACCCATTCGTGAGGCACAAATCATTAATGCCTACATCCCAATTCTACATTACATAAGCATCTCAATAGGGATGTGTAAGATCAAGGGATATTTACGAATACATTATTAGGTTTTAACACCCAAAGTGATTGCGCACATCAATCACTAGGTGATCACATTCATCAATTCACATATCTTTACGACATGTTGCATACAAATCCTATTGATTCATATTTCAAGCAACTACTCGTCCTTGGTACACATCGAGATAACTTTTCATCCAATCATCACACCTAAGTCATCTTCATAATCTAAGTTGTTATTACTTGTTCCTTCACCTAGCTATTAACCTAGATTCACCTCACTCATCACAATAAGTTAATTCAATTATTATACATTCAATACAAACAAAAGTTTATAATATAGTTAATTAAATAAACATAATAATGCATCAAACATTATGAGATACACGCATGATTGTCTTCTCAATCAATAGAGTATTGCATTATCTTTCAGACGAATTCGACCTCACGACAATCGGAATTACAGTTCCCATTTTATGGTGGAAACAAGAACATAGAAACATTTTTTCAAATATCATAACCCTCTAATAGCAAGCTTGGGTCGAGGTTCAAGCGAGGCGAGGCCAAATGCTCAAGCCTCTAGGGTTTCACTTGTCTATCTTAGCAAGGCCCAACGAGGCCTTCGGGTTGTTGATTTCCTTCTACAAGATTTTCCTCTTTTTTTTTTATAAATATTTTCTCATCTCTTTTTCTCTTTCTCTTTTTCTTCTTTTGGTTACTAACAAATGGCAAGGTGGAAAAAAAGAGAGATATTAGAAAATACCTAAAGAGATATATTTATCTTAGAGAGCAATTGATCATTCATCAATGTTACCCAAATGTTCCTTTCATTTAGTAAATAATAAATGTCAATTAAATGGAACAAGAAACAATTTATCTGAGTTCACTAATTACTCTATTTGTCCCAACTGATAAAAATTAGAGCATATAAGAACCCATTTTGTCTCAACTGACTACAAACAAAGTATTTAAGAGGATATGGGATATTACAATTTTCACATAATTAAAAATAACACATACATAAGTATCTTTTATTTATAAATATACAAAAAATTTGAATATTAAATCTTATTCATAATGTGATGCAATAACAACAACCTCAATTTTGGTTGTGATATCCAAATAAGTATACACAAGACTATTCAAAAAATCTAAAAGATGGACGAATTTTAACAAAATCAGGAGAACTTAGAAAATTTGACAGAGAAAATAACTTAGTTTCTTCTTATCCAAGGTTTTGCGACAAACAAGTCTACAACTTTTCTCTTACAGATTCAAGCATGATCAATAAAAGAATTATCAATCTTTAAATTTCCAAAAAAATTATGAAGTTTCATAATCCATCATATATGTTGTTCAATTGAAACCTATCCTTTAAACTAACGTATTTGCATTTGGTCCATAACATTCCTTTCTTTTGTTGATTTTTACCTTTCGATTTTCTTTATCTTTATAGGATCAACTATAAAATGTATGCAAGAGTATATTGAAGATTTATTAAAGGTTGAAAGAATGGAATTTTCAAACATAGAGTGGCAATATCAGATACCGTACATATAATGACATATTTTATATTGGTCTCACTATAAAATACAATGTCATGCCAAATCATAGAGATAAAATAAGTACATTACAAATAATATTCTAAGTCTTCAATAATGTAGAAAAATAAGTTTGACTTTTTTTAGCAAACCTAAAGCAGAAAAAAGTTGTTTGAAAAAAATGCTACTTGTTGAGCAAAGTCCAGTGTTCCTTAACAATCAAATAGTGTCATAATTAAGAGTTTTTGTAATATAAGCTGTTGTGAAAAACTGATATAATAATTCAAAACAATTTATAGAATTATTTAGAATTCAAACAGTTCAAAAACTAGATTTTTCTCCACGTAAATAAACGAAGTTTCTTCATTGAGAATTTTGAATATTTCCAAATAAAAATAAGGTTATTGTCCTCCTAAGCATGTGAAGTTTCTTCAAAAAGAATTTTGGAGGACCTTCTTGATCAAAACTAGATTCCAGTAAAAATATAACATACTAGATGAATGTCTAAAAGATAAAGGAAAGAAGTAAGCATTCAAGAGCTATGAGACTTGGTGGTTAAGAACATCCCGGTTCAATCTTGATTGAAGTTGTGGTCTTAGAGGATTATTGTAACAAAACTCTTGTAACAATTCTCATGTACAATACAAAAACATAACGAAAAATATTTTTGTATGGTTTTGCCATATAGACTAGATTAGGCCCCAAGTTAAGCCGAAAGGGTTGAACAAGTGTAAATTACTGTGTCACTGATGTATTTATTTTTACTTACATTTTAACACTATGTTTGCTAAATTTTATTTTACTAAATATCATTTAATAATAAATATGTAGGTTAGTGTTCTTGATTGTGACTTTCTATGTATAAATTATTACTTTCTTGCTTGATATTCCACCTTTCAATCGAATAAATCTTAAGAACAATCATATATAATTAAATATGAAATAAAAAATTCACCATAAGGAAATAATCCTAGGATTGGGATCAAATCTAATTCCATATATATAAAATATTTTCTTTGTGCGTAAATTTCTTAAAATATATGAGTTTAAAAAGGATTTAAAAAGAGTTTTAGAACTTTTATTAATAGAGGAAGAGAACTCTAGATTGCAAAGACTTCTTTCTAAATTCGATTGAAAAAGATTTGAAAGAAAGACCAAACATCTAACAATACTTTAAATATGCCACAAATTTAAACTGTCATTTTGCAAGTTACATCGCAAAATGCAAGTCTTTCAACATGGTTTCATGAACATGTGTCGTTTTAAAAATATTGTAATAATATCGAGTTCACAAATCAACTAGCTCGCAGTATAAGTATAAGCAGATGCCCTCACAATGAGAAACATACAAGATTATGAGAGACACATTTTTATTTCTCATTAAAAAGTTTCCTAAGCTAATGTAAAATATGCTAGACTCAATAGCTAACCCAAAAACCATCAAAAGTACGACAATAAATAAAAAAAATGAATCACAACTAATATGCTATGAGAATTCGGGGGTTATAGATTAAATAATATTTACTATATAAACTTGCTTAACAAGATTTAGTAATACAAGTCTTATTTCTTAAATTTATTTATAAATATAAATCATCACAAGTTTAACTCATTACTTTCTTAATTGCGGATGCTAATCCTTCATAGGCAATTTCCCAAGCAGTACTCAATTCTTCGCTCCATTTTTCTCCTGATGCTTCTTTTATGGTTTCTAACAAAGCTTCTTTAACCACCTACAAGGAACCAAAAACATTAAATTTATATTAGCTTTTTAGCAATTTGAAAATAGGTAAGTTGCAAAATAAAAAATATCTAATTATGAATGTCTTTATAATATTATTTCCCTTTAATGCCTCCTTATTAGTTAACTAGATACAATAAATTATAAAATTAAAAAAGTTATTTGTTTGAAAAAATATATATTTTTAATTATTAATGAAATTTTTTTAAATATTCATTTTTAGTATTAATAATATTTTTTTAATAGGATTAAAAAATATAAAGTGAAAACAAAACAAATTAATAGCAATAACTCATCATTCTTTTGCAAACTTTTTAGTTACATCCATTGAATTTATTTTAATGGAGAAGGCTCTCATAAAATTAACAAATCACTTTAAAGAATAAAGTGATAAATATCATTTATATAAAACAAATAAGGGTATGTTAATAAATCAATTATTAGTAGTATATACACAATCATAATATATCATGGTTGGTTATCATATCAACTATTATTTTCTCATTTTACTGACTATCCAATATACATGAGCTAAATAATATTTAAATATATGACATTATTTTTATTTTTCAAAATTAATTATACGTAAATTTGTTTAATTATATATTGTTGTATCATTTAACTTGATAATAAATTTTCATTAGGAAATTTAAAATTTAAGAATGCATCCACTAATTTTTTTTATTATATTACATACCACAAAATAAGGATCGACAACTCCCTTCTGAATGTGAATGACACCCAATGTTGCATCTCCTAAAATTACTTCTCCTGATGTTCGAAGTTGAACAGCTGAGTCGTGCACCTGTAATTTAAAAGGTATAAACATTTTAAAAGTTATATATCCAATTTAATTTATACAGTTTCACAAACTAACACAATCTAAAAAGCATCATGCTTGAAACACCTTCTTTGGCCACATTAACTTTTGAATATGATCTAAGTTATATGCTATACGTAATATCATATAGGTAAAATTAAGATTAAAATTAAGAATATGGTATAACTTTAGATAATCCTGAAAATTCTTATTTACATGACTTTGAACATGCAAAACAAATTTTTTATAATTTTATTAAATATTACATTAAAAGTGGAATGAAATATTATGTTTATAACAATCATTATTAAAAATAAGATTTAACAACTGCGTATTTTAAGAGTAAAACTACAAAATGAAACAAAAGTTAATTTAAGATGGATTAAACTCACCATTCCAAAAACTTTTTCAGCATGGGCTTGAAGTTTAGGACTGTCCACTACACTAGTCGAATCCTTAAGAAATGAGAACATTCCTTTTGCTGCGGGTGCTTTTTTCAATATACTATTTTAAATAAATCATCCAAAATTATTCTCGTTAGTTTACACCATTTCATATAATACAACAATTAATAAAAACAAAAAAAAACACAAATCAAACACACTCAAACGATGCAAAGCTTACATGGTATAGAACAAGACACTATAACCAGGATTTTGTTTAAATAATTCCCATGAGCTATTAACTAAAGCTTCTTGCTTCTCAGTGAAACCCATATTTCTCTTATTCTTCTTATTCTTTGATTTTTTAATATGTGTTGGTAGTGTATAACAATACATCCAATACTTACTTATATAGAAAACTTTTAGGTGCATAGAAATGAAGTTGAATAATGGGAATTGTATTTAAATTATGTATTAGCTCGTGGAAATGTCCATTGACATTATTAAAGAGACAAAGAATCTTTTACAAAACTTAAGATTCAATTTATTTTCACTAAATGTGATAAAAAGAATTAAAATTTTAAAGTTAAACATTAATATAAATATTATTTAGTTTATTCAAAGTAACTAGTAATTAATCTAGTAAACAAAGTTAAAGTAATATCATAACCTAAAAATAAACATCTTTCCTCGTATGGGACTGTAAGACTTCAACTTGTCATGAACTGATGCAAAAACCAGCCAATTGGTTCCTAACTACTTGTCTAACCCTTGATCTGATGGTTAGTGGATTGATGGATGGAAATTCAAGAGGAATACACAGCAAAGCCAAAGTTTTGGTTAAAGGCATTATTTAATCAAGAAAGCTACAAAAGTACATCATTAAAGAGAAACTTTTGGAGCAAAAACTACTGCAACATAGAAACACCCCTTTTGCCATCTCTCTAGTCACCTCATACAGCTTGATTACAGCCTGCCCTGGTGCTAGAACACATTGGAAATAAGCTTGGCCATCAGAAGCAAGATCAAAGAAATATTTTCTGTCATTTTCCCTCCAAAAGGCAAGGTCCAAGCAAAAACTCCAATCTGCCCTCACCCTTTGTTCTTTTTCTTTCCCTATTAATGGAGCCTCACCCTTACTTCCAAAGGACACCAGATCTAGCAAGAATCAAATCCAAAACCCTCACTTCCACCTGTTTTCCTCCTTCTTGCAATCTATGAAATTTACCTTCAAAACCTCAAAATCTGCCTTGAGCAGAACTGGCTTCAAATCCATTTCTAGCCGCTATACATCACTACCAACACTTCACACAAACCACAAATGATCCATTAAAGCTATTCCAACCACCACTTCCATCAGAAAACAACTAATGCCAAAATTCAACTGTCAAACCTAAGAAGTTTATGTCCATATGCCATATGTACATTCTGACTTGACATGAGTTTTGCTTGCTGGTAAACATCATGTGTAAGATGTTTGGAGTGTGTTTGATTCTTATGGTGTAGAATGTCATGTTTGGACAGGTTTGAATTCAGACTTTTGCACTTTTGCATCAATTTGATTCTACATTCGAGTTTTAAAATGCAAACACTTTCAGAACAAATTAAGAGCACCATTGTATTCCTCATTCAATTTCAATCAAGTTAGAATACAATTTTGTAAAAATCCATTGAGTTTTGACTGAGTTTGCTTAGTTCACGTTTTTTAGTTTTCTTGCCTTGGTTTAGGTCAAGTTTTGCCCAGAAATTTATAACTCCAAGGGTTATGTTGTTATGGGGTGGTTTGATACATCGGATATATTACCACCCCAGTGGTTATGACTTGCGCGCCTTATATACCCTTTGCCATGCCCACACGAGTTCGATCCTTGCCAAGGACAACTCTTTTTTTAATGATTTTCTTGTATTTTTAACACATCTTGATTATTTCTCTTTGGGTTATCACATGCGCGCCATGGTTATTTTGGTAAGGTTTTAGACCTGTGAACTAAAGGGCGTGTGTTCAACCCTTGTGGATGACATTCCTTTATTTTTATCACTTTTCCTCTTCATTTTTCTTCATAACTTAAAATCATCATAACTTGTTCATTTTTCAACATTTTTGCACCCTTCTTTTTGAAAATTGTTCTTCATCATGTCTATTTTCAAATAGTGAGTAAAGAATTCAAGGATTACTATCCTAGAAATACTTTGGCTCATTTAAAAATAATGTTGTTTTTAGGGTTTTCACCTTACTTCTTTTTGAAACTTTTCTCAACTAACAATTTGATTAATCTTGTAAGATTGATTGTGTTTGATCCACATATGTTTGTTAACATGCTTGAATAATCAAAGTTTGCTTGATTCAAAGTCTTACCATGTTCAATCCTTGCTTTTGTGAATGCATCTACTTGAAAACAACACCTTTGTTTGTTTGTGAACCATACCTCACTTCTTGATGTTGTAACCTCTTGAAAGTGTTCATTATGCCTCTCTCTACTTGTTTGTGTGTATTGCCAGAACCACAACATCTTAGGTCTTGCTTTATCTTGATTGTGACCATAAAACTTGTATGTTTTACCTCATGAAGTCTTGAACTCATACTTGAATTGTTGTAACACTTCTTGTATGCTTATTTGCTTGATTGTCATTAATGTATGATTGTTGGTCTTATGTTGTCACATTTGATCCCATTTGATCCCTATAGCATGCTTACCTCAAGTTGTAACGTTCTTGCATTCAAAACTTGTTTGAATTACATGTTCTGTTGTTTGTCTTGATGGTTGTTACCTCATTTTTCTTCATCTTTATTAAGATATTTAAAGTTGATCTTGCCTTATATGTCTAGTCTTATAAGAACCTCTATCATGTTACTTTTAGATATTTTGATATCTTTGGTTGTAACCATTTGACTTGATTATTACCTTTGCCTGATGTTGTCACATGCTTGCATATCTTTCTTGGTTGTTACCATGTTCTGTCATATGTTCATCATGTTTGAATGAATGCTTATGTATGCCTTTAACTTTGTTAAGTTATTCCCCAAGTGATGGAACTTGTTATTTCTCATCCAGTTGCCTCATCTTTTCCCATTCCAAAGGAAAGACTCTCTATTGACCCTTGGGTCATAAATATCTTGTTACCCTCCTTCTGACTTTGTTAAGTCACCTTGAACCCTAACTTAGGTAATTTAAAACCCATATACAATAGACTTTTGCTTTAAGTCTAAAAGAGCTACCCCTTGTTAGGAGTACCCTTCAATTAGAAATTTAAGATAGAGTGTGTTAACTCTATGTAAGAATCATTGTCATGATTACTTACTCCCCCCTTGGCTTTTGTCAAGGTCAAAACCCTTTGAGTGTACAACTTAGATTAGAGAGTTTTGTTAAACTTTATGCAAGCATTGTTATGTTTGTTCTCATTTGAACTTTGATCATAATCAAGTATTCATCATCCCTAGTGAGGTGAACTACAGTTGCTCTGATTCTATCCTGGTTAGGATACTTAGGCAGAAGACGCGATATCTTTGCGAGCAAACTTAGAAACATCAACCCTAGGTCTTTACCTTCAAAACCCAAACCCAATCTCAAAACCACAGCATAACCATAACAAGTTTATCATACACACATACAAAAAGGTTCTTGTAGAGTACTACAAATGTTTAGGATGTGAAATACCTACCCTAGGCATAACCAACCCCCGATCCCCGAATCTCTTAGCGTTGTTGTTACATCGTGCAGAAGGTCTTTCTTTCTTTAACCTTTCCTTTGGATAAATCAAAGTCTGGTTGTGAATTTAATGAATTATTATTCAAGTTAATCAATAGCTTGACATCCGATTCTCATCACAACGGAAACGACGACTTCACTGGGGAATTTATACTTAAAACTTGAGGGTTTAGCCTATTTTGTTTGATTGTATGAATACTTGCTTACATGTATATTTGTAAATATATATGTTTTGTAAGCTATGGATATTGGGTGTCATGAGTGGTGAGGTAAGTCCTATCCCGGACTTGAGTGACACATATGATAGGATGTGATATGATCAATAGTTGACTGTTGGGAGTAGTCCTAGGAAGTTTGACATATGATGTAATCACGCTCAGTTGACGCCTCCTTGAGATGATTGGTGATGTATGAGTAGTCATGCATTTCATTAATCGTTTCAACCTGAGAGTCTGTGAAACTGAGGACCTTTAATAAAAATTTTACCCAACTAAGCCTTTTTAGGACGTAGTGCGGAAACTATTAGGGAGTAGTCCCAAAATAGTTGTTACACGATGCTACACTCAGACGAGTTTATCTTGAGAATATTGTCGACTCACATAAGTAGTTGTGTTGGTTGATAATATCCGAAGGATTTACTATGACTCTGGAAACTTTGATAGAACCCGTTCGACAGATACAATTAACCTATAGTAGAAATCCTTGGGGATGGGTAGACCTTGTGACTCCATGCTTTAACCTTGAGCTTAGGGAAGCCTTGTATGTGCATGTGCATTATATTTGTGAATATTTACCTATGTGTTATGTGTGCATCATCTCATCATCTCATCATCTCATCATGGCATCTCATTTTGCAACTGGTTTTGTAAAGCTCGGTTTATTTCTTTATGTAAAACCTTAGATATATCATGGATATTGGAACAAGAAACACCAAGAAATACAATTTCAAGAAGCCTGATACATATGAGTTAAGGAAACTAGGGACTATGGTGTCAGAAGATTTTGGAAAAAGATATGGGAAGATAATGAGTATAGTCAAGACAGGGATGGAAGAAGGAATTCTCAACACTTTGGTTCAGTTCTATGATCCATTGTATCACTGCTTCACTTTTCCTGACTATCAGTTAATGCCAACCTTGGAAGAATATGCCTACTATGTGGGAGTCCCTGTAAAAAGTCAGAAATCTTACAATGGCTTGGAAAGTTTACCTTCACCAAAATAAATAGCAGACGCTCTTCACCTTGAAGTATCAGAGATTAAAGCTAACCGTGCCACAAAAGGCGGAGTCAAAGGTTTCTATTCTGATTTCTTAGTCAAGAAAGCTGCTTATCTTGCTAAAGAAGGTAGTATAGATGCATTCGAAGCAGTGTTGGCTCTCTTAATCTATGGATTACTGTTGTTTCTAGAAGTTGAAGAATTTGTCAATTCCTCTTCTATCACCATATTTCTAAGTGGCAACCCAGTGCCTACCTTGTTAGGAGACACTTATCATTCTATTCATCATCGGATGCTTCAAAGAAAAGGAACTATTCTTTGTTGTGCACCTTTACTATACAAATGGTTCATCATCCATTTACCAAGAACTGGCGCTTTTAAAGAAAATCCCAATGGATGGAGATGGTCTAAAAGGATAATATCTTTAACACAAGCTGGCATTCATTGGTATAATCCTGCCTATGACAGAGGAGTTTATTTTGACCGATGTGGAAATTTCTCAAATATACCGCTCATTAGGGTAAGAGGAGGAATTAGCTACAATCCTGCTTTGGCCAGACGTCAATTTGGTTTTCCAATGAAAGACAAGCCCGCCAATGTTCTACTATCAGGATTCTTTTATCTCAATAACGAAACAACGGAGAATGTGAGAAATAGCACATTTGATGCTTGGGAAATATTCAGAAAAGGACTAAAGCTGACCTACGGAAAAAGAGCTGTGTAGCCTTTGAACCGTTCACTTAGTGGGTCCAATCTAGAGCTCGAGATTTGAAGATATTGTACCTCCTAGAAAAGAATGCACAGATTGTTATCGCACCATCGTCTTCTACCATTCCCATTGAAAAAATGGAAGAATACCAAGAGTTTCTTGAAAGGGCCCAACTTGAGAGAGATACTTGGAAAGGGAAGTATCATGCACTGTTCTCCGAAACAATAAAACTCAAAAGAGAAGTACAAGAAAAAGATGAACTGATAAGTTGTCTCGAACAATGTGTGATCAATGGGGAAGCAACAAAAGAGAATTTATTTTTATCTAGCGTCAAGCCTACTCAAAGCATTCATGAATATTCAAATGTACCACCTACCTCTGGAGCTTGGAAAGGCATAATGGACAAATCGGTAACGGAAAATGCAATGCTGAAGAAGTTGAAGAGGCCTCGCAATTGAAGTTCTTGACATAGACCATAAGACCTAGTTTCCTGATGTAAACTTAGGCTTCTTGTATTGTATTTCAAAAGTTGTAACTTTTCCCAACAATTAATGGAATAAGGGGTTTGACTTAATTTATCTTCTAAGTCTTATAAATCCAGTTGCATTTTGCATTTGCATTCTCACATTTTTCTAACCATTCAAGGAATTAAAAAAAATTTTTTTGCAGACATTGTTATGGAACGCCGAAGCAGATTTTCGTTTCTGAGCAATCTTAGGATTTTGGGAGGCCTTGCCAGGAACCCCGCTGCATTTATCGCCAAGTATGGAGATCTTTTGCCACTACTAAACACAAGAGTTAACAAAGACATGTTGCGGGCATTTGTTGAATTCTATGATCCGATGTATCACTAGTTCGTCTCCCCAAACTTTCAGTTGCTCCCAACTCTGGAAGAGTATTCCGCCTACTTAAAGATTCCTCTGACATTCACATCTCCTTATGGTAAACCAAGAAGGAAAGAGCTTGCCAAAGCACTACATCTCGAGCCAACAAAGTTACCTGCTCAATTGGTGAATAGGGAAGGTTTCTCCAAAATGGAAGCGAGATTGTTTATGGAAAGAGCAGAGTTCCATTATGATAACAGAGACTTAGGAATTTTTGAAGCAATACTGGCTTTCCTAATCTATGGGTTGTATCTTTTCCCCAACTATGACCAGTTCATCAGTGAAGAGGCCATTCGAGTCTTCATAATCAGAAACCCTATACCCACATTGTTGGCTGACACCTACTTTGTTATCCATCATCGGAGGATGTATGATTTATGGCTATTCTGATGCTGCACGGCGCTACTCAGCAAGTGGTTTATTTCACACTTGCCAAAAACTCAAGTTCTTTGGAATCTCCCTAACAAAGATGCTTGGATTGAAAAATTAACGTCACTTACACATTACAATGTCAACTGGTACGACGCCAAAAATAGTCAAGTGTCCATGATTCAAAGCTGCGGAGACTTCCCAAATATACCTCTCATAGGCACGAAAGGAGTCATTAGATATAGCCCGATCCTTGCTCTTCGTCTGTTAGGATATCAAATTGGTCTAGAACTAGAGCCAGACCTGCTAAGAACTTGTTTATGTGAAAAAGGCAGTGATGAAAACTTTGAAACCCATGCCTGTTTAGCTTGGTATCGTCCTCATATGCAAGGGATGATTGCGAAAGAGAATGTGAGCTTCCTAGCCACAAAAGCTTATCTCCTTTGGTCAAAGGAAATAGCTCTAAGAATGTTCTACAGTCACACTTATGAAATCTCTATGGAGCTTGAAGTGCTCATGCCTAGAAGTGAGTTGAAGTTCATTTTAGTCAAAGCGGAACGTGAAAATGTCGAGTTATGGGAGTTGATCCGTCAGAATCAGTATTAGTCCAGGCCCCAAGAAGGTGAAGGATCATCTTGTTAGAACGGTCAAAGCTTCCCCATTCTCTACTTTCACTTTAAGATTGTAATCTTAGGAGCCTAAATGTATTTGCCACTTGTTGGAAACTTTTTTTAAGAAAGGTCTTGTTTGTTAACAAGAGCCATCTATTGTAACAGGCTTTAATTTATCAATAAAAATCTTCTTTTCAAACACGTTATTACGTGTGTTGTTAATTTTTTTTGTAGACGAGATTGCTGCTTTTCCTTGAATGGTTGGTTTTGTATTTGCATCTACATATCATTTGCATAGTCTTGCATGGGTTCCACAGCTCATCTGTTGTTCTTTTCCACCATAGGGAGGAAGAAAGTCACACTGAGTTCCCATCACTACAACACTCGAGTCAGTGCTAAAAAAAGAATGGCCGATCAAGACCAAAGAATCGACCAGATTGACAACGATCTTGAAGGGATAAGAGGTGATGTTAGCCAGATCATGGAAGTCCTCCAAGTAATAAAGGCAAAGATGGACTCACAAGCTACAGTAATCTCTGAAATCAACACAACAACAGTGAATCCTTCTCCAGTAACAACTTCAGCAACTGAGCCCCCGTTTGGCATCATCAAGGATTTTCTACCACCACTCAGCAACCCTCAACAGTGTAATGTCCAACCATAGGTGGTTTCGTTAACAACAGATCCCCTTTACACTCAAGCACGAGGTCAAGCACATGTCCGACCCATCTTCAACAACCATCAACCGATATTCGACATACCTGACGGGTCTGAAATTGAGGATGAAAAGCACGAGAAGTTAAGAGTTGAAATGGACATAATGGCCAGAAGAATGAGGGCTATAGAAGGAAATAATGTCTTTGGGTCTGAAGCCAAGGACATGTGTCTAGTTTCGGGCTTGGTATTTCCTCCCAAATTCGTAATGCCCACGTTTCACAAGTAGGAAGGATCCACCTGCCCGAAGGTCCATCTGATCATGTACTGCCGACGTATGGCCCCACATATTGAGAATGACAAATTGTTAATACACTACTTTCAAAACAGTCTCAAGGGTGCTTCCGCCAAATGGTATTTAGGCTTGGATCAAGCAAAAATACACTGCTTTCAAGACCCGTCTAATGCATTCGTACAACAATACAAATACAATATGGATCTAGCATCGGATCATCGTCAGCTTCTCAGCATGACATAAAAAAGTTCTGAATCCTTCAAGGAGTACGCGCAAAGATGGCGTGAAACTGCTGCCCAAGTAGAACCTCCTTTGACTGAGAAAGAATTGGCTGACTGGTTTGTAGATACTGTCAGGCCGGAATTCTATGAAAGATTGATCAGCAGTGGTACGAAATTTTTTCTGACATTGTGGATGTTGGTGTAAAAGTGGAAGCAGGATTAAAAAGCGGTAAGATATTAAATTCAGCTACTAGTGCGAGTACAAGTACGACCAAGAAACCCGCAAGCAACTTCCATAAGAAAAAAAGGGTGAAGTTAGCGCAGTGACGCATGAAAAGAGGGTGCAAAATCAAAGAGGCCTGCAACAACGGTATCATCAATCGCCATACATACAACTGTAACACCGGTGTTCCAAAATCAGCAGAGCCACAAAAACCCTCAGCCAGGGGCGCCTAATTAATATCAGCAATACAATCATCAGCCGTATAACAACCAACAGGCGTAACAACCCAGGGCTCAAGCTCATAGGCCACCCTATCGAACCGGGAAACCTAGATTACAACCGATACCAATGAGCTACACTGAGTTGTATCCAATGTTGGTGGCGAGAGGGCTCATTCAGACAAGAAAACTAGGTGCTCCACCTAATCTTTTACCTCCTTATTACAACCTAAATGCACGTTGTCCTTTCCACGAGAACACTGTTGGACATGATCTAGAAGGATGTTTTGCACTCCAACATATCGTCTGAGAGTTGATAGAGAAGAAGATACTATCATTTGAGTACAATCACCCCAATGTGAAAGATAATCCTCTACCAAACCATGGTGGGGTAAACGCTATAATTGTAGAGGGTGAGGACTCTGAGATGAAGATAGTCACGACAATCTCCGAGGTAAGGACACTATTGGTAGAATTACACAAAAGACTAGCCCAAGCATGGTTGCTCAAAAGCACCCATGAAGACTGTGAAGAGTGCAGCCAGAATCCACAGGGTCGTGACCTTGTGCAAATAGATGTTAAATTGTTAATCAACAAAGGAATGCTACAGGTCAGTAGCAAAAAGAAGGAGGACGTGGCAGTTATTGAGCCAGTGTTCAACATGCTAGAAGAATCCAATAAGAGAGCAGTATTCAAAAATAACAACGACAAAATGACCCGGCCCAAAGCCGTCAGGCCAGTATTCCACAATGATCCTGCACCTAAATTTGGAAAGGACTAACCAAGGTTTGATCCAAGGAGAGGACTTGGTCCTCACCCGAGAGCCGTATCATAGAAGCGTGACTATTCTTGGTATGATATGAATGCCCAAAGAAAGCAAGAAGATATGAACAACACCGTTGGGGCAAGCAAAATGACCTGAAGTGGTAGGATATATTAGCCCCGAGCAAATCTTATTGTTCCTCAATCAGCCACTGTCGCTCCCAAAGCTACTAATATTGTTCCCAAAGAGGTTGCTCCAAAAGAAGTGACTTCCAAAGAACCCACCTGTAAAATAAAAGAGATCCCCCAAAGATGACGAGGAGGATTTTTTTAGAATAATCCGCCGAAGCGATTATCGGGTGGTAGACCAACTCAACCAGACACCATCAAAAATCTCAATCATGTCAAGCTTTGATGAAGATACTGACACAAGCCCATGTAACGAAAGATATCACTATGGTGCAATTTGACTTTGTTGTTGTAAATATCACAGCTTACAATACACTAAGCTTCGATGATAGTGACCTGAACGTTGAAAAACGCAAGCACAGTCGTGCTTTACATGTATCCGTTAAATGTGAAGAGGACACGCTCACCAGAGTGCTTGTTGATATTGGGTCTGCACTCAACGTGATGCCCAAAAGAACCTTGGCAAAATTGGCCTACAAAGGAGCCGAGATGAGGCCCACCTCTTTAATTGTAAAAGCCTTCGATGGATCAAGAAGAACAATAATAGGAGAGGTTGAATTGCCAATCATGGTAGGACCCTAGGTCTTCGAAATCACCTTCCAGGTGATGGATATAAATCCCACATACAGCTGTCTACTGGGAAGGTCGTGGATACATACAACAGGCGCTGTCACGTCTACGTTACATCAGAAAATGAAGTTTGTTGCCAATGACCAGCTGGTCATAATACATGGAGAGGAAGCTCTGATGGTGAGTAATTTGTCCTCCTTTCGATACATTGAAGACGATGAGGATGCACTTGAAATGACCTTCCAAGCTTTGGAAATTGCTCATTCTATATTGGTTGATGATTCGACCGTAGTCCGTGGACCATCTTTTGCCTCCTTACGAAGTATGAAAGCTGTGATGGAAGAAGGGCTCCCACTAGGATGGGGAGAGGTCATAAAGGTAAATGCTCGTGCCAAGAACGACAGGCAAGGGTTGGGTTACAAACCAACTCTGGAAGACACACCTGAAGAAAGCACCCTGAAGAGGAAGACCCTAAAGGAAATATTCATAAGTGGCGGGGTACATGTGAATGTCGTTATTAATGAAGTTGAAGAAAGTGACCTCGACAGCCTAGTGATCCGAGGCGGAGCAGCTTTATGCAACTAGGAGACAGTGGAAATTCCTGTCATGTTGCCTTTAGAGTAATGCATTTGCTTGTTAGCTTTTGTTTCCTTTAAAAATTCATGGTCTTTCCCAAGGCCAGTGAATCATTTTGTATGGGCCACTTTGAAATTTGAAAGGATTAATGAATGAAGAAGTTTTTTTGTTAAAACCCTTGTTTTGTTTTCTTCTCATCATTTTCAGATTTTGTAAAAAGGAAAAATGGCAACTTTTTGAAAATTTAAAATCAACCCATCATTTGCATGTTTGTGTGTGTGTCTGATCTTTCTAAAACCTGTAAAGCCATGCAGAAAACCTCCATCACACCTAAAATCCAATGATCATCTGGTCCCTTCTGGTAGTGATCCATTTGTTTTTTAAGCCGAAGAAGAGAGTGATGAAGATTCTAAAGTCCCTGAAAAATTGATGAAGATGACTGAGTATGAGGACACCTATCTTCAGCCTTACAAAGAACAGATTGACATCGTCAACTTGGGATCTGAAGAAGAAAGAAAAGAGGTCAAAATTGGGGCATCGCTTGGGGCAGAAGTCAAAGACAGACTGATAACGCTTCCCAAAGAGTACGCTGACGTATTCGCTTGGTCCATTCGACAGTTGTGGCAGCTCCATTCTGAGTTGGTTTGTAACCCAACCCAAAGCGATCAGTCTTGGTCTTGACATCAATTACCTCTCCCCAACCTTCCGGAATACCCCTATCAATTATTGATTTGGTACTCTTCAGAGATGCAAAAGATGGATTACCCTGGCCCACTGTCTCTTCGACTTCTAACAGAACAGCATTGGCGATCTCGAGTGCTTGAAAGGAGATTTCCAAAGCATTCTCATCGGCCTCGATGTAACGGAAAGAAGACAGGTTACTGACCATCAGATCCTCCTCACCGTGTATAATAACCAACTTCCCATCGATCACGAACTTCATCTTTTGATGCAACGTGGAGGTTACTGCCCCAGCGGCATGAATCCACGGCCTTCCAAGTAAACAGCTGTAATTGGGATTAATGTCCATGACTTGAAACGTGATATTAAAAACTTGCGGACCAATCAGGATAGGAAGCTCAACCTCCCCCATTACCGACCGGCGAGAACCATCGAAAGCCTTGACGATCAAAGGAGTAGGTTTCAACACAGTCTCTTTGAAAACCAATTTATCAAGAACCCTCTTGGGTAGAACGTTCAAAGAAGAACCGGTGTCCACTAGCACTCTTGCCAAATTATCTTCCTGACATTTCACTGATATATGTAAAGCACGATTATGATTCGGACCCTCCTTTGGTAACTCTTCATTGCTGAAACTGAGGGTGTTACATGCGGTCAAATTGGCAATCACACTATCAAACCGACTGGTGCTGATATCTTGATCCACATGTGCTTGAGTCAAAACTTTCTGCAAGGCCATCCTATGAGCGGGTGAACTCATCAACAGAGATAAAATCGAAATCTTGGAAGGAGTCTGATGAAGTTGGTCGATAACTTTATAGTCACTTTTCTTGATGATCCTCAAAAACTCAGCATCTTCATCATTCGTGATGGCTCCCTTACCTTTGTCTTTGGCAGACACTGGGATACTGGTGGTTTCCTTAGGTGGAACTTCATTGATACGGGGAGTATACACACGGCCACTGCGAGTCATCCTGCTTGCCTCTGCGATATTGGTCACAGTATCCTTAACCTCTTCATTTGGAATAACCTTCCCAGACTCCTTGTCAATCATCGTCACGTTATATTTCCAAGGCACAGCTTTAGGATCACTGAAAGGAAACGAACCTGGTCTTCGAATAACTATTGGCTTAGGCTGATTCACCTCAGGGATAGACGACTTTGGCATGTTGAACACGGGATTGGCAGAACCTTCCCCTGACAGATTAAACACCGGTACCTTACCCTTGGATTCAGGCTGATGGAAGACAGGCTCAACCACAGCGACCTCATCCTTCTTGGTTTGGCTTGTCACTTGTAAAACACCCTCATTAATCAACCTCTGAACATCATTCTGAACCAACACACAACCCTTAATACTGGCTTCACAACTTACGCATGCAACGTGGGAAGTATCTACCAGACCAGCTTCAAACAGTTTCGAATGGAGTATCTGAAGAGGAGTCTTAATCTGAACAACATCAAGGACGTAACCTTCATCAGAATCGGCACTGATGGCGTTAACACTTTCATGGTTGGGAAAAGGATTCTTCTTAACATTCGGTTGAGGATCTTCAAATGACAAAATCTTCTTTTCCAATAAATCCCTGACAAGATTTTTGAGAGCATAACAGTTCTCCAGATCGTGACCAGACGCACCCTCATGAAATAAACAATGAGCGGCGTCGTTGTAATTGGCGGGTAGAGGATTAGGAGGCGGACCCAAAGCCCGAGTAGTGATTAGACCTTGTTTGACTAATGAAGGATACAGCTCGGTGAAAGTCATCGGAATCGGCGGGCAAGGTTTATACGTCTTCTTGTTCGGAACATTCTGGCGAGGAGCCGGGTTCTTTGGCTGTTGAGGAGTAGGAGCGTTGGGCGCCTGTAGGTAGTTGATAGGAGGCGGATAAACAGGAGGTTGTTGCATAGGTTGATACATAGGAACCTGTTGATTGAAAGAAGGTGTAACAGCTGCCACATAGGGTTGTTGAGCATATTGGATTGGGTACCCTTGAGGTTGAGCATAACCTTGCGGATATTGATAAAATTGGTCTCTTCGTCTACCAGAGGATATAGCATTAGTCTCACCTTCTTTCTTCTTCTGAGAGTTATACGGAGGTTTCTTCGGCTGATCCTTTGAGACACTATGAGCATTCGTCATTTTACCGCTTTTCATACCCAATTCAATCTTGACACCCACAGCAACGATGTCAGAGAAATTTGAAGTCACACTACCCACCATTCTTTCGTTAAATTCTGGACGAATCGTGTCGACAAACCAATCAGCTAACTCTTTCTCGGTCAAAGGAGGTTCTACCTGTGAAGCAATCTCTCTCCACCTTTGAGCGTACTCTTTGAATGACTCAGAACTCTTTTGTGACATACTCAACAACTGTCTCCTGTCGGGAGCCAAATCCATATTGTACTTGTAGTGCTTGATGAAAGCGTCAGATAAATCTTGGAAACTCTTAACGCGAGACTGGTCCAAAGTTAAATACCACTTGGAAGAAGCACCCTTCAAACTATCTTGGAAGCAATGAATCATCAGTTTGTCATTCTCAACATGGGTAGCCATTTTGCGATAGTACATGATCAGATGACTTTTAGGACAAGTGGCACCTTCATAACGATCGAAGTTCGAATTTTTGAACTTCGGGGGAATAACCAAACCTGAGACCAAACAAACATCCCTTGCAGCAGTCCCAAAAATTTGATCGCCCTCTACTTTTTTCAATCTCTGGACGATGGTGTTTACTTCCTCACGAAGCTTGTCATGTTTCTCGTAACCCTCCACATTCTCATCAAGATTATCAAAGACTGTCTCATTAAAGTACGGTTGCGCACGGGTGTGTACAACAGGTGGTGCAAAGATAGGAGCCCCCCTAGAAACTTCAGAAAATAAAGGAACGGCTTGCTGAACAGGCTGATTAATCGGAACAGTGGCTTGAGGAGGCACAAAACCTGGAGCAAGACCATAAGGTGGGTCCCTTGCTACGGTCACATTCGGTGGAGGGTCCACAGTAACGCCGGTAATCTCTAAAACAACAGTGGGCTGGGTATCCATCTTAGCATTCATGACGTGTAACAATTCCATCATACGCCCCATACCCCCTCGAAGGTCTTCAAGTTCATTGCTAAGGTGATCAATCTCTTTTGTCTGATCCTCCATTCTCTTCCGAGTTTGAGCTCTAGTGTTGTACTGGTGCCGAGGACTCAAGGTGACGAAACTGGAAGGCGAGAGAACCGAACATGAGAAAACGGAAGACACATGCAATGAAAAAAGTATATGATGCCATGATGCAAGTGCGAATGAAGATTTCATGGAATTCAAACATTTACGAATGTCGTGGGGTACCAAAAAAATTTCCTTGTTTTTTTCATTTTTATTTTATCCCGCGATATAAACGATATTTGAATTCCATACAATGCAATGGGATGCTTTATGGATGCCATGCATATGAACACACAAAACCCTAGGTTAAAAGTCATGAGTGGAGTTAAGGTCTACCCATCCCAAAAGGAGTGTACTATAGGTTAGTTGTACCTGCAGAACAAGGTTCTAAAAAGTGCCCAAAGTCATCAGCCCATCTTTCGGATATTATCAACCTTCCAACTGACTCGGGGGTTAATAATATTCTCAAGAGAACCTCTTTTGAGTGTAGTATCGCGTAGCAACCGTTGTAGGATTACTCCCACGTAGCTCCCGCACTACGTCCTAAATAAGGCCAAGGTGGTGTTAAGGTACTACGGTTCTCAATATCACAGACTCCAATCGACCATGGAAAAAGTTTTCACGATTACTCGTTCAACCGAACCATTTTCGAAAAGGTCTCAACTGAGCGGTGATTCTCGAATCAGCTTGGTCGGGATTCAACTCCCTATAAGCCTCATCGAATATATCCCCATCCTATAATAATGTCACTAGTCCGGGCGTAGGACTTATCTCACAACACGAGGAACAATCCCAAATCAGAGCACAAATATATACATGCAAATGAACAGTAAAACAAATAGTAATAAATATGAACAAATTAGGGATAACCCTCAAAAGTTTAAGGTCCCCAGTGAAGTCGCCATTTTCTGTTGCGATGGAAATAGGATCACAAACTATTAATGAGTTTGAATCGCAATTCAATTCATAACCGCTCTTTGATTTATCCGAAGGAAAAGGTCAAAAAGGGAAAACCTATTTTTGCATCGTAAACACAATGCGGGGAAAGATCTAGGGTTCGGGGGTTGGTTAAATTTAGGGAAGGTATTAGCACCCTAAACTTCTGTAGTACTCTACAGGAACCTTTTGTTCAAATGTTTACTATTTGCTTTATTTATTCTTAAGATATATGTACAAAGGGATTAAAAGTGAGAAAAGAGACCTAAGGGGTTAATTCTAAGTTTACTCGGCAAGACATCGCATCTTGTGCCTACGTATCCTTACGGGAGTGGAATCAGAGTAATCGTAGTTCCCCTCAAAAGGGAGGTTAGAGACTTCTTGACTGTGGTCAAGGTCTCAAGGGGAATAAACATGTCTTAAGGACACGCTTACGTGGAGTGTAGAAACTCCAAATCTCTACGTTGAAATGTTAAGTTGCAATTAGGGTTAAATTAGGTTAGGGATTCCGCGGCGGGAAACCCTAAAATGAGCGCGGCGGCTCTTTGACCTAATGCTAGGGGTAAAATTGTAAATTTGCCTGCGGCGAGGCATTTGTGAAAATTAGGGTTTGTGAGGTTTTGAAGTTGAGGACTATTGACACGGCGACCAAAAGCTAGACCTAACCTTCGGATGTGCGTAGTGTGACTGGAATATTGATAAATGCGTGAGATGATTGAATTGCAAACAGAGAATAATGACAGAAGTTAGAGCCATACAAACAGAAATTTAAAGGCAGAAATTTAAAGCGCGATTATTAGATTCGCGGGGTTACATATGAGAAGCAGTTACAATATAGTAATGAAATTTAAATAAACCAACCATGCAGTAAGAGCTGCAAATGATGAACACTGTCAATAAGCAAGATTAAACGGTAATTGGACAAGTCAGGAGAAAAAGTGTAATATTGAAGGTTTTTATGGTTTTTAAAGAAAAGATATTAATTAAAATTATAAAAGAAAAATTAATATTTAACCTTTAAAATATTTTAAACTTAATCTAAAAAACTAACTCACATATTTTAAAATGACTTTTAAATTATTTATTTGGAAAAGGTTTTTAATTTTATTATATATAAAAATTATTTACGTTATTTATTTTAAAAGAGTTTTTTTATTTTAAAAAAAAAGTTTTTTAATTTTATTATAAAAAGTTTTTTTTTTAATTTATTTTTGAAAAAGAACAAATTTAATTAAACATTTTAATAAAAGTATAACTAAACAAAAGAAAAAAATAAGATAAGAAAAACCGGGTTGGGCTGAGTGATCAAACCCCAGACCCAACCCCCACAATCTATACAAACTAACAGCAACTCGCTGCTAGGGTTTCATGTCCCCATTCGCGAACGGCGCTCTCTTCTTCTTCCTCTCGCCTTTCTTCTTTCTCTCGCTGTGATCCTCTCCGATCTTCTTCATTCCTGAAACAAAACATGAAACTTGTAATAAAAAACGTCCCCTGGCTTACATTTAAGGTGGAACAGCCGATGATGAAGTGAGCTGAGGCTAGGAGGTTTGATTGCCCGGTGTTCGTAATGAACGGCGGAGGCGATCTTCTCCTTCGGTGATTCGCGGCCGCCTTCGTTCGCAGATGATATTGATGGTTGGTGATGCTCTGAACGATGATGACGATCGTTCTTCGTCTGAGTTTGCGGCCGTCTCCGTTCGGTGATTCGTGGCCGTCTTCGATCGTTGTTGGGGTTCTTCGTGTTACAGCTTTGTTGTCGGATGACGGCGCTTAGGGTTTTGCATGTGACTTTTGTCCGTTTCCTCTAGGGTTTTCGCTATCCTCCGTTAGGGTTCTCTCTGAGGTGTGATCGTCCCTTTATAACTTCTCTTTTTGGGCCTTGGATGTTGGATTTGCGTTACTCTTTCACTGAGATATAATTTCGTATGATTTTGTCTGATTTGATTTCATCTGGATTTGTTTGTTCTTTCAGATACTGATTGGGTTTCAATTGGATGTTTTCTGATACGGATTAGATTCATCTGATACAGATTCGAAACTTTCCATTTTCAGAACTTCTTGATGGATTCGCTCGGATTTCATTTGATTCGATTTTGTTTGATCATTTTCTGATATACTGATTGAACTTTTGCAGATATGGATTCAATTGCATTTGGGGAACTTGGAGACCTATTTCTGATACAATTTGGTTCCTTTCTGATAAGATTTTGTTTTGCGATTTATCAGAACACGTTCTTTGATTGTGGATTCATTTGGCTATCTGTCTAATATTGAATTTGGATATCCATCTTCACGACTTTTCTTCTTCTTTTTTCAGAATCACTACTACGGCTTTGATTGAACTAAACGCCGCCGAGGATGGTATGCGGCGATGATGACAGCTTGTCTGAGCCTGATGAGGGAACCTCTTCGATGAGGCCTCGGTTGCCTTCGAGATTGGTTGGTTTCGATGCTTGGTTGGGTTCAGAACATGAGTTCTGGGCTGCTATTGGTGTTGCGAGTAAGATAATGACTGATTGTTGGCTGCCATACTGCGACTGATATGGTTTACCCTTTGAACTGTGATTTCGTGACTTGTTTGTTGGGCAATGATATTTCCCGCGCTGAGCCCGGCTTCGCATTTGGTTTTCCAATATCATCACATTTGGTTGAGGCTTATTGACGCGCGAGCATGATCATAACCTACCTCGCTTCTCTGGTATGACTTGTGCTATGATTTGTGCTGTGATTTTGTGTGATCGCTCACATTATTCGTGACTTGCCATTGAAACTTGCCTTCTGATATGTTGTTTGATGCCCTTCAAATGCAGTTTGGTTTGTATTTTTCTTGTTCTGTTTGGACTTGGTTTTCATGAACTCAGAATCGATGGTGTTTTTGGTTGTGCACTCTCAGTTTGAATTTCCATTTACTTATGGCAGCTTATGACCTGTCTTGTTTTGAGTTTTGAATTCTGAACCTGATACTGATGCTGTTGTGAATTTTCAGGTGTGGGAAATTTCGAAAACAAAACGACTCAGACCTGCCGGCATCCGGGTCTGAGTCCAAATCGGCCTTTGTATCAGTTTGGAAATCCAAGTCCCGCTTCTTTTATCACTTCTATCTCTCGGATGTCCCTCATGATAAGAACAGGCGTTACCTGATCTGGCGCCAACGGCGCGGATCGGTAATGGGGGTAGGACGCAGCTTCGGTTGTGCCACTCCCGGCACTCGATGATGACACTGTTCTGAGAGTGTCAAAAACAATTTCTAACATTTTTTCTATTCTGTTTGTTCTGTTTTGATGTACAGGTGAATCGGAGATTCATGGAGTAACGCCCGGTAGATGAGCATCATAAAGACACTTAGAAATTTTAGGACTTAGGACTTTTTAGAGTAAATGTAATATCTGTAATTGTAATTTTACAGCTATTCAAATGTAAAATGACTCAACTCCTTTTGTACAAATACCTTCTTATGAAATAAAAATTCCCAAAAGTTTCCATGATCATTCAACTTTGAAATTGTTTATGTTTACTTCTAGTTATAAATTACGAACATTTGTGAATAAATCCACAAATATTTAAATTCATTATTCTAGTCATAAATCATAACTATTCGCGAATGATATTCTCGTTCATGCACGTGTCTCATCTGTAGTCATAATCTCATCAATTGATTAAATTCCATTGCCTTCCAACTTAAATGCTAACCAACAATTTTATAACCAAAACACGGGTGCACGCCGTAATCACCACAGATCCAATATCCATGATACCCTTGCCCGTAATTGAATTCCACCGACCAAAGACCGTGAGCAACAATCCAATAATACCCCATTAAAACTGTGCCTTATTAACAGCGTCGGGAGTACTCTGGGAATAAACCATGAGCGATAAACTAGGTCTTAAATCCAGTCGTGCTCGACAAACTTTAATACCGACCACATCGAATTGGCACCTTGATATAATCAGACCTGGTGATAGGTAAATGCCTCAAATGCCTCAAAATTTAGTAACAGCCCGTCTTCCACGTAAAATGACCAAAATACCCCTGGATCCAATCCTGCAAAACAAATACCTCCATGACTTGTTAGTGGTTAGCAAATGCACAGATGATATGATATGCGAAATGACCGACTAAATATGAGGGTAAAATTTGGGGTATTACACCAGATGAATATATAATGTCCGTTCAAAGTTTGAAACCAGAATCCGACCCTGAAGAAGGTATCGAGCCTGGATCATGCTGGAAAATGATGGTCGATGGAGCTTCTAACAAAAACGGACATGGTGTTGGAGCTGTTTTGAAAAATCCAACTAGAGGGTATACTGCTATTACCGCCAGACTTTGTTTCTCCTGCATCCTGGGACTAGAAGCTGCTATCAATCTTCGCATTAAGATCTTAGAAGTGATTGGTAACTCTGCCTTGGTGATCTATCAACTTAAAGAAGAATGGGAGACTCGAGACGAGAAATTGATTCCCTACAAGGATTATATTATGGAGATGATTGAATACTTTGATGAAATTACCTTCAAACATGTTCCAAGAGCCGTGAACCATATTTTAGATGCTTTAGCCATGCTAGCATTAATGTGGAAGGTCCAGTTTGTCAACGAGGCACCTTTAATTTGCATTGAAAGAAAGACTACACCAGCATATGTCATTATGACAGAAGAGGAGTCTGACGAAAAGCCTTGGTTTCATGACATCAAGAATTTTCCTCAAAATCAAGAATATCCAGTTGATGCTTCTAGAATCGACAAGGGAGCCATACGAAGATTGTCATAAAAAATTTTCATCAGCAATGACATTTTGTATAAGAAAAATCATGATATGGTTCTACTCAGATGTGTTGATGAGAAAGAAGCAGATCTACTGATGACAAAAGTGTAAAAAGGAACGTTCGACACTCATGCGAGTGGCCATGCCATGGCAAAGAAGATTTTGAGGGCTAGATATTATTGGCTGACTTTGGAGACCGACTGCATTCTTTTCTCTCGGAAATGCCACAAATATCAAATCTACACCGACAAGGTGCATGTTCCTCCACATCCTCTTAATGTGTTAACGTCGCCTTGACCATTCACAATACGGGACATATATATGATTGGGGCAATCGAGCCTAAAGCATCCAAAGACCATCATTTTATCCCCGTAGCGATCGATTACTACACCAAGTGGGTAGAAGCGGCATCTTACGCGAACGTAACCAAACAAGTGGTTGTCCGCTTCATCAAGAGAGAGATCATCTACCGGTACGACATTCCTGACCAAATTATCACTGACAATGGGTCAAATTTGAACAATAAGACAATGAAAGAGCTTTGTGATAGTTTCAAAATTAAACATCAAAATTCTTCTCCATACAGACCAAAAATGAACGGTGTTGTTGAAGCTGAAAACAAAAACATCAAGAAGATAGTACAAAATACGGTCGTAACCTATAAAAACTGGCACAAAATGTTACCATTTTCCTTACATGGGTGCAGAACATCAATGCGCACTTCAACAGGGGCAACCCTTTTTTCCTTAGTTTAAGGGATGGACGCGGTACTACCTATCGAGGTCAAGATACCTTCGTTAAGAATCTTAATAGAAGCTGAGCTCGAAGAAGTCGAATGGATAAAAGAAAGGTTTGATTCGCTGAATCTCATTGATGAAAAAAGGATAACCTCCATGTGTCATAGCCAAATATACCAGCAAAGGATGAAAAGAGCTTTTGATAAAAGAGTTCACCGCAAGGAGTACAAGGAAGGAGAGCTCGTGCTTAGAAAAATCCTACCAATACAGAAGGATATGTGCAGAAAATGGATGCCCAACTATGATGGCGCCTTTGTCGTGAAGACTGTTTTCTCCGGAGGATCTTTAGTTCTTGAAGCGATATACGGCGAACAACTTAAGTACCCCATCAACTCGAATGCAGTGAGAAAGTATTATGCCTAAGAAGAGGGTTTACTAAGTTGGAAACCTAGAAAGGTGACCTAAGCAAAAGAAGCGTCTCGGTCAGTGGGAAGCCGGAAAGAACAATCCAGGCAAATTCCGGGGCAGAGCTTCATCAGAAGCATTGAATAAAATCACTGTTCGCCATTCTCGTCAGAGGCAGCAAATCATATGAACAACTAGTTAGTAGGGCCAAGTCATTGTTGGATTTTGTAACCCATTTTGTTTGTTTCACCATTTTTCCAAAAAAATTTGTATTTGTTTCCGAGACTTTGTAATTTGTAAGGTTCTTGCATACTAATGAAGTTAGATTTCAAACCAATCATTGTTATGATATGTGTTTTTCTTGTTATGCAAATTTCACTTATTCGCTAATAATGATTTTTGAAAAGCAAAGTGTTCTGGAAAATTAAATATTTTAAGAAAACTAATCTAATAAAACAAATCGAAGCTCTAAAAGGTGACATGATGGTGTTAAGCTTCCCTAAAGGCAGTAAAAGGTTCGGCGCCATCTTCGGACAAGGTTGTGCCCAGCAGTTGCCCTGCTACTAAGTCGTGACTCCTCTTCTGTATGTTTGCAAGAGCAATTACCAAATCACTTCTAGAAAGTTGCTCCTCTCCCCTGAAAGATTTTTACCCGGAATAGTAACATCAGGACTCAGTGTGATGGGTTTTCCCCCTTGTGGGTTCTGTTTTGCTTTCTTTCTCTCTTGCGGGTCGATCTGCATTTGCATTTGCATCATATCATCAGCATACACATTTGTTTGTTTGTTTCTGTTTTTCTGGATGTTGCCTTTGAGATCCTTTGGTCGTCACCAATCTTTTGCTCCAACCCGTTTTCCATGGGCTCGCTTTGTAGTTGTTATCTCAACCCTGTCAAGTTGCTTGGATTAGGTATTATTGTGATAAATGCTTATATCCCTCGGGATGCTAGTTATAACTAGCAATATCTGATACTGCCTACTGATATTTACCAAGATGTTAGTTGTTACTAATACTTATCTTTGAGTTTCGGTTGCCACTAACCTTTCCCTGTAAGTCCAGTGGTTACTGGCATTGCTTAAATCTAATTGTTATTGGTACCTTTAATTTGGTTGTTACCAATCATTCTAAGTTCAGTGGTCACTGGCATCGTTTGAATCCAATTGTTATTGATATCTTTGATTTAGTTGTTACCAATCCCTGTAAGTCCAGTGGTCACTGACATCGTTTGAATCCAATTGTTATTGGTACCTTGAGATATGGTTGTTACTAGTCTTTGAAAGTCCAGTGGTCACTGGCATTGTTTAAAAATCCAATTGTTATTGGTACCTTTGATTTGGTTGTTACCAATCATTCAAAGTCCAGTGGTTACTGGCATTGCTTAAATCCAATTGTTATTGGTATGTGGTTTGGTTGTTACAGATTTACCCATTGAAGTCCAGTGGTTACTGGCATTGTTTAAATCCAATTGTTATTGGTATCCTTGATTTGGTTGTTATCGATCTTTAAAGTCCAGTGGTCACTGACATTGTTTGAAAATCCAATTGTTATTGGTATCCTTGATTTGGTTGTCACCAATACCCCCAATTTAAGTGTAGCCGTTACTAGCATCCCCAGAAAGTCCAGTAGTTACTGCATTTCTTAAAACCAATCGTTATTGGTAGGAAGTTTTGGTTGTCACCAGTATCCCCAGCGGAGCCCTTGTTATCCCCAGTAGGTCTCGGAGATCTAGTGGTTACTAGTGTCCCCGATGCGTCTGGTCTTGTTTCTAGTCTTTTCATGAAGATCCCGTTCGAACTCCTCGTTATAGGAAATTCCCCATCTAGTTTGTCCCTGATGGGATTCGTTTCTTTGGTCCTCTGTCTTCCCCAGTGGTGCCTTGCCTTTTCCCCAATAAATATTTGTCTTCCCCGTTGGAGTTTGTGCCCTGTGTGGATGATCCCTTTGAAGTACCATCATTAGTCATGTATGAACTATTGATTGTTATGCCTTGGATTTTCCCCAGTGTGTCGGGTCCCCTATGAGTGGTTACTCGTTGTTGTGATATTCCTTTCTTTTGCTCATGTGTCAGCATTTGCTTGCATCTAAGCAACATAAAACATCATTTAGAGCCAATTGCATGTTAGCATTTTTTGTTTTACATACCATTGTATCTAAGGGAAAAAAAATTCCGTTTGCTATATTTAAACATCTTTCACCATGATTCTATGGAGATTGTTATCTTTCATTGCCATCTGGTGAAGATATTTAAATAAGGGCAACTGTTGTACCCCAAATTTTGACCCCTAGATTCCATTATCATTCTAGGAGCATCAACATTGTTTATCTAACCTTAACCTATTTCAAGTTTGTCTTTGTCAAGATACATATGAATTAGGGTTCCACACAGTTAAGAATCAGAGTTTCTATGGGGAGAACAATCAATGTCTTGGATTCGTTCTCCATGAAGCAACTCCCTATATCATCAAAGATACTATATTGGATCAAGCATGAATACAATTTGAGGTTGTCACCCAAAGAAGAAGAACAGTGCAGTCCAGGACCCCCGATTAGGGTTTCTGATTAGAAAAGTCAATTGTGGTTTGAATTTTGATTTAAATGGCATTTCAATCTGTTTACCGTGTTTTTTGGTAAACAACCTCTGGTCTATCAATTTGGTGTCAAATTGACTAACTTGCAGGATTGACCATACGAAATCCTAGGATATGTGCTAAAGGGTATTTCTATTTGAACCTATCTAAAAACGTGTTTCAACAATACTAAGAAGAAATAATTTAAAAGGGGAAGAAATTATCCACTATGTTTAAAAGAAAGAAGGAAGAAGAATTATTAGAGGGAAAAGAGATAAAGGTTTTTTTGGGAGAGAAAGACTTAATCGAAGTGGTAATGATGAACAAAAGGAAAGACGAAATAAATAAGTAAAAGTACTTGACAAAAGTAAAGAAAACAAAGTAACTTCATTGAAAAGATAAAGGATGGTGTGTTTACATCACGTACATTCTCTATAATACTCTCTTTCTCTACACTCGGATACTGTTACGCCACCTTGATGCATGATCTCTGACGTCATGAACATCATGGCAAATTTCTCGGGAATCACCAAAATCGTGAGCCATCATTACCCCTACAGAGCATAGGTTACAACCGCCACCTCTACTAACTCATCCTGAGTACACACGTGGCCCACTAACCCCAGCCACTTATAAAAACTCTTGAATTTCCTCTTTTCACTTATAAATAATTTTCAGAACGTCTTTTTTTCTTCACTTTCACTTCTTCAATCTTTTTATAACATTGCCTTACATTTTCTTCCCACCATATTTCCTTCCAAGAACACTCCTCCAACTCTCATCATGGCTGAGCTAAGATCCTAGAAACAAAAAAACCCAGTCTCACAAACAAACTTCTTCTTCCATCCTTCCCCCTTTCGCTGCTCTGAGTGGCCCGAAGGTGATGAAGAATCAGCAACTCGTGCGAGAGCCTTTACTGGAGGAGAAACGCCATATCTACGAATCCCAGGTAATCATACCCGTTACTATCGTGGACAAACCGCTAGCCATGTCCAGGCCTCTATCCCTCTCAGGTTTAAACTATTCCAATTTGAATGAGTTTTTTCCTTCTTACCGAAAAACCAAACCCCTAGGGCAAAAAGACTCCCAAAAGGTTCCCTTAGATAATCCAGATAGCTTGGATGTTTATAATGTGGATCTCAAGTATCTCCATGATGGCGCAAGATTATTTAAGGCTACGCCATATTTCAAGGATTCTGAACTCTACCTCAACTGGTTGAAGAAGGTAGAAAAGGCAAAAACTCAAGACTGGAAAGACATGAGCATCTACAACCTTATTATGATGTCGAAAGTAGGTCCCAACTACTGCCCTCTGATGTTGGCTGCGTCTTTGTTCTTTTGGGACAACACACATTACACTTTTCATCTTCCATGTGGGATGATGACGCCTACTTTGTTCGATATTGCTGCTATTGTAGGACTGAAACCTCATGGACTGGCTTACGACCCTGAAGTTGATAGCCAAGACACTATCAGTTTCTCAACCATCAAACATACTTATACCCATTTCATCAACCATTATCATGATAAAAATAATGCCGCGGTTAAAGACGAGGAACATATAGCCTTTTGGCCATGTGGTTGTCTCGTTGCATTTTCTGTACTAAATCCTTGCAGGTGGTGCGAAAATACTCAACACTAGCGAACCAGTTGCATGCCAAGAGAGAAATATGTTTGAGCGAAATGATCCTTGCAAGTCTATATGAAGCCTTAAGCGAAAGTGCCGGCAAACTGAAGGACCCTGAGAATAACGACAACTTAGTAATGTCGGGGCCGTTTTGGTTACTTCAATTGTGGTTAAACGCCACTTTTGAAGGCAGCTTACCAAACAAGGGTGAAGTTGATGAAGGTTCTCCTTCGATCTCTGGAAGACAAGTCGAATGGCCCCGCTTAGTTCAGCTTACCCCCAGCGAAGAAGGGCAAACACTTCGAGCCAACCTCTCAGGCTTCGTCCAGATGTTCGCGAAGCGCCATGTCTTCACACCTGGGATGGCTCCCTTCGCAGAACGGAAACGTGGCCCTGAATGGTTCATTGGGCCTTTCCCAGCTTTGCTCAAGAGACAGGAAGAGAAATCGAAGCTGATTTGGGAGCAATTCCTTACGCCTCGACTATTCGTCTACAAACTCAATCTGACAAGAGGGCAAGCTTCCCTGATAGCTTATCAACCAAATCTTGTGTCGAGACAGTTTGGACTTATCCAAACCCTACCTAGGTGTTTATACGAGAAAAAGTCTCACATTCTGTTTCCACACCACATCGTTAACCCCATCGAATGTTCGACCCAATTGGTGCGTCATGCCCATAAATCCTTACTTACCCCACTCTATTTTGAGCCTTCTTATTTATGTTCCCCAGAATTTTATAACTGGTGGTCCAAACATTATTCTTCTGAATTTCTTGATGCTGCCAGTCTTACTCGAATGATTGATCAAGCTTTCGTTGATGTGCAGGAAAAAACCAAGAAAGGTAGGTCCACTCACATAAAGGAGATACAAGCCTTCCAAAAATATTTTGAAACTGCTTATCGACCGGATGATATTAGTCGAACCGTCCGCGAGGCTGCTGTCACTTTGAGGGGAAAATTTCTAAAAAAGATGGAGAATTTAAAAATTCCTTCATTCATCCCCCGTGAGAAACGGTATGAGATGGATTTCAAATTATTCCCCCTAAGATTCCTCGATTTCCATCTGCTGATTTTGGAGTGGCCCTTGCCCCTCCATTCCCAGATTGGTTCATCTATGAGGATCCTATAAAAATCCCCAGACAGCAGTCGAAGCCTAAAGCACAGCGGGTAGTTCCGACTAAGCGTATCGTCGATACTTTCAAAGGGCACCTTCATATTAATATCAAAGATGTTCGCATCTAATCCGACATTCTCGAAGGTCGATTCTTCTTTGTTTTAAACCTCTTAAACAACGCTTTATCATTACTAACAGGTGGCGCTGTCATTTGTCTTTTGCAGCTGCTCCAAAAAAGACCGCCATCTCGGTGAAGACTGATAGTTTCGTCGAGGGTCAAAAGGTAATATTAATGCACCATCTTAATCCTTTCAACATTCCGGGTTAGAAAACCTAACACTTTCCCAATGCTTTTTAGGTAAGCCGGAAACCCCCTATCCCTCAGAAAAAATAAAGAGGGGCGCCAACCTAGTCATCGTCGACTCAGAAGACGAAGATGGTTCTCCTTGAGAGGAAGTTCCAATGAAAAGGCGGCGAAAGGTTGTCCGCGGTCTCGACGCCACTAACTCAGATCCTCCATCGACTCAAATCCTTGACTCACAAGCTCAATGTGTAGACCTTGGTAAGGCTTCTGTCAGAGGTACCCCAATTCCCCAAACTGCTACTGTTGAAAGTGACAACTCCAGTCCGACTGATGAAGGCCCTAAGGTCCAACTCTTATCTTCGACTGCTTTCTGTCTGAATTTAAAACTACTTTTGGATTCTTTTTCTCATGTTTAGATTCTTTCTTTTCAGCCTGACGTTGTGATGACAGAAAGCATCCCAACTACATCTCTTCTTGAGGCCTATCCTTTGAACAGTCGAGGTGAGCCCACCTATCGTCCTTCTTCGGACTTAGGTTCTGGTGTGAGTTCTCTTGGGGAAATCAATAAACCTGAGATCCTTATGGTTCCCCTGCTTCCTCCTTTAAAAACTGTCACCCAACAATCTCAGACTGATGGGTCCGATCATGACGAGGGGAACAATTCCCAGAATCCCATCGAAACAGGTGAAGAAGCAAACTTTTTGGATGAGGGCGTAAATCCCGCTGATGGTTCACCTCAGGGTACCACAATGGAGGTTGATGAAAAACCTGTGGAGGAAAAGGGTACGACAGATGGAGCCATGCATCAATCTGAATTGGAAGAGTCTAGTGAAGAAGACGTTGAAGAAGACGAGGACGAGGATACCACCAATGCTGCCCCAATTAAAGAAACTGCTGTCGAGAGTCCTCCCATCCAGCAGGCCAAGCCTGTTGAGACAACTCCAATTGCTCCTGCCAACACCCCCGCAAAAGCGGAAGCGATGCCTGCCAAAAGTGCGACAGATCTTACTGCGGAAGAACTTAAGGCTCTAAAAGCGTCCGACCATCGCCAGTACATCCAACTCCTCCTTCGTAGGCGAAATAGTTCCTCAGGAAGATCCCAAAGCACTTCAACCTCTGAAGGTCCGACTTCAACTCCAATCAATAGTGCTCTTGAGAAAGTAAAGGACAAGATTTTCAAAGGGGACCTCTTTTCTCTTTTGCAAATGGGTCTAGTCCATTACCTTTCTTTGAAAACTCTCCTACAGCAAGTGGACCTTCAATCGATCTCCGCTGAGGCTGCAGCCGTAATCCAAGAAGTCGGGACGTTGATCGACCAGGTTCATACTAACTTTGGGCTCTTGCCTCAGTTTGATAAGGATATATTTGAAAAGTCAGGTACTGAGGCTGCTGCTTGGTCTGCCGTTGCGGATTGTGAAGACAAAATTGCAGCGCTGGAGGAGCAAAAGGCCAAGAATCAACAAGAGATTACTGAGAAAGAAACGAGCATCGCTTGTTGGGAGCGTAAGATCAGAAAACTTCGCAGCAAGATAGCCAAAGCTCAGAAGAGGAATGCTGAACTGTCTTCCTTCGATGATTCTTCCTTGTCGACAGAGCTTGATCATGCCGTCCTTTTTACCGAGGAGGCTCGACAACTTGAGGCTGATATTGCGCAACTGAAAACCGACAAAGCCTCTTGCCAGAGTCATCTCGATGCCCGGAAGGCAAGCTACCTCAAGATGATGGCCAACCTTCCTTTTTAGATTTCTGGAATGTTTAATGTTTATTTTCTGGCCTTTGTAAGCCATGTCTCTATTGCTGTATTCGTAAAGACTAAGCCATTTTGGCACATTTTATTGATGCCATTTATGGCCCTGCTTATTAGCTTTATATTACTCTGTTGAAATGTTTACCTCTCGCAGCGCTGGTTTGTATTTTTTCAAATACTTACCGTTTACTTTCAAGATTTGTTTATCATTGCTAAGTTCCTCAACTTCGTATGCCCCATTCAAGAAGACTTTTGAGATTTGAAACGGTTCTTCCCATTTCGGGGACCATTTGCCTAGTGTCCCGACCCTTCGATCCATCGGCAGGATTACCCTCCAAACTAAATCTCCAATCAAAAAGGTCTTTGCTTTGACTCTTTTGTTATAGGATTTCTCCACTCTTTTCTTTTGCCTTCTTAAGAGTTCCAACGCTCTTAACCTTTCCTCGTCTAAATCTACTAACTCGTCGAGCATCATGTCCCAATAGATCTCACGGGGAATTTCGTGATGCCTCTGAATCCTGGCTGACTGCACAAGAATTTCGACTGGTAATACTGCATCATGGCCAAAGGTCAGTCGATAAGGTGTAGTGTTGGTAGCTTCTTTGGGGGATGTTCGACATGCCCATAGGAGCTGGTCTAGGGTTTTATGCCAGTTTTTTGGCTTACCCCCTACTTGCTTTTTTATCATTCCAATTACTACCTTATTCGCTGCCTCGACCTGGCCATTGACCTGGGCGTAGTAAGGGGTCGAAGTAAGGAGTTTGAATCCCATTTCTCTGGCAAACTCTTGTATTTTCCGACCGGTAAAGACTGATCCTTGATCTGTTGTTATCCTTGATAATGTATTTTTGAATAAATTCAATCACATCGTCTTAGTCTACTTTTGGCAGGGGTACCGCCTCGACCCATTTGGTGAAGTAGTCTATCCCCACCAAGATGAATTTCTGGTTTTTCGAGGACGCGGGTTGTATTTCTCCTATTAGGTCCAAAGCCCATCCTCTGAATGGCCATGGCTTAATTATGGAGTGCAACTCGCTTGCTGGAACATGTTGTATACCAGCGTGTATTTGGCACTCCTGGCAGCCTTTGGCAAATTCGATACAATCTTTCAGCATTGTAGGCCAATATAGACCTTGGAGAAATAGTAGCCATTTCATCTTCTGGCCTACCTGGTGTGCCCCACATGCTCCACTATGAACTAATGATAGTGCTAGATACGCCTCAGATTCACTTAGACACTTAAGCAAAACTCCCTCCGGAGCTCTTTTGAATAATTCGTTTCCTAGGAGGACGTAGCTTAGTGCTTGGTATTTTATTCTTCGCTCTGTGGTGCTTGAAGGATTTTGGAGGTATTCAACCAACGGTTTTCTCCAGTCCCCATCCGACATCGATTCAATTGTAAAGATCTCGAAGGTTTCTTCGTCGGCGAATCCGAACTTTGCAGCCCTTAAATCTGATGGCTGCAATGCCACAGCTGCTACCTTGCTTCTGACTTGGATTACTGTTAGACTAAGGCACGGATCTAGAAGGGGGGGTTGAATAGATCCCTTTTAAAAATTTGAGTGGCGCTACCAATAAAATTGGTTTTCAAAATTGTTTTCAAATGCGGAAGCGGCCTTGGAAAATATAGTCTAAAACGAACAACTATTGGAGAGCCGGATATGCGTCAAGCGGATGAATTTAAGACGATAACGGATAGTAAATCACTACACACTTTTATGCAAAACTCAGATGTGATTCACTCGTACTATTTCCTTATTCCAATGATCAAAAATTACACCAAAACTAGCAGCAAAATTAAGGCAATTTTAGTTCAGCACTTTTGTCGAACAGTTGGTGTGCACAAATACCTTAAATGATATTTGTGTTGAATGAGTGATTGAAAATTTTAGTTCAGCACTTTTGTCGAACAGTTGGTGTGCACAAATACCTTAAATGATATTTGTGTTGAATGAGTGATTGAAAAAGCCTTAGTACAGTATTTCTATTGTACTTAGTAGTTAAAAAACAGTGTTTCACCAACTCACTCAATCAATACTACAATTTGACAAAATCACTTATTCTAGAATCACTTAATTTTTAAGCTGTAATTGAAAATGCAGAAAATAAAGGAACACAAGATTTGATGAGGCAGTTCCCCCAGTCGTCCTCGCGTTGGGGTACGTCTGCCCTCAATTCTACAATGAGAATTGAGATATGTATTGAATAGATATCACCTGTTTGGTAGAACAGTTATACACAAGAATCGATAGACAATTGATACAAACAATCTTAATGTTGCTGATAATTTCTACCACTTCTTGCCCCTTGATTCAAGATGAATCAAGTCCTCCAATTTGATGTGAATGACCTCCGATTGCAGCCACCTTATTGACAACTCTTCCGTTGATCAAACCTTCGGCACGGCTGATCTTAGACACACCCAAATTGAACCCGGAACGTCTTCAACCTTTCAACGCCCTAGCTACTAGATTGATCAACCTTCCGCTAATCAATCACCTTCGCACTCGCTTGATTGTTGAACCGACGATTCCGTAACAAAAGCCTTCAAAACCTGTAGTCTTGATAGGTAAAACCTCAAAGGTTTTCTCCCAAGAAACACCTGCACCAGCTTCCACTCGAACCGGATCTTCAATCACGCGTTCGAACCTTATCACCGTCGAGCAAACCACAAACCGCAGCAAAAAAATTGATTATCTGTAATTTGAGGATTTGTGAGTTGATTGAACGATGAAGATGAAGAACACTGATGCACCTCTTTCACGTTTCTTGACCTGAACACTTTCTCACAATGCTTTCAAAAAATGTTAGTTGTTAAAATTGAAAAGACAGCTATTTATAGTAATATACAAAACAGACAGTTGACAGATCAATGAAACATAGCAGAATTTCTGTTTCTGCGCGCGAACGGTCGACCATAGGGTCGGCGTGCGCTGAGCCGTGTGACACTCAAACTGTCATGCGCCGAGTCAGCGGTCGACGCATGATCTTCATGCGCTGAGCCGTCTGATTCTTAAACCTGCATGCGCCAAGTTAACGGTCGACGCATGACCTTCATGCGCTGAGCCGTGTGAACTGAATGAAACTGTGTGCTGACGGTATGGTCGGCTCATGGTTCAAAAATCTGCAAAAACATAAATTTCTACAGCTTTTTGTGCATTACGTCATTGTAAAAATTGAATCATAAGTAGCGTGAATGATTTAAACGAAAGAAGGATATCTCTTAGCAAGTTGTCATCATCAAAAACCAGAGGCACGCTTGTGTTGGTAGATACTTTGCCTTCACATTCTCCCCCTTTTTGATGATGGCAACCTACTGTTACGCAACACGTGATAGGTATAGGTATGCTCCCCCTTTCTTTTACAATTATAGCGGTCGTAATCATCGTCTATCTACTGCTCGGTTCTCCCCCTTTGACAACATCAAAAAGAGGTAAACTCGTGACACAATAACAACACATTGAATCATGCATAAATGAGATACCAACAGATGAGAAGTAAACAACAGTTATACATACGATGGAGATAACAGTTAATAGATTACAGAACCACAAAAATGTCATGATAGCAACATAGAAGTAAGCAACAATCATAGTGAGTTTGGGCAGAAAAGCAAAACACAACAAACAAAATGAATGCAAGCCAAAACCGGAAACAACAAATGACATATGAGCGCATGCTAATAGCCCCGTCCACGTCCGCGACCACGACCACGCCTGTCATAGTAATGAGGATGGCGTTGGGGATGAGCTAGATCAGTAAATTCTTCTGTGATGTTATTCAAAAAGTCAAGACTGTCGACAATGGCGCGCTCTTCAGCTTGATGACAGTGAGTTAGAGTCTCGAATCGAGCGTCCAGCTGAGTCGACATTCCACTGATCCGTTCATTTTGGTTATGCAGTTCAGAACGAATTTGTGCCATTCTTTCATTTTGATCCCTCATGAATTGTTGCTGTTGTTTCTGCATATTGGTCATAAAATTTCGCTGTTCCAACTGCATCGACTGCATCATTTCTAAAATCTCCGAATTGTTTGACGGTTGTTGAGGAGAAGGTGGGTCTGCAGTGCTTGGTTGATACGGCTGATAGAATTTGCCAAGGGTGGTCCACCCGGTGTATTGCCATTCACCCCAGCCTTGGTTATTCTCCTCATCCTCATTTTCCTGTTGGTTTGAGTAGGCAGACCAGTTATTGTGTTGATTGTCATCTTGATATGTTTGTTGATAGTTTTCAGAAGGCACGTATGGTTGATGACCTTCATTAATATCGTGGTCCAGCTGAGTCTCATCAGCGGTTTCTTGTGCCTCTCCTGCATTGTCACCTTGATTGTCTTCATCTTCACTTGAGCTTCCTTCTGCTTCTTCATCTTCTCCACCCTCTGACTCATCAGCACTTTCTTCACTCGAGGAGGCAGCTGCAGCCATGGTTGAGCGCCGATAAAATCTGTACTTTTTGAGCGACTGATCCCACACATATCCCATCATAGCAAAGACCTTTGAACTGAACTCTTTATCGGAAGAAATTGGAGTATACGGAAAAGACGGGTAATTGATACCTGCAGAGTTTAAAGCTTCCTGAATGAATGAGCCATAGGCGAGCGCGGTGCCTCGCTTGGAGTCTCTTAGTTCATACATCCGGCTTGTAATATAGTACGGCCAGTTATGGTCGACTCAATATGCAACAAACAGCAGATTTTTGTATTTTACCATATTCAGAGGTACATGCTATGCAAAAATGATGTCATGACATATAAGAAAAAAAATATCTATATACATATGCAGTAGATGTCATACAAATTTAGCGTAGTATAAGCGATATGATTTGAGATCAACAGGATTATCAAACAAAGAGAGAGAGAAAGAACAATATCACCTTGATGCCTGATTTGCTTGATACACAACATACTTATACTTACACGAATATCAAATTGTTAGAAGTATAACAGCATGATTATTTGAATGAAATAAGATAACATCAGCAAATATTATTCCCGTTCCGAAATGTCGAGGATGCCAAGTTCTCGGCGGATATGAAAGAAAGGTTCCGTTGCTAGCGGCTTTGTGAAAATGTCCGCTAGTTGGTTTTTAGTGTCAACGTGTTCAAATACAACATCACCTTTCTCAACATGGTCCCTAAGAAAATGGTGTCGAATTTCTATATGTTTAGTGCGAGAGTGTAATACGGGATTTTTGGTAAGGTTAATAGCGCTAGTGTTGTCACATAGGATAGGAATACGTTCAAGTTTAAGATTGAAATCTAGTAGTTGTTGCTTAATCCACAGAATTTGAGCACAACAACTACCAGCGGCAACGTATTCCGCCTCGGCCGTTGATAAAGCAACTGAAACTTGTTTCTTGCTATGCCAACTAACCAAGGAGTTTGAAAACAAATGACATGTACCACTAGTGCTTTTCCTATCCGATTTGCACCCGGCAAAGTCGGAATCGGAGTAACCTACCAACGAGCAATCATTACCCTTAGAATACCACAATCCATACTTCGGGGTACCTGACAGGTATCGAAGAATTCGTTTAACAGCTTTTAGGTGGGATTCTTTGGGACATGATTGGTATCGTGCACACATGCACACACTAAACATAATATCAGGACGTGACGCAGTAAGATAGAGAAGTGAACCAATCATACCTCTATATCATTTTACCTCTACGTCCTTGCCATTTTCATCTTTATCCAAATTTACGCATGTAGGCATTGGGGTGTCTATGGCCTTGGATTTTGCCATGTCAAATCTCTTGATCAAGTCCAAACAATATTTTGTTTGGCTCACGAATGTCCCTTCTTGGAGTTGTTTAATTTGCAGGCCGAGGAAGTATGTGAGCTCCCCCATCATACTCATCTCGAATTCGCCCTGCATGAGGTCAGAAAACTCTCTCACGAGATTCATGTTAGTGGATCCAAATATAATATCGTCAACATAGATTTGCACCAAAATCAAGTGCTTTCCTTGACGTTTAATGAAGAGTGTAGTGTCAACCTTTCCTCGTGAGTACCCCTGATTAAGTAAAAACTTACTTAGTCGCTCATACCAAGCTCTAGGAGCTTGTTTGAGACCATATAAAGCTCTTTTTAACTTGTAAACATGTTCAGGGTATTCATGAGATTCAAAACCGGGAGGTTGAGACACATATACTTCTTCATTTATGTGACCGTTAAGGAATGCACTTTTAACATCCATTTGAAATAACTTAAAATCCTTTGCACATGCAAAGGCGAGTAAAAGGCGTATAGCCTCGAGTCGGGCAACCGGCGCATAAGTTTCCTCATAGTCGATGCCTTCCTCTTGGTTATACCCTTGAGCGACCAATCTCGCTTTATTACGGGTTATTACCCCGTTTTCGTCCAACTTGTTCCTAAACACCCATCGGGTGCCGATTACTCGATGGCCTCGCGGAGGAGGGACAAGGTCCCATACCTCGTTTCTTTTAAACTGATTTAGTTCCTCTTGCATCGATAAAAACCAGTGCTCATCGAGTAGGGCCTCTTTGGGGTTTTTAGGCTCTATTTGTGAAACGAAAGCGAAGTGATAACAAAAGTTACTTAGCTTAGATCGAGTGGTGACTCCCTTTGTGATGTCTCCGAGAATATTGTCAATTGGATGATCTTTACACGACTTCCAAGCTTGAGGGAGATCATCGTTTGTAGGCGGATGAGCTTCCTCAGTTACCTCATGGTGTGCATCCTTATCCTCCTCAATTTTGACTCTATCGGGTTGATCAATCCCCGTTTCGCCACCTTTGAGTATGTCTTCTGTGGATGTACCTGCACCATGAACAACACTATCCTTTCCGACATTTCTCGGATAGGACTCATCAAACGTAACGTGCACAGACTCTTCAACAGCTAGTAATCTTTTATTATAAATCCTATATGCTTTACTTGATTGCGAGTACCCTAGAAAAATGCCTTCATCGGCTTTTGAATCAAACTTGCCCAAGTTTTCCTTTCCATTGTTTAATACAAAGCACTTGCATCCAAAAACATGAAGGTGAGAAACATTAGGCTTTCGCCCTTTTAAAAGTTCATACGGAGTTTTGTTTAGAATGGGGCGGATGAGTACCCTATTCAAAACATAACATGCCGTACTAATGGCGTCGGCCCAAAAGTATTTTGGTAAACCACTATCATTAATCATTGTTCTTCCCAATTCTTCTAAAATTCTGTTTTTACGCTCCACAACCCCATTTTGTTGAGGAGTTCGTGGAGCCGAGAAGTTATGATCGATGCCATGGTTACCGCAATATTCTTCAAATAAATGATTTTCAAATTCACCTCCGTGGTCACTTCTTATTGACACAATGTTTGTATTTAACTTATTTTGGGAGAGCTTGGCAAATCTCTCAAAAGCGGCAAACGTGTCACTTTTACTCACTAAGAAGATGGTCCAACAGAACCTAGAAAAGTCGTCCACTATTACGAATCCGTAATAGTTTCCTCCTAGACTTTTGATCCTAGACGGCCCAAACAAGTCCATATGAAGTAGTTCAAGAGGTCTCGTTGTTGAAATAATCTTTTTGGATTTAAAGGAGATCCTCGTTTGTTTTCCTTTTTGACAAGCATCACAAAGGTGATCCTTGGTGAACTTAATTTTGGGAAGTCCTAGTACTAGATCTTTTGAGACAATCTTATTGAGTAAGTCAAAGTTGACATGCGCTAAGCGCCTATGCCATAGCCATGAGTCTTCACTCATAGATATGAGACATTGATCGCTTGTTGGGGATACCACATTCAAGTCAAGCATATACACATTGTTTACTCTAAAACCAATAAACACATTCTTCTTATCACTTTCATGCACAATTTTGCAGCAATCTTTTGAAAAGGAAACATTGTAACCTTTGTCGCATAATTGGCTAATGCTAAGGAGATTATGTTTAAGGTTTTCGACAAGCAACACATCGGAAATTGTAGTAGAGGAGGGATTACCTATACTACCTTTACCTAGTATCGCTCCGCGGTTGTTATCACCGTATGTTACATACCCTTTCTTCTTAGCCACGAAGTCTATGAATAAGGATATGTCTCCAGACATGTGCCTTGAGCACCCACTATCAAGAACCCATCTTCTCTCGGTGGACTCGACACATTTCACCTGTCAAAATATAACTTAGAAAAGGGAGGTACCCAATGGCATATTGGGTCCTAATGGGTTAGCGACAAGACGGTTGCGTTTGGGCAACCATTGGTAGATGCCTTTAGGAACAAGAAATCTCCTAAATCGACATTTACCAATGGAGTGGCCTTTCTTGCAACAGTAAAAGCATACAAAGTCGACATTAGAATCACTTTCACTTGCTTGATCCCTAATTACATATGCATATTTTTGATATGGGTTTATCATACTTTTTCTAAAATCCTTTTTATCGATTGCAAATGTAATTTTAGGTTCAAGTGCCTTGTCTAATTTGGCCTTAAGGTTTCTAACCTCACCTTGCCAAATATGACAAGTATCACAACCAAAGTTGAAAGGATTACTATTGTCCTTACAATCCGATTCATTATCTTTCACAATGGAAGCCTTAAGGTCCTCTAATTTCTTTTCGGACTCTAAGACTTTGTGCTCTAAATATGTAAAAATTCTTCTATTAGAAGCAAGTTTCTTAAAGGCTTCAGTTGCTTCCTTGTGTAAAACATCGAATGCGGTTTGTAATTCGGAATGAGACATATTAGATGACATATTATATCTAGAGTGACGTACCTGTTTCTTTTTCTTTTTCTGATTTGCGGAGAGACATAGATTCACGGACTCTTCTTCATCACTAGAGCTTTCATTAGAGGAGGAAGAATCACTGTCGCTTTCCCACGCGATGTACGCCCTCCTAGGCTTTGATGCTCTCTTATGTGACTTCGATTGTTCCTTTTCTTTTCCCTTGTTGTTCATTGGACAGTCCGGTTTGTAGTGACCGGGCTTTCCACATTTATAGCACGTTCCTCTAGTCTTTTTGCCTTTTTGATTGTCATCTTTGGAGAACCTTGATTGCCTTCGGAAATTTACCAGGTTCTTCTCCGAATGTTGGATGCCGTTCTTTCTCACGTACCGGTTATACCGTTTAACGAACAGCCCCATGTCCTCATTTATGTCTTCTTCTTCGTCGTCGCTTGAAGAATAATCACTTTGCTCTTTTGCTTTAGACTTCGAGGAAGAAGCCTTAAGAGCAATGGACTTCTTTTCACTCATCTTTACTTTGTCCTTCTTTTCTTTCCTTTCATGTTGGTCAAGACTCAAGAGTACCTGTTCATGCTCTTGTAGTTTGCCAAACAATGTAGTCAGGTCTAATACCGTAAGATCATTTGCCTCTTTGATGGCGGTCACTTTCGGCTGCCATTCCCTGCTAAGACATCTCAAAACTTTATTAGTAGCAAGATCATTGGAAATAGGTCTTCCTAGTGAATGTAATCTGTTTATGAGATGAGTAAATCTCTTTTGCATGTCAGCAATGGTTTCCCCTTGCTCCATGAAAAAAAGATCAAACTCTTGTATAAGAGTGTTGATTCGAGCCAACTTAACATCGTTTGTCCCCTCATGGGCAATTTGTAGTGCATCCCACATAGTCTTAGCCGTAGGGCAATGGGATACACGGTAGTATTCATCTACACCTAATGAGGAGATTAGAATGTTCTTAGCTTTCCAATCGTAATTATACTTTCGCTCATCGTCGTCGGTCCATTGTGCTTCGGGCTTTGGCACAACTTCGTTATTCTCATTTGTCATGGTTATTTCAATCGGACCATTGAGAATAACGTTCCATATCTTTCTATCTATGGAATTAATGTGCACCCGCATACAGTCTTTCCAATAGCTATAATTTTCACCGTTAAAAACGGGAGCTCTATTGTACGCCCCTTTTGGTTCGTTAGCCATTATTCTATCAATGTTGTATTTGAAGCACCGGAGAACCGGAGCTCTTGATACCACTTGTTAGACTAAGGCACGGATCTAGAAGGGGGGGTTGAATAGATCCCTTTTAAAAATTTGAGTGGCGCTACCAATAAAATTGGTTTTCAAAATTGTTTTCAAATGCGGAAGCGGCCTTGGAAAATATAGTCTAAAACGAACAACTATTGGAGAGCCGGATATGCGTCAAGCGGATGAATTTAAGACGATAACGGATAGTAAATCACTACACACTTTTATGCAAAACTCAGATGTGATTCACTCGTACTATTTCCTTATTCCAATGATCAAAAATTACACCAAAACTAGCAGCAAAATTAAGGCAATTTTAGTTCAGCACTTTTGTCGAACAGTTGGTGTGCACAAATACCTTAAATGATATTTGTGTTGAATGAGTGATTGAAAATTTTAGTTCAGCACTTTTGTCGAACAGTTGGTGTGCACAAATACCTTAAATGATATTTGTGTTGAATGAGTGATTGAAAAAGCCTTAGTACAGTATTTCTATTGTACTTAGTAGTTAAAAAACAGTGTTTCACCAACTCACTCAATCAATACTACAATTTGACAAAATCACTTATTCTAGAATCACTTAATTTTTAAGCTGTAATTGAAAATGCAGAAAATAAAGGAACACAAGATTTGATGAGGCAGTTCCCCCAGTCGTCCTCGCGTTGGGGTACGTCTGCCCTCAATTCTACAATGAGAATTGAGATATGTATTGAATAGATATCACCTGTTTGGTAGAACAGTTATACACAAGAATCGATAGACAATTGATACAAACAATCTTAATGTTGCTGATAATTTCTACCACTTCTTGCCCCTTGATTCAAGATGAATCAAGTCCTCCAATTTGATGTGAATGACCTCCGATTGCAGCCACCTTATTGACAACTCTTCCGTTGATCAAACCTTCGGCACGGCTGATCTTAGACACACCCAAATTGAACCCGGAACGTCTTCAACCTTTCAACGCCCTAGCTACTAGATTGATCAACCTTCCGCTAATCAATCACCTTCGCACTCGCTTGATTGTTGAACCGACGATTCCGTAACAAAAGCCTTCAAAACCTGTAGTCTTGATAGGTAAAACCTCAAAGGTTTTCTCCCAAGAAACACCTGCACCAGCTTCCACTCGAACCGGATCTTCAATCACGCGTTCGAACCTTATCACCGTCGAGCAAACCACAAACCGCAGCAAAAAAATTGATTATCTGTAATTTGAGGATTTGTGAGTTGATTGAACGATGAAGATGAAGAACACTGATGCACCTCTTTCACGTTTCTTGACCTGAACACTTTCTCACAATGCTTTCAAAAAATGTTAGTTGTTAAAATTGAAAAGACAGCTATTTATAGTAATATACAAAACAGACAGTTGACAGATCAATGAAACATAGCAGAATTTCTGTTTCTGCGCGCGAACGGTCGACCATAGGGTCGGCGTGCGCTGAGCCGTGTGACACTCAAACTGTCATGCGCCGAGTCAGCGGTCGACGCATGATCTTCATGCGCTGAGCCGTCTGATTCTTAAACCTGCATGCGCCAAGTTAACGGTCGACGCATGACCTTCATGCGCTGAGCCGTGTGAACTGAATGAAACTGTGTGCTGACGGTATGGTCGGCTCATGGTTCAAAAATCTGCAAAAACATAAATTTCTACAGCTTTTTGTGCATTACGTCATTGTAAAAATTGAATCATAAGTAGCGTGAATGATTTAAACGAAAGAAGGATATCTCTTAGCAAGTTGTCATCATCAAAAACCAGAGGCACGCTTGTGTTGGTAGATACTTTGCCTTCACAATTACTTCTTGCAGGTCTTCGCAGGACACCTTATATCCTGATGCTATTTGGGCCAAATCGTTGGCCACCTGATTTCGTATTCGTGGTATATGTCGAATAGTAGTTTCTTCGAATTTCTTTAATAGCCTATTTGCTACTACGAAGTACACGATGAGGCTTTCTTTGACGTATTTGTATTCTTTTGTCAATTGTTTTATGACTAACTCTGAGTCTCCCATTATTTCGACTCTAGTTGCCCCCAATTCCAACAGAATTTCAAGTCCAGCTATCAAGGCCTCGTATTCCGCCTCATTGTTGGAGCATGGCTCACTTATTCTATACTTGAATTGTGTTGGAATTTTGTCAGGAGAAATAATCAGCATGCCTATGCCAGTTCCCTTCTTATGGCTGGAACCATCGAAGTACAACTTCCAAGGTTCTAGTTCGACCATATTTAAAGCATTTGTATCTACGGAGTGGTCGACGATAAAGTCTGCCACTATTTTCCCTTTAATTGCTTTCAATGGTTTATATGTTAAGGAAAATTCCGTTAACGCTAATGCCCATTTACCTATTCGACTATGCAAAATAGGTTTGGACAACATATGCTTTATAACATCAAAATGCAAAGAGACACAAACATCGACAGGCTTTATATATTGCTTTAACTTTGTACATGAGAAATATAAACATAGACATAGCTTTTCTACTTCGCTATATCTGGTCTCTGCATCATTTAGGACTCTACTAAGGTAGTAAATGGCTCTTTCTGTGCCGTCTTCGTCCTCTTGAGCTAACATGCTTCCCAAAGTTTTGTGTGACACAGCTATGTACAACCTCATGCTCTTGTGTCGACAAAGTGGAGAGAGAATTGGAAGATTGGTCAAATAACTTTTGATTTTGTCGAAAGCTTCTTGTTGTTCCTTCCTTCATTCATACCCTTCTTTGGTGACTCGAAGCAACGGCGAGAAAGCTTGGGTTTTGCCGCTTAGGTTCGATATGAACCTTCTTAAGAAATTAATCTTGCCCAACAGGGATTGTAATTCCTTTTTATTTGACGGCGCCTTGGTCTCCATAATGGCCTTCGTCTTGTTTTGGTTTATTTCGATGCCCTTTTTGTGGACTACGAAACCCAAGAAGTCGCCCGCCTGCACAAAAAACGCACACTTTAAAGGGTTCATTTTGAGGCTAAACTTCCTCATTCTTAAGAAAGATTGTAGAAGATGATCTATATGATCTTTGCTTGATACGGATTTAACCACAATGTCATCAATATATATTTGCATAAAAGATTCTATATAGTCATGGAAGATTGAATTCATTGCTCGTTGGTATGTTGCCCCAGCGTTTTTTAGGCCAAAAGGCATTACTACCCATTCGTAGGTGCCTATGGCCCCTGGACAACGAAACGCCGTTTTGGGAACATCATCCTCGACAATGAAGATTTGGTTATATCCAGAATAACCATCTAACACACTAAGATATTCGTGGCCGGCGGCTGAATCGACTAGCATTTCTGCCACCGGCATCGAATATTCATCCTTAGGAGTTGCTGAGTTTAAGTCCATAAAGTCTATGCAGACTCTCAAGGAACCATTTTTCTTAATAACTGGCACAACATTAGCAAGCCATTCGATATACCTGGTTGTGCGGACGAATTTGCACCGCAGAAGTCTTTCGATTTCTGCTTTTATTTTTGATAGAACCTCTGGAGCAAAACGCCTTGGGCTTTGTTTGATTGGTTTCTTGCCAGGCTTGATTAGCAGTCTATGTTCCACCAACTCTCTTTTCAATCCTGGCATTTCATCATAATCTCAGGCAAAACAGTCTCTATATTCTCGCAAAAGCTGGATGACCTCACCTTTGAATCGAGCGTCGAGGTTGGCACTAATATAAGTGGGCCTTTTTATAATGCCATCTCCTAAGTCCACTTCCTCTAGCGGGTCCTGCGCAAGCATCTTGGCATCCTCTGCCAAGGGATCTTTCTCGAAACCCAAAGGCTCATCGTCATAGATAGCATCAAGCCTTTTGTTTTCTTGATGGGTTTCATCAGATAGTTCCATGTCGAAGCCTTCCTTGTAGCTTCTCTGAAGAACTTCTTTATTGGCCTCTGTGGCCATTTTGCTTCTAACAGCCTCCAAGGCCGTTTGTAGTCTAGTTTCGGCCACATAAGCCGAAATCCTTCGAAGCGCATTGGCTTCAGTCATTATTACTGAAATCACTTCCCCATCCCGTGGGGTCCACCGATAAGGTTCCAAGGTATGAAAGCCTTTCTCCTGGCACCTCTCTGTCCCAACGGAAACCGTCTACAGGATGTAAGTATAACGAGCCAAATACTTCGTCGTCTGGCTTGAAATCGAAGTCCGCTGGTCCACAAGGACCTATACCAGCCAAGTGTTTGTCGAAGATGGCACTGGCCTCCAAATTCTCTACGATGCCGTCTGGCCTCCAAATTTCAATCCTTTGATGCATCGAGGATGGCACTGCCCCCACACCATGAATCCACTCGCGTCCAAGTAACAGGTTGTAATTAGCTGTAGTTTCTACAACCATGAATACCGTTGGCCGTGTTACTGTTCCGACGGTGACATCTACTTGGATTACTCCCCTGGTCGAGCCTACCTTACCTTCGTAGTTGGACAGGACCATGTTGTGTGGCTTGGTGTCGGCATCGCTTTTCCCGATTTTGTTTAATAAAAGATGTGGCATCAAATTCACCGTTGCGCCACAATCCACCAGAATTTTGTTAACTAGGGTGTTTTCCACTTTAGCTGTAATATAAAGCGGCTTCAAATGGTTCCTCATCTCCTCAGTGGGCCGTTCGAAGAAAGCATTCTGCTCTTCGACACAGCCGTTGTTCATCACATAATAGCAGACGGGTTTATGTGCTGCCATTTCGCAGTCTGCGCCCGTGTCGCAGTTTTCGATCACAGACAATCTGTCATATTCTTTCGGCATCACTGACACTACGTTCACCAACAAATTTAGCGAATCATCAGAATCTGAGTCGAAGTTGTCCGTCATCTCGTCATCGACCCCCGTGATCTCTCTCTTATTTTTAACCTGGTCAGAGAACAACTTCCTGCCCACCGGCGGTTGTGTGGTTTTGCTGATCGTCTTCGACGACTCTCTCTGATTTTTTGTTGGGAGATTAGTACTAGATTCAGCCTTGTCCTTCGACGCCGTTTCTCTAAGAGCTTTTCTTTTCCATTGTTCCCGCCTCCACTGCGATCGAGACATGGGGTTTTTCCCTTTATAATTCTCGGATACATGGGCCATCTTTGAAGACTGGAATTCTTTTTGATAGGTAACTGAGGAACCCCTATTCACTTCGAAATTCTTCCATTTTTGTTCGCCACGTCGCTTATCCTCGTTGAGTTTCGTCCACCTACCATCAGTGTTTCCAACAACGGGTTTGAAACTAGCAGACCTTGTTTTGGGGCCTCTGATGTGGGGTTCAGACCTTTTCAGCAAACTGCTTCGTTTATCGAATTCAGGCAGTTTCCCACTTTGCTTGAGCCTTCGTGTTCCCTCAAGTCTCTGGGCAGCCTTTTTGTCGAAGATTGCGCTGCATCGTGGGCATAACATCACGCTAGAACCCTTTCCCTGGCATTTGTGAAGAAAATCCACAATTGTTTCCTCTTGCTTCGGGTATGCCTCCTTAGTGATTTCTTCTTGGTTGTTCGTCTCACTGTCCCCCTCACCTTCTTGTTGGGTGACTTCCATCATGTTGATCTCAACCTTCTCGACCAAATTCAAACCCTTTAAGCTTAGACCCAAACCTTCAGTAGCCTGGTCCATTTCGACGAAGTTATCAGCCATCTCCTTGGTCACCATCTCCCATTTTGGATTGTCTGCTACCCCATCGATGTTGGTAGTATCCATCTCCCCTTCACTGCCTCGATCAAAGCCCATTATGACCTTTGTCATCACAGCATTCTTGACGAAGTCATCAGTAACTTCTATCATGCTTTCTGAGAAGTTGCGGCCTTTAGTGACCTCGATCATGTTGGCTTCTAAAGGCTCTGTGTAGTGAGCATCCGTCACCTGTAGAGGGTCGGTGTTGACCTTCATTTAGCTGGTGGTTTTCTCCCCAAACTTCAGTCGTCCCTCCTGGATTTTGTTCTGAACAAGATCCCTGAAAAAAAAACATTGAGATGTTTTATGACCCAGAAAGTTATGGTACTTACGAAAATCTCTCTTTTTTCTTTGCTCTAGCGATGGCAATTTAGCGCCAGGTGGCACTATCATTTGTCCATCTTTTACCAACAAATCGAAAATTTCATCACATTTGGTGATGTCGAAGGTATATGTTTTCTTTGGGAATCTATCATTCCTTTCTGATTCGACAAAACTCTTCCCCTTTGGGGGTGCTAATACTTTACAAGAATAAGGGGGGCCTTGTTTAAGTTCGGCGAGGTCTACTTCATTTTCGTCGAGATTCAAAGAATCCTCGCATGCCCTTTCGATATTGTCATCAATTTCGACAAAGGCCACCTTCTTACTCTTGTTAAATCTAGTCTTTTCGTCTTTCAAACGTTCGAGTTGTCGAACTCTATCGGCCAATTGAGCTATATCTCTTAAGTATTGGGTATCTAACTTCTTTCGAATGGAATAATCAAGGCCTCTAGAGGCCATTTCGACCAGCTCGTGTTCCGGCACTTGCGTGAAACACCTGACTTTGAGTAATCGAAACCTATTGAGGTACTATTCGATTGGCTCCAAAAACTTACGTTTTACGCTAGCTAGTTCTTTCAAACTAATTTTGGTCTGGCCCATGTAAAACTGCTCATGAAACAAGCGTTCAAGTTGGGCCCAACTACATATGGTGTTAGGTGCTAGCATCGTGAACCAAGTGAAAGCATTTTTCGTGAGGGAACTTAGAAAGTATTTTATCCTAAGGCTTTCATCATTCGCTATTTCCCCGGCTTCTATCACATAACGAGCCACATGTTCGACAGTAGATTCCGTCGTTTCCCCTGATAATTTCGTAAATTTTGGTACTTTCGTCCTAGGAGGTAACTCTATTTGAAGGATGTAATCTACTATCGGGGATGTAAAGTTTGGTCGAGTAAAACCAGTGTTTACTCCATTTCGAACCATAATCCTTTCAACCATGGTTGCTAGATTGTTGTCAATGGCTATATTATTGCGTCGAACTTCTTGGACCACGTGATCTACATCCTGGTTTCGGTTTATCACGACCATTCCTTGGTTTCCTTCGTCTAGAACATGGACCTGGTTCGTTTGATTTTCTCTTACTGGCTCAACTATAGGAGGTTCGACTCTAACCTGGTTTTCTAAGTGTATTTCCCTTGCGTTTCTTACGTCCTGTTGAGGGACGTTCGCCATTGTGTTTTGATTTTTGGGTACAAGGGGTACTCCCATGAACTCAGCCAACCGTGTCAACTGCAGCGTCATTTGTTGGTTGGTTTGGGTAGTGTTATGGATCAATGGCTGGAAGATCTCGCCCATAGTCTGGGACAAAGTATGAACCATTTGCATGTTGCTCTCATCCATCTGTTGCCTTAAGCATGCGACTGAGGTATTGGTCAAGTTGGGGCCTTGCGTCGAATATCCCAGACTCTGGCCCTGGAAACTTCGACCAATGTTCACACCAGATCCTGATCCTTGCAGCGGAGAAGTCACAGGGTTATCTGAAAAGATGGGGGGAGCATTTTGAAGCGCCTGCATCACAGTTGTAGGCATTCCATACGTTGGATTCCTGGGCATCTGTACCAATCAAGGAAGAGGATTTTGCCTAGGCAGGGGGCTTCCTTCTAATGGTGTCTGAGGATTGGACACTTGGGGCCCGATATATTCCAATACTGGTTGAGTATAGGGTCTTATTACAGTCGACCCAGCCCCTAGTATCGAAGGTGTTGGTACAGGCCTTACCGGGAGCCCTATTTGCTCTCCCGTCGATGGTATTAAAGTCGACGCTCCTTCGTTTCTTGTTTCTTCACTAGAGCCATTTTGTTGGCCATTTGGCTGAACGGGTTCCGTCGCCATATTCCTAGTGTTGCGTCTTACTAAACTTTCTTCGTCCGTAGTGGTTATTCTGCCACTTCTTAGTAACATACAATGTATTTTGAAGAAAAGTTGATAAGGCATATATTTCTAGAGTTTTATGATCTCAAAATTTCTTTGTTCAGCACTGTCCCACTGGGCGTGCCATTTTGTTTACCGTGTTTTTTGGTAAACAACCTCTGGTCTATCAATTTGGTGTCAAATTGACTAACTTGCAGGATTGACCATACGAAATCCTAGGATATGTGCTAAAGGGTATTTCTATTTGAACCTATCTAAAAACGTGTTTCAACAATACTAAGAAGAAATAATTTAAAAGGGGCAGAAATTATCCACTATGTTTAAAAGAAAGAAGGAAGAAGAATTATTAGAGGGAAAAGAGATAAAGGTTTTTTGGGAGAGAAAGACTTAATCGAAGTGGTAATGATGAACAAAAGGAAAGACGAAATAAATAAGTAAAAGTACTTGACAAAAGTAAAGAAAACAAAGTAACTTCATTGAAAAGATAAAGGATAGTGTGTTTACATCACGTACATTCTCTATAATACTCTCTTTCTCTACACTCGGATACTTGGAGTAATTTTAAGAGTGACTTGTACAACAGTAAATTACAACATACTAAGTTTATGTCTAAGACTCCTATTTATAACAATAATATTAACTGCTAATAACCTCCTTAGGCCATCTATTCCTGACAAGTGTCAGACCGCATGCAATCCTTTATCCGATGAGAGCCACTTGTCCTTCTTAGCCATAAGAAAATATAACTACTCCCTCCAATATTCGAATTTCAAAACTCAATTCGTCCCCCCTTCTAAATCTCGGTCGAAGATACCATTTCGCTGCTTAAGTCGAAGTGTTTAATTTCAAGACTTCAATTTTTCTAAGTCCTTGGAAGACTTGTAGGTCTTTTAACAAGCTGAAAATAGCCTCTAAACATGGGTCGTCGAATTGGTGAGCTAACACAATCGTGGAATCATGGTCCATAAAGCTTACATGACTTATTGAAGTCCCCTCAAGAAGTTTCAAGGCCCCAGGGAACCCAGAATACCAATAATCGATTCAGAGGTTTTCGATCATTCAGTTCGTCTGATTGGAAAGTCAACTTATTGACCAACAAGGTTTTAACCCATAATTAAAGATGTTTATGTTCCCAATGATATGTCATATCTAATCATGGAGTTTGGCGACCATTGGATCAAGAATTGAGAAGTTATTGAAAAGTCGGGAAATTAGGGTTTTGAAAGGGGAAATGCCATAACTTCCTAACCACACATCCAAATGGAGTGGTTCAAAGCTTGTTGGAAAGGTCTTAAGAAGTCCTACAAAAGTGCCAAATTGACCTAGGTTCATAAAATGAATAGATTTTGAGTTATGATCAAAAACAAGTTAAGAGGAGAAAAACACTTAGAGAAATTTCATGTTTTTGGCACTTTTAAGTCATGTTTTCAGCCAACTTTAAGGGGATTTTTGACCTAGTTCCACTTAGAATTTGAATTTTTATAAAACATGAAAGTTGTAGAGCATGATGAGGGCTTTCCAAAAAGTACAAGAACTCCTCCATATCATTTGTGAGCTAGGAGTTTTGAAAGTAAGGAAGTTGGGGTCCAAAAGCTTGAAATGTAAGACTTCAACTTGTCATGAACTGATGCAAACACCAGCCAATTGGTTCCTAACTACTTGTATAACCCTTGATATTATGGTTAGAGGATTGATGGATTGAAATTTAAGAGAAATCCACAGCAAAGCCGAAGTTTTGGTTAAAGGCATTATTTAATCAAGAAAGGTACAAAAGTACATCATGAAATAGAAACTTTTGGAGCAAAAACTGCTGCAGCATAGCAACATCCCTCTTTCCATCTCTCTAGTCACCCCATAAAGCTTGATTACAGCCTGTCCTAGTGCTAGAACACATTGGAAACAAGCTTGTCCATCAGAAGCAAGATCAAAGAAAGATTTGCTATCATTTTCCCTCCAAAAGGTAAGGTCCAAGCAAAAACTCCAATCTTCCTTCACCCTTGGTTTTTTTTGCTTTCCCTATAAATGGAGCCTCACCCTTACTTCCAAAGGACACTAGAGCTAGAAATAATCAAAGAGAAAACCCTCTCTTCCACCTGTTTTCCTCCTTCTTGCAATCTAAGCAATTTACCTTCAAAACCTCAAAATCTGCCTTGAGCAGAACTGGCTTCAAATCTATTTCTAGCCACCATACATCACTATCAACACTTCACAAAAACAAAAAATGATCCATTAAAGCTATTCCAACCACCACTTACACCAGAAAATAACTAATGCCAAAAGTCAACTATTAAACCTAAGAAGTTTGACTTTCTACATCATTGAGATTATCTCTCTGTGCAATGCATTTCCCACACTTTTAGCTCTTCAAACACTTCACATTTGAGTTATTTTGGCTGTCCAGATCATCCCCATTCATTTGTGCACTTGTTTTCAAGGTCTGTCCCAAAGCTCTTTTGGTTACTTCTAGCCTAAGTTACTCAAACTTCCTAAGGAGCTTGCTTGGAGGAACTTGAGCTGCTTGGACATTGCACTAGAGGTGTGGAGAATCTATGCAAATCATTCATACTCAACCAAGAGTTTTGCACAAGGAGCTTGCTTGGGAGGTCTTCAAGAGGTAAGTGAATACTACTCTACATATGAGCTACCATGGCCATGTTTGATATACACTAGTTTAAACATGCTTGAAAGTAGGTCATGTATGAACCTGTTTGAATATTGTTTGCATGTGTTTGCAAAGTTATTTTGAGTTTACTTGATATGTGTTGCAACTGTGAAAAACACCCGGCGAAAAACAGAAGAGTCTCCACCTTTCGTTATTTATCCCAAAGAGAGGGAGAGGAAATGATCGGAAAAACCTAACGAAAAAGGGAAAAGATGAGGTCATCGCAACCAAGTCCTGAGTTCGGGAGTCGGTTACGCAAGGGGAAGGTATGAGCACCCCTCACGTCCGTCGTACTCGACGGGATCCACGCTTGTTGTCTAATCAAAGGGTGTGTTTAATCTATCTACGCTACAGGCTCACAGGACAAAAAGAAAAGAGACTCGATAGAGCATCGCCGCTCTGTGCCTACGTATTCCCTCGTGCAATGGGAAAGTCAGAGTCAGCGTAGTTCAGCTAACTACGGGTGAAAGATAAGGAAGGTTGCTCGCCAAGACATCGCAGTCTTGTGCCTACGTATTCTCATATGGTATGAGAAATCAGAGCAAACATAGTTCAGACTAACAGGAACACCGGTTGGTTCAAAATTTTTTACTCGAGTAGGATTAAGACTTAGTTCTAGCAGTTAGGTGTATGCGGCTCTACCATTAGAGACTTAGGTGTTACCCGTTTGCGGTAGAACCAAGAGTTAACAAAACTCTCTTTTCTGAAAAAGGTTTTCCATCATTAGGATCCCGAAGGATAAAAAGGTTTGAAAGTGTTTTTGTGTCTTTTAGAGAAGAAGTGCATTGATTATTGTTTATAACTCATGTTGCACTAAAGACTATGACCTAGGAGCGAATGCGTCGCATATCGTCCAAAGGACATACGCTAACATTCTAGACAATTGAGAGGCAACCACCAAATCATCATTTCCCAAGTACTTAAGGCTCGTAACGCACAACATTCGTTAACCTTTATTAAGTGTTTTGACATGATTTGAAGATGAGAAGGAGAGAGGACAAACTAAAGGGAGACTAACTCAAACGTAGTAGTTGTCATGCAAAATGGTCATATGATTGAGGTTATGGGATACTACCTAATGTTATCATGCATGGTTTAAATCTTAAGGTCTATCATAATCTCAAGAGATTAGAGATCCTAAGGGGACATGGCAAAGAAGAAGGAAGAAGAAGGAAGCATAAGCAAAGCATAAGATATGAAAGATGAAAGTATGCGTATGTAATGCAATACACAAGCAAAGGGAGGAAAAAGTGTGGGGTAAACACCTCCACAAACACATCTCAACCTTTATTAATGCAAGAAATAAAATGCAAAAGAGAAAGAGGGATGCAAGAAAGCAAGCAAACATGCAAATGCAAGCACAAAAAAGAAAGGATGGGAGAAGCGAACTCCTACGACCATCGGCCATCAACCATCAGAGAAAAGTGGGACGAAAAGAAGTGCGGGGCAGCAGCCGCCACAAGTGCATCTCGACCACCTAATTCTCACACTCAAGCAAAACAAAATAAAACGCACATCACATCGAACAACATATACGAGAGTATGTATCTGAGTGGAAAGCAAGCACACGTGTCGATGAAATCACGATTAAATAATCACGGACAACGACATATATCCGAAAACATCTCACTCCTAATGCATCACACTGATCCATGATGATTCTAAGTGAAACGATACCAAAACAAGCATGAAAAACAACAAAAATAGGCCTGTTGGAGCAGTGTTAATCGATTAACACTATGGGTTAATCGATTAACCATTGAAAAATAGTTGAAAAAGTGAAAGATTAAACGTGTTAATCGATTAACAGATTACGTTAATCGATTAACACTGTGTGAACTGCAGAAAAATTGAAATTTTGATCTGGTTAATCGATTAACACCAGAAGTTAATCGATTAACACTGCTCCAACAGCAGAAAAGCACTTTTCAGCAACTTATCACTTAAGCAAACATCCACATGATCTCATAAACAATTGTGCACGAGATTAAACCAGCAAACAAAGATCTAAACAAGATGTAAACACATCTAAATAGCACCATCACAATTCACATGAATCAACATGAAATCAATCAAAAATGAAGATCAACATGATTATGCAAAATAAGCTCAAGAATGAAGGTGAGAAAAACACTTAGAAGGGGGGGGGGAGGGTTGAATAAGAGTTTTTAAGAAATATGGCAATAAAAATACCTCAAGATTTTTATCCTGGTTTGTTGAACTCAACTACTCCAGTCCACCTTATCAAAGATGATTTGCCTTTCGCAACAAGGACTTAATCCACTATTAATCAACTGATTACAATAGTAAGCACTAAGAACAACTGTCTTAGTCTTCTCAAGAACTACTGACCACACCTTGGTCTTCTTAAGGAACTTCTTACAAATTAATGTAAACTAACAAGTGTTTGATTGCTTCTAATAAGTTGTATCACAACTGTAATATTTACACTTAAGATTAAGTACAGCAAAAAATATACAGTTTTATGAAAGAACAAATGAATAAGATCTTTATGACATTTTCACTTTGATCAAGCGTGTAAGAATATTTTTCACTGAGTGAGCTTGCAATGAGTAAGTGATGAGCAGGAAATTAGCAGCTTCAAAATGTTGTAGAAGTTCTCCTTTTATAGCTTTTCCAAATTGCTTTGAGTGATGTGCAGCTGAATATAATATTAATATATAAGACTTTTCATTACCAAAGGTATGGGAAGAGATATGCTTTCTGCAGGAAAAGTATGGTTATAGAAGCCTTGGGATTTGCACCACTCACTTCTTTGGACAAATTAGCCGTTGGTTACTTTGGAAGTAGCACCACGTCTAATCAAGTTTACAGCTTCTTCAACAAGCTTCCTTCAGGATGAAGTCTTCATAATCTGCACTTCAGAACTTTGTAGCAAGCTTTAAGATGATCAGAGCTAAGATGATTGAGATGTTCAGAGCCTTGATAGATGATCAGATCTTAATGTATTAGAGTCTCAATCTTGATCAGAGTCTTCATCAGAGTATGCAGCAGTATGTGCTTGAGCGTGAATATTAATGGTAAGAGTCTGATAATCAAAGCCTCTGTTCTTGTAGTGAAAAGAACTTCAGATCATTAACGCATCAGATCATTCTGTAGCTTTTATTTCAGATCCTTCTAGCAGCGCTTCAGAATCTTCTGATAGTCTTGCATCTGATGCTTCAGAGCCTTGCATAGTTTCTTGTACTTATGTATTTTGCTTCTTTAAGATTCTTTAACTTAATACCTGAAACAATAATACTTGAACAAATTTTAGAGTATATATTTTCTTAATACAAAATTCCATAAAAGTTATCATCAAAACATAGAGATATAAGAAACACCAATCTGTGTTCTAACAATCTCCCCCTTTTTGATGATGACAAAACATAGAGAATTTTGTTCAATAAAGAGAAATAAAATATATAACTCCCCTGAGATTAAGAATCTCCCCCTGAAATGAATACTCTAATAGGAGAGAACACTTCCCTTTTTGCTTGAGTATATTTCAGAACCTGGTAGAAATCCTTGTTGAGAGAAAGAATTAGAGTCTGATTATTTCTTTCAAAATGAAGAGTCTGGTGTATCTTCCAGAATCAGAGTCAAATTTGTTTTCAAGGATCAGATCCTGGTTAGGTAATTCTCAGGGTAACTTCAGATCATTTTTGTCAGATGAAATAATAAAATATGAAAGTATTAAGATTCAATGTTAGATTAATACAATGTCTGAATTTCATTTTAGTATTGCTTATGGATTGAACAATCAAATTCTCTTTCTCCCCCTTTTGTCATAATCAAAAAGAATTGTAAAGACAGAAAAGAGAACAGAAGAAGAGAAAAACACAACGCATAAATGAAAAATATAATAGCCAGATTCATTCAGATTCAAACAGAATAAAAAAGATTAGATGTTCATACAGCAGGTGACAAAAAATAGAACAACAGAAAACAAATGCAAAACAAGAATGCAAAAAGCATGAAAAAGAAAACTAGGGCTGGCGAGATGCAATCAAGGTTAGAAGATTAGTAATCTTAGCAGTGGACTCTTCTTGCTTGGCCATCCAAGTCTTGATCTCTTCAGTAGTTTGTTCCTATTTTATCATCCATGTTCTGATTTCCTTGACTTCTTAGACAACATCTGGAATCTCAGTCTTCATCTCAGATGCAGAGGGTTCAGAAGTAGATGCAAATGCCATTGGATGATCAATCTCCATGTCAGATGCAGCAGTATCTTCTATCATTGCAGAATCTTCAGCAGGAGCATCTTCTAGAAGAAGCACTGGGGTAGTGATAATGCTCAACAGAGTTTGTCTGACCATTTCAGCAAATTTTGCTTTTGCATCATCAGCACAGAGTATTCTGAGGTCAGATGCAGCAGAGTTGAACTTAGAGATGAATCTGTTCTAAGAAGCTTCAGATTCAGCAGGATTCATACTAGCCATGCACTCTTTCTCTACAGAAGCAATCCTCATACGTATTTCCTTTTTGAAATTCTTGAACAGAGTAGAAACATCTGATCTAGGTTTGGGGTTCAGAAAGTCTTCTATGGTGACTTTGTATGATGGTTCAGGAGGTGTTTGGTTTTGTTCAAGAGGTGGGTGATCAAATGATGGTTGTTCAAATGGTGGTTGTTCAGATGGTTTTGGTTTAGATGGTTGTGGTTCAGATGGTTGTGGTATGGATGTTTGTGGTATGGTGAGTTGAGGAGTAGAAGTTTCACCATCAGATGGTGTTGATGTAACAACATCAGATGAGGGTGGAATAAAATCTATGAAGTTAAATTTGAAGCGAAGAGGGTGGTCAGAAGCAGGTAGGTCAGATGGTAGTGGTTTATAAGGATCAGGAATTTGTAAGCTAGTTGGTGAGGGGACTTCAGATTCATCAGAATCAGATGATTCAGTTGAATGACATGAAGTGGAAGAGAGGACATACATGGTTGCAATAGGTTGCACATCCAGAATGTCTTCAGATGATTGTGGAACAGATGGTTCAGGATTTTGTATGGTTGGTTCTTCTGGTGGTTGAGTAGAAGAGAGTGGTTCATATTATTTTTGTGGTTCAGAAGATGGTTGTTGTTGTTGTACAGAAGATGGTTGTTTTTGTTGTTCAGATTGTGTTTGTTGAGGGGGTTGTTGTTCAGATGATTTTTGTTTAGGGGGTTCAGATTGTTGTTGAACAGAAGATGGTTGAGAATGTGTATGAGATGAAATGGGTTCAGATGAATGAGGTTCAGATGACTTAGAAGGAGATGGTGGAGGTGAAGGTGAGGGTGAAGGGACAAAAGGTTTGCGATCAGATGTTAATACCTGTTGAATAGTTGCTCTTATTTCCTCCAAGCTAGCTTCTGGAGGATTTTCCTTCTGCTTCTTGTCCTTCTCAGGCTTGTCAGCAGCATCAGAGGCTTTCCTCTTAGGGCTGTGCAACAGATCCTTCCTCAGCTTTTCTCTTCATGCGCCTTTCTCTCAGAAGATTTGGCAATACTTCTCCTTCCTTCTGTACTATGTTAGCAGGCAGAGGAGTACCATCTCTTAAACATTCAGCAATGTATGTCAGAATGATTTCCCTAGGTTCATCTGCACTGAACAAAGGAAAATCTGCTAAAGGAATTCTCCTTCTGCTGACGTCCTCAGAGTCAAATTTCTTGGGTTTTCCAGCATGCTCTGAAATGACCTTCATTCTTTTCAGAGTGTTCCCATTGATGACAGATCCTACAACATAAGACAGATCATCTTTCACTCCAGCATCAATCAGATTCTTCACAAGACCATTCTCTGTTAGAATGTCTGATATCAGTCTTCCCATAAGGATCCAATTTCTGATCTTTCCAGCCTTAACCCTTACTTCTTCTCTTGTTTCCTTGATATGCTTCAGAAGATGACTGAATAGAAGATAAGGCAAATCCACTTTCTTGCTTTTACTCATACAGAACATGAAGTACATTTGTTCTGAGTTCACATAATCTGGTGAGTTAGAAGATTTCCTATGAAAGATAGAACTCATGAAAATCTTAGCCCAGATTCTATAAACAGGCTTCAGATCTCTGACCTTGTTAGATGGTTCCCCAGAAACACAAACTTCTTGAAAAATGTCAGCCAAATCCACACGAGCAGTAGCCATACTTGTGATTCCATCAGTTTCCTTATACTCAAGCAGTTCTCTGATTAGCTTCTCAGTGATAATAATTTCCTTCCCAAGAACAGAAGAATGAATGAATTTGAGGCAAACTTGAGCGTGTATCCAGAATTCCTTCAGCAATGTTGGATAAACAGGACCCATCATCCTATCAAAATACTTTTCCCAGTTCTGAGTTTTGATGGTTGGTAGAGATCAAAACCATTTTCTTTAATGGATTCAAAATCCACAAAGTTCTCACACAGAACTTCAAGATCTTTTATTGGAGTGAGAAGAGTTCTCACATGTGCCTTGTACACAACAACAGTTTGAGATGAAGCAGTAGCATTTGGAGAAGATGCAGCAGCAGTTGAGGTTTGCATCTGAGCAGGTGTTGAAGATGGTGAAGCCATTGAAGTTCTTGAGATGCGTCTGGGTTTACGAGAGGTTTTAGGTTTTGAAATGAGATGGAAACAATAGAGAAGGCAGAAATGCATATGAGAAGTGTAACGAGTGTAAAGTGTGATTTGTGAAGTGTTGTGAGAATTTATAGAGCAATTTAGGGTATGCAAAAGTCACAAACAATTTCACGCATGCACAAGCATTGAATGGAGTGAAACATAATATCAAGCAATTAATGCAAGGAATAAAATCATATCAAGCATTTAAGATTCTGACAGAAAGGGGGAAAATCAAGAGATTTTGGATTTTCAAAGCAATACCTCAAACGTCACTTCAGTATGGTGCACTCTACCTTTCCATATTCTGAGCTACACGTGTTTGCTTGCATGTGCCTCTGAAACTCTTTGAGAAATGAAACGTTAGGCAGCGTTCAGATCCTCTGAGCCTTGTTAGTTCAGATTTAGACACAAATAAGTAAACACAGAAATGAGAAGAAGAAATACTTCAGAGTTTAGACATTTATCATCTGAAAAAAATTTCATCTGATGAATATTTTATTCTAGACAGAAGTCCATACTTATATTTTTCAGAATAAATTTAAATCTATCTTCAGCAAGGGGTTTTGTAAAGATATCAGCCCATTGATGATCTGTATCCACAAAGTTTAAATTGATAATTCCCTTCTGAACATAGTCTCTGATGAAATGATGTTTAATCTCTATATGCTTAGCTTTAGAGTGTAAAATGGGATTTTTAGATAAGCATATAGCAGAAGTATTATCATAGAAGATAGAAATGTTACTCTCAAAAATCTGATAATCTTCCAGTTGACTTTTCATCCAGAGCATCTGGGTGCTACAACTAGCAGCAACAATATATTATGCCTCTGTTATTGAAAGTGCAATTGTGGGTTGCTTCTTGCTGAACCAAAAGATCAGATGAATTCCAAAAAATTGACAGCTTCCAGAAGTACTTTTACGTTCTACTCTGTCTCCAGCATAGTCAGCATCACAAAATCCAACTAATTTATACTCATCAGATCTTCTGTAACACAAACCCACATTAGTAGTACCTTTCAGATACCTTAGAATCCTCTTAACAGCTGTTAAGTGAGATTCTCTAGGATCTGATTGGAATCTAGCACACAGAAACACATTGAATAAAATATCAGGTCTTGAAGCAGTTAAATATAAGAGAGATCCAATCATACCTCTGTAAAGTTTTTGATCAACTTTCTTACTTACCTTTTCCTTACCAAGTGTGCTTGTAGGATGCATTGGAGTCTTTGCCAATTTGCTTTCATTCAGATTGAATTTCTTCAGAAGATCTTTGACATATTTAGTCTGGTGAATATATGTGCATTCTGGAGTCTGATTTACTTAGATTCCCAGAAAGAATCTAAGTTCTCCCATCATGCTCATTTCAAATTCAGCCTGCATAGACAAAGCAAACTCCTTTCCCAGCATAATATTGGTAGATCCAAAAATAATATCATCCACATAAATTTGACAAACTAGTAAATCTTTCTTAAATGTTTTACAGAAAAAAGTTGTGTCCACTTTTCCTCTGATAAAGTTCTTTTCCAGAAGAAAATTACTTAATCTTTCATACCAAGCTCTGGGAGCTTGTTTCAAACCATAAAGAGATTTTTTGAGTTTGAAAACATGATATGGAAATTTTTCACTTTCAAAACCAGGAGGTTGATGGACATAAACTTCTTCTTCTATAATACCATTTAAGAAGGCACTTTTAACATCCATCTGATATAGAGTGATGTTATGTTGTGCAGCAAATGAAATAAGAAGACGTATAGATTCTAACCTTGCTACTGGAGCATAAGTTTCAGTGTAATCAATTCCTTCTTGTTGACTGTAACCTTGAGCTACTAACCTTGCTTTGTTCCTAACAACTTTTCCTTGCTCATTTAGTTTATTTCTGAATACCCATTTTGTTCCAATAATGTTGAAACCTTTTGGTCTTGGAACCAGATCCCACACATCATTTCTTGTAAATTGATTCAGCTCATCTTGCATTGCAAGTATCCAACCATTGTCACTCAGAGCCTCATCCACAGATGTTGGTTCAATAATAGACACCAACCCAAGAAGTGATGTTCCAGATGATCTGATAAATGACCTTGTTCTTATAGGGTCATCTTTCTTTCCAATAATCATTTCTTCTGGATGAGAAGCTTTGATTCTGGATGATCCTTTAACTGTTGGTTCTTCAGAAATATTCATGTTATTCATCTAAGCAGCCAATGGAGTTGCATCTGGCGTAGCTTCTTCTTGAGCTTTCTCTACCTCTGGTTTCTCAGATTCTATGAGAATAACTTCTCCATCTGCAGAGTTTTCAATCTGCTTTGGCTTTTGATTGCCAAGCTTATCATCAAATCTAACATGTATAGATTTCTCCACAATCTGTGTCTCAGTATTGTATACTCTGTAGACTTTAGAGCGTTTAGAATATCCAAGCATGAAACACTTTTGTGCTTTAGAATCAAACTTGTTAAGATTCTCTTTAGTGTTTAGCATAAAACAAATACATCCAAAAGGATGGAAATAAGAAATGTTTGGCTTTCTATTCCTCCACAATTCATAAGGAGTTTTTTCCAGAAGAGGTCTAATTGATACTCTGTTCTGAATGTAACATGTTGTGTTAATTGCCTCTGCCCAAAAATGTTTTGCCATGTTAGTCTCATTGATCATGGTTCTGGCCATCTCTTGCAAAGTTCTATTTTTCCTTTCTACAACTCCATTCTGTTGTGGAGTTCTAGGACAGGAGAAATCATGAGCAATGCCATTTTCATTAAAATATTTTTCAAAATGTTTGTTTTCAAATTCACCACCATGATCACTTCTGACTTTGACAATTTTGAAATCTTTTTCAGTTTGGACTTGTTTGCAGAAGTCAAAGAACACAGAATGTGACTCATCCTTGTGTTTTAGGAATTTTACCCATGTTCATCTGTTGTAGTCATCATCAATGACTAATCCATACTTCTTGCTCTGATGGATGCAGTTTTCACTGGTCCAAACAGATCAATGTGAAGTAACTCCAATGGTTTTGAAGTTGAAACAACACTTTTGGATTTGAAAGATGATTTTGAAAATTTTCCTTTCTGACATGCTTCACAAAGAGCATCTGAGTTGAACTTCAGATTAGGAAGTCCTCTGACCAGATTAAGCTTATTAATCTGAGATATACGTCTCATATTAATATGACCCAATCTTCTGTGCCAGACCCATTGCTCCTCATTAACAGACATAAGGCATTTAACATTCTGAACCTTAAGTTTTGAAAGACTAATTTTATAAATGTTGTTTTTCCTTTTACCATTAAAGAGGATTGAGCCATCATTTTGACTAACAACTTTGCAGCACTTTTGATTAAAGATTATGTCATAACCATTGTCACTTAATTGACTTATGGACAATAGATTATGAGCTAATCCTTCAACAAGCAAGACATTAGTTATGGAAGGAAATTTACCATTGCCTATGGTTCCAGAGCCAATTATCTTGCCCTTCTGATTCCCTCCAAATTTGACATCTCCTCCAGATCTAAGCTTCAGACTTTGGAACATAGACCTTTTTCCCGTCATATGTCGTGAGCATCCAGAGTCCAGGTACCATGACTGGAGTCTTGACTTTGCTGCTAAGGATGTCTGCAACATAGATTATATTATCCTTAGGTACCCAGATTTTCTTGGGTCCTTTTTGGTTAGTTGCCTTAAAGCTTTTTCTGAACTTCTGTCTTTCAACATAAGACTTGTTCTGATTAGCTTTAGATTTATTAAACACATGTTTGTTCTTATTAGAACTTTTGTGTTTAATATCATTTAAGTGACCAAATGTAAACTGAGAATATAAAGGAGGATACTTGATATCCAGTTTATCTAAAGATTTTGGATTTGAATCTTCATAAGAGAAAAATTTATATCCAACACCTTTTCTATAGTTTCTGCTAATACCATAGATCATTGAAGCCATTTTGCTTCTATCGAGGCCTTCTGTTAGAAACTTCCTGAAACTATAGTCATACTCTTGTAAAATATTTTTAGAGCATGGTTCAGATTTTGAATCAGATTTTAGTTCAACAGATTCTAAATTATTTTTCAATTGAAGATTCTCAGCTTTTAGTTCAGCTATTTCTGATTCAAACTTGTTACTCTCAAATTCAATATGCTTTAGAAGCGTTTTGTATTTGAGTTTAACTTTGCTATAGTTTTCAAGAATATCAGATAGACTTTCAACAAGTTCCTGTCTAGAAAGTTCAGCAAATACCTCCTCAGAATCAGATTCTGATTTTGATCCAGATGATTCAGCACTGTCTTTAATGTCAGCCATGAATGCTACATTTGCACATTCCTCTTCTGACTCTGATGATAAATCAGATGCATCTGAGTCATCCAAGGTAGCCATCAGAACTTTCTTTTTATGATCTGACTTTCTTTTTGGGTTCTCCTTCTGAAGCTTTGGACATTCACTCTTGTAGTGCCCAGGTTCTTTGCATTCATAGCAAACAACCTCTCTTTTTCCAGATCGTCTGTGTCTAGAGGATTCTCCAGATCTTTTGTATCCTGAGTGTTCTCCAGATCTTCTGTGCCCGGAAGATTCTTTGTGTTGATATGGTTTTCTAAAGTTCTTGAACTTCCTTTGCTTATTCTTCCAGAGTTTGTTGATTCTTCTGGACAGCAAGGATAGTTCTTCTTCATCTTCAGAAGCAGACTCTTCAGAGTTTGCTTCTATTACCTGTAATGCTTTAGCAGATTTATTAGATTTTAAAGCAATTGACTTACCTTTCTTTAGAGGCTCATCTTCCTCTAGTTCAATCTCATGACTCCTTAGAGAACTGATTAGTTCCTCCAGCGTAATCTTGTTCAGATCCTTTGCCAGCTTCAGAGCAGTGACCATGGGTCTCCATCTGGTTGGCAAGCTTCTGATTATTTTCTTGACATGATCTACTGTAGAGTAACCCTTGTCCAGAACCTTTAGGCCAACAGTGAGAATCTGGAATCTGGAAAACATTGCTTCAATAGATTCAGATTCTTCCATCTTGAAAGCTTCATACTTCTAGATCAGCGCCAGACCCTTGGTTTCTTTAACTTGAGAGTTCCCTTCATGAGTCATCTTCAGGGATTCAAATATTTCAAAGGCAGTTTCTCTGTTGGTTATTTTCTCATACTCACTATGAGATATAGCATTTAGCAAGATAGTTCTAGCCTTGTGGTTATTTCTGAATTCCTTCTTTTGCTCCTCAGTCATTGATTTTCTGTCAACTTTCTTGCAATTCCCATCAGTGGGATGAACATATCCATCAATAACTAAGTCCCAAATATCAGCATCAAATCCTAGAAAGAAACTTTCCAGTCTATCTTTCCAATAATCAAATTTCTCTCCATCAAACATGGGAGGTTTTGTGCTGACTCTTTCTTCATATTTGTTGGATGTTGAAGTTTCAGCAGCCATAAATAATATCAACCAAGCATATCAAGAGTTTTTCCCACTGGATCTTTTCTGGTCACGGTTAAGTGATAGCACAAACAGAACCGGAGCTCTGATGCCAACTGAAGATGAGAAAAACACTTATAAGGGGGGTTGAATAAGAGTTTTTAAGAAATATGGCAATAAAAACACCTCAAGATTTTTATCCTGGTTCGTTGAACTCAACTACTCCAGTCCACCTTATCAAAGATGATTTGCCTTTCTCAACAAGGACTTAATCCACTATTAATCAACTGATTACAATAGTAATCACTAAGAACAACTGTCTTAGTCTTCTCAAGAACTACTGACCACACCTTGGTCTTCTTAAGGAACTTCTTACAAACTAATGTAAACTAACAAGTGTTTGATTGCTTCTAATAAGCTGTATCACAACTGTGATATTTACACTTAAGATTAAGTACAACAAAAACTATACAGTTTTATGAAAGAACAAATGAATAAGATCTTTGTGAGATTTGCACTTTGATCAAGCGTGTAAGAATATTTTTCACTGAGTGAGCTTGCAATGAGTAAGTGATGAGCAGGAAATTAGCAGCTTCAAAATGTTGTAGAAGTTCTCCTTTTATAGTTTTTCCAAATTGCTTTGAGTGATGTGCAGCTGAATATAATATTAAGATATAAGACTTTTCATTACCAAAGGTATGGGCAGAGATATGCTTTCTGTAGGAAAAGTATGGTTGTAGAAGCCTTGGGATTTGCACCACTCACTTCTTTGGACAAATTAGCCGTTGGTTACTTTGGAAGTAGCACCACGTCTAATCAAGTTTACAGCTTCTTCAACAAGCTTCCTTCAGAATGAAGTCTTCATAATCTGCACTTCAGAACTTTGTAGCAAGCTTTAAGATGATCAGAGCTAAGATGATTGAGATGTTCAGAGCCTTGATAGATGATCAGATCTTAATGTATCAGAGTCTCAATCTTGATCAGAGTCTTCATCAGAGTATGCAGCAGTATGTGCTTGAGCGTGAATATTAATGGTAAGAGTCTGATAATCAAAGCCTCTGTTCTTGCAGTGAAAAGAACTTCAGATCATTAACGCATCAGATCATTCTGTAGCTTTTGCTTCAGATCCTTCTGGCAGCGCTTCAGAATCTTCTGATAGTCTTGCATCTGATGCTTCAGAGCCTTGCATAGTTTCTTGTACTTATGTATTTTGCTTCTTTTAGATTCTTTAACCTAATACCTAAAACAATAATACTTGAACAAATTTTAGAGTATATATTTTCTTAATACAAAATTCCATAAAAGTTATCATCAAAATATAGAGATATAAGAAACACCAATCTTTGTTCTAACAAAGAATGCAATGGATCTATAATTCCAACCTTCAAAGCGGAAAATTGCTTCGGTTAATGTTGATTTACTTCGAACGTGTAGATCTAAACAAGAAATCTGGAATACTTCAAGATCCAAGCCAATTCTTGTAATAGAAGTGATGATCAACCAAAATCAAGCCAAATTGCTCCAAATAATCACTTCTAGATCCACTTCAAAATTCAGATCTAAGCTTGCACGAAAATCAAATGGAAAAATGGAGATGATGATGATAAAGGATGAAGGTTCTAGCTCAAGAATTCATTGATTCTAATGGAGAATCAAAGAATTCAATGGATGAAGAGCTTTGGTGAGGGTTTTGGAAGTTGAGAGAAAACTTGAGAGAATTGAGATGAATTTTGAAAATGAGAGTGAAAAATGAAGATTAGATGTGTGAGGTTTGGAGTAAATCACTTAAGTACCTCTTAGGTTTAGATCCAAATGAGAGGTTTGGAAAGTGGTTTGTGAAATTTGGTTTGGAATGAGGAATGAGAGTTTGGAGGGAAAATGAAATTAACCAAAATTCAAGATGATTCTATATCCTTCCCAAGTGTAAAATTGAACTTCCAAATGATCAAAATTGGACCCCAAAGTGGATTGACTTGAAAATTCACGTGCAGAGACAAAATCTGCACTGGTTAATCGGTTAACCATATGGTTAATCGATTAACACCTTTTAAAATTTGAATTTGACCTGTTTTTTGACTTGGTTAATCGATTAACACCTTTAAAATTTGAATTTGGCGCCTTTTGGAGGGAAATTTGCACATTTGCCCGTTTTCAGCCGTTTTGAGCTCTGTTAAGCGTTTGAAACTTGTTCTCGAATGCTAGAACCATGAGAACGCTTGTGATAGCCTGAATGTTGTCTCCTGTCCTGAAAATAACCTGCAACAAAATAAAATCAGTCACTCGATTGCCGGGCAAAATAAATGCTAGTGACTCTGATGTTTGCCATTTCGTCTCTTGCACCAGAAATGAAAACTGAACCACAGGAAAACCTTGATCCCATGTCTCGAGAACGAATGCTATGCAAATGCAGAAATGCGACAGTGCAAAGAAACAAAAGTCAGATGCTGCTAAAATGGAAAGGTAAATTTTGGGGTGCTACAATATGCTTAAAGATCTCACTCCATGTACTATATGAGGCTATGTCCATGATCGATGTGTTTAGTTGTATATAACCTCATTTGTAGACCATTGTAAGCATGTTTGGACCCTGTTCAGGTTTAGAACCTTAGGTATTCACAATTGCCATTTTGTTTTACTCATCAATGCACCTAGAACTCTCATTTCAAGTGAAATGATATGTTGTTGTTTGAGACTGTTTTTGTAGATAATCAGGAGCCTCATTTATATGTCATCTAAGGCATGTGTGAACTTAGTCTGTTTGTCAAGTTGTTATGTTTGAAAACTATCACGAGTGTTTGTTGCACCCTAATTTTTGACCTTAAGATCCCACCTCCTTCATTTTTCGTTTTTTATCGTGCTTTCTTTGTGCTTTTGTACATGTGTTTATTATGACTAACAAGTGTGTACAGGTGTATTAAATTCCAGTGAAGATGACACTCGTATTTCAATCCTTCTAGACATGGTCGTTTGGTTCTTATTCAGGTTATGCTTTTGGCGATTTCATCGTCTTAAGTAGTCGGTGGCAAGTTCAAAGAAATCTTCATGTGGTTCCTACCAAATCTTGATTCCAAATACGAGAAACAAGTTTTATCAAAGTTCATAACGAAGTTCACAGGCTGGATTGATTTCGAAATTATTTATTTGGTCTCCTAAAAAAATATGTTAAGAGTTTGATCTCATTCATCTTCTTCAAGCTGACGGATAAATTCATACAAATAAAGTTATCACATATCTTGAGAAAAAAAATGCAGGCTGCGCGAGATAGAATATCACAAAAAGCCAAATTCATGAAGAACTTTCGTTTGACCAATGCACTGATACACTTTATGGATATCCCCACTTTATTTTATTGAGATATGCTTCCTTGGAATGAAAGAAAGAGCCTTTGATTAACTAATTGGACAGGTTGATTCCAAGTTGGGTACTTTAGCTATTCAAATCTTATTTTCCTTTAAGAACATGAAGATATTACACGATACCAACAGTCAGATTACTTTGTTTTAAGGCATCAAAGCATCAAAGTTATTTACATATGTTCATACAGAGTCTGGGAGTATAATAAAGACAAACATCATAATCAGGCCCTGTCATACTGCTAAAATATTAAGGGGATGGGACTGGTTCTCGCCGGTAACATGTCTAATGTTCGACAAATCATCGTAAGCCTATGTTTTACAACAAGGACCCCCTACTGTTACATCTGGCTATACAAAGGACTTCCGGCATACAAAGTCGAATCGAGAGTTTGCTATCCGCTGCCATGGAATTATTGGATCCACTTAGCGTAAACGGCGACACTCGTAAAACCTTCGTGCAAGCCTGCTGGAGGTTGGTGAAGGTGGAAACCGTCAACCGGGCATTTTGCATTGGTTCATTACCAGGCTCTTACTCCGACACTGCAATTCCCAAATAATAATGCAAAGTTTCTGTTAGTACCTTTTTTTCAGTAGAAAGCAATTTAGAAAGAGGTCAAGAAAATAACAAATTCAAAACATTTCCGAATACGGTGACTTGAAGCATGGAGTTTGTCATCATTTACCTGCTATGTTGAAGGCTTATCAGCAATAACCACACCAATTCACAAGGTGCATTTTGTGGCATGGCATCAAATGCTCAGAATCTACAATATGTTACGGTGACACTCTAGAACGCACCACAGGATCATCCTAAACAGAGACAACAAAATCAACAATATTTCCTCCAATAGCCCCATCATGGAATCCGCTCTCAACGGCCCTGCGCCCAATAGAATTGTTGTCATCAGTTGATCAAATCCGCAGCTTCCTTCCAACCTGTCAAAACACAATCGTTAATCAAAATTCCGTCGAAAAATAAAGTGAAGTTTAAGAAGAGTTGATTTAAAAATAACCCTCAGATCAACTCATCATCGGGCATGAGACTCGAGCGGCCGAGAGGACTATGACCGAAGCCATCGTCAACTCTCTACCGAACACCGAAAGAATCAAACCTAAGCAACAGATAGCTAATTTCAGAACAATTCCCAACACAATTCGAAGACGCAATTGACATAGACTCAGACACACGTAGTGTCATCATCACCGTCTCAAACACCTTAAAAGAATATCAGCACAGCAAGAAGTCCCTCATCAGCTACAAGTGACTCAGGCATAGCAAAGCATCTACGACCACAGTGCAATATCAATGATAAACAGCTGCAAACAGCATAACACCATGATATCAAGAGCAACATAGCATCAACATTCCCTCATCCGCAAGCATCTCAAAGCCAGCTGCGAACATCATCAGCAATATCAGTTTAACAATGCCAACAACAGAATAACATCAACAACGACAATTGCAAGCAAACGTCTTTCACAGTAGCGTAATATCAATAATGTCAACTGCGTAATATCCACAATGTCAGCTGTGCACAATGTCAACCATATCAGTTCACTATCTGCACCATTAGCAATACAGAAGAACGCTATCAACAATAGAGGAGCCCGAAGTTTAAAGTTTAAAAGGAGGTCATATTCTCAGCCCTCAGTTCCCTTCATCATCGGGCAGAAGCTCGAGTAGCCGAAAGAACAACAAAAGACTTGCCGTCAACTCCCTACCAGCTCGAAAACATCAACGGACATTCGAAGAAAAACGTCAACCGTAATTGTCTCAGCTCAGACTGAAATGTCTTCATCACCGCGCCAAACCTTTATCGGCGGCACTGATCCGACAACATCCGAATTACCAGCTCTCTCTGAAAGAAGAAGAAGAAAAGTTAGGGCATGTTCGAAACAGAAAGCCATATATCGAAGCAAATTTGCATCAGATAGAACCAAGTCCAAATCAGATTGAAATTCATATCAGAGTCAGCAAAATAACCGTTAAAGTATATTCCCTGAGAATAGAAGATTCGATTAAGAAAGAGACCAAATCAAATCCCATTTCAATCAAAGCACAAAATCTGAAGATTAACAAGCTATTATTACGATTCTCGAAAAGGGAAAGTTTTCAAATTGGATTTGTCCCAAATAGAAAAACCTGAACCCATATTCAAGACAGCAATCAAGACATTCTTTCACTCAGAGGCCTATATAAGGAGGTCACAGAGAAGGAGAAAGGTGTGGAGAAAATTATCGTAAGACACCGGAAAAAAAAAAACCTAAAAGCGCTGAGCACGCAAACAAGAAGAACTTATCTTTCAGCCGTCGAAGCCATCTCCAGCCGCTGCGAGTCCCGTCGGCGAAACGTCCACTTTCATCACTTCCGGCCACCGCGAGTTCCAACTTCCGCGAATCCACTCCGCCGCCGCTATCACCCAAACCTTCGGTAATCCCCTATCTTTATCTATGTTATTGAATGATTGATGCTTTAATTTGTTGTTTCAGGTACAAACGTGAAGGAAACGATGAATAATCGAGAGAGAAGAAAACCAGATCGCGATCGAGAGAGAGGGGAAACATTTCCGATTTGGGGAGCTTAGGGTTCTTATTTGTCTGCGTTTTTGTTCTTTGATGTAACGATCATGAGTATTACAACACACACATACACATTACCACACACTCACCACGTTTAACCATCACTTACCCTCTCTAATCACGCTTAATCACTTTAATCATTTTTTTAACCTTTTAATTAATTAGTCAACTAATCTTCTTTCTAAATAAACTAATAACCTCTAATTAATCAAAATCAGCTTTTATCCTTTTATTTAATTAACCTTATATTTTTATTTTATTAATAACTAAAAAACAAACCTTTTTTTTATTTAAAATAACCTTTTATTAAATTATAATAAACCTATTTTATCTAAATCAACCTTTAGCTTTCATAATAACTAAAAAAAATCCATTTTATTTAATAAACCTTTATAATATAATAAAAACCATTTCATATTTAATAACAAAACTATTTTATTACAAAAAAATCACTTCGTGACAATCTATTAATTTATTTTAATTATCGATAAAAACAACCTTTTTATAATAACTTAAACGAAAACTTTTTTTACAAGAAACTAATTTGATAATTTAAATAATTTGTACCCACTTGTTAAGCTAAAATTTTGATAACTTAAGAAAACCCTTTTAATTAACAACTTAACTTTTATTAAATAAATAAAACTAATTCATCCAACTTTTTCTTAAAAAACCAAAGCTCATCAAAAATATATTAACTACAATCCAATTAAAATAAGTCAATTTCACTAAAATAAATCAACTTCGCATAAAATCCAATCGTGCACACTCACATTCACAACACATTCACTCTCACACACTTCAGCGCTTTTATGCGTATGTGTATGACTTTACTTTCTGCAATTTATCTTCCGCAATTACATTATCGCAATCTACCTTTTTGCATCGCATCCGTCCAAAAGAAAACCCTACACATGATTCAATAATCGTGTGTAGTGCATGTCATTTGCATCATACTCCCTACGATCCTTGATCCCATTCAAGTTAATCTTTCTAAGTTAGATCCTACCCCATAGGAAGACCTTCGTCTTTATTTTATAACTTAGATACAAAATAAACACAATACAAACAACTCTATCAAATATTCAAACAATAGAGAAATAGATGTTAATCATCTTAAGCGAGATAGAATCTCCACCCCACATCAATACAATCAATTCGTAGGAGCTTTGCCTTAAGAGAGGCGTACCTCATCGATCCCTATCCGAGTACTTGAGCCCTTCTCTTAAGATGATGCAAAGACTACATTCCTACAATTTGTGGCGGTTAAATCTCCCTTAAAATGATAACACACCTCTTCTCCTAAAAAAATCAATCGATCAACTGTCCTAAACCCGTAGGAACTTTGATCATAGTCAAAGAACTCCTCAAACCCTTTAGGGGAACTACAAATACTCTGATTCCACTCCCGTAAGGATATGTAGGCATAAGATGCGACATCTTATCGAGTATACTTAGAAATAAACCCCTAGGGTCTTTCAACCATTAAGCAAATAACACATAGCAATAAACAAACATAAAACAAGAGGTTCCTGTAGAGTACTACAGAAACTTAGGATGCTAGTACCTTCCCTAAGTTTAACCAACCCCCGAACCTAAAACAATCTAGCTTGCATTTGCATTGCATTGTGGGAATTTCGATATTTATCCCTTCCTTTGGACAAATCAAAGATCGGTTGCAAAATGAATATAAGATTCAAACTAATCAATAGTTTGGTATCCGATTTTCACCGCGACAGAAATGGCGACTTCACTGGGGATGCCTCTAATGGGTTTCCCTATCTTATTTTATTTGTTTACTTCTTTATATATCTGCTTACTTGATTAATTGTTTATTTGTATACTTTCTCTTGTGTCTTTTTGGGTTGTTATCCTTGAGAGGTTAGATAAAGTTCTACACCTGAACTTGAGAGAAATTAAGAAAGGATGGTGATATATTCGACGGGGCTTATAGGGAGTTGAATCTCGATTAAGTTAAATCGAGAATCCCGCTCAATTGAGGCCCTATCGAGATAGTACTGTTGAGCGAGTAATCATGAAGACACTCACTATTTTCGACCTTGGAGCCTATGATATTGAGGATCGTAGTTACTTTAACCCTACCTTGGCCTTTATTAGGACGTAGTGCGGGACTATGAGGGAGTACTCCCGAAATAGTGCTACATGAAGCTACACTCAAAAGAAGTTCTCTTGAGAATATTATTAATCCTCGAGTAATTGGGAAATCTATAATACCCGAAAGATGGGCTGATGATTTTGAGTCCCCTTAGAACCTTGTTCCGCAGGTACAAACAACCTTAAGTCCACAACCTTCGGGAATGGGTATACCTTGGCTCCATGCTCGTTGCAAACCTAGGGCTCCCTTTTGTTTGTTTATCTTTATGTCCTTATGTGAACACTTGTGTTTGCTGCATTCATATAACATCATTCTGCATTGGACTTCATGGGATTTACTTTCATGAACATTGTAGGTCACCATGACTTCAAATGAAAGACGTACTGTGAAATATACTTTTAAGAGTCCCAAATTGGACGACCTAAAGAAGTTGTGGGGCTTTATCAAGGATCAAGAGGAATTCAAGAACAAATATGGGAAGTTGATATCTTTGTTGGGTCGCTCAGTGAATGAAGGACTTCTTGCCACTCTGCTACAGTTTTATGATCCTCTTTATCATTGTTTCACCTTTCTGGATTTTCAGTTGTTACCTACATTGGAAGAGTACTCCTTTTTGGTTGGTCTACCTATCCTAGAAGAATCTCCTTTTCCCTTCTTGGAAAAAGACCCCGATGAGAAAGATATTGCTAAGGCCCTCCGTTTAAAGGTAGCTGACGTCAAGGCCAACATGGTTACTAAGGATGGAATTCTTGGTTTAAAGATAGGTTTCCTAGTCAAGAAGGCTTTATTTTATGCTGATTATTCGAACAAGGCTCAGTTCGAGGCAATTTTCGCCTTGCTTGTTTATGGGTTGTTTCTATTTCCAAGTTTTGAAGGTTTCATCGATCTCAAAGCATTCAAGATCTTTATGAAGAACAACCCAGTGCCAACTCTGTTGGGTAATACATATCACTCTATACATCTCCGAAATCTTCGTGGTGGAGGGATGATTACTTGTTGTGTACCCTTACTTTACAAGTGGTTTATTTCGCACTTGCCGAAGTCTAGCTCTTTTACAAATGTTGGCAAAGAGCTTTGGTCTCCGAGGATTATGGCATTGACCCATTCTGACATTGATTGGTACAACCGAGTATATGATGTGGTATTAATCATTGATAGTTGTGGTAACTTTGCTAATGTACCATTGCTCAGTTTCGATGGAGGAATCAGCTACAATCCCGTTCTAGCTCGTCAACAGTTGGGATACCCGTTGAAGGGACCTCATAAGAGTGCCCATGTAGAGAGTATTTTCTTCAACAATGATGGGGAGCTTCGAGGAAAGATTCTGGATGCATGGCGTAGTGTGTACAAGAAGGGGAAGAGAAGTCTAGGAAGCCCTAATTGTGTATCTCTAGAACCGTATCTCCAGCGGGTAAGAGACAGGGCAATCAAGCTGAGGATGCCTTACTCTCGTCAAGACCCTATACCTCCGAGGAGAGAGCCTGTTTATGTTTTTATGTCTGATGCTGAGAAGTTGGAGGTTGCCTTAAGGAAATCGCATCATGAGTCAGAGGTATGGAAAAACAAATATCAAGTGGTTGTTGCAGAGATTAGTGAGCTTCAGAAACAGAAGAAGGAATCTCAAGAACGAGAAAAGGAATTTCAGAAACAGAAGAAAGAATTTCAGACACATGAGAATGAACTTCGGGAGCAGAATGTTAAACTTCAAGAGCAATTATTATTGAAGGATGAAGAACTACTCCTCTACAAGAAAAGGAAGGTGTTGAAGGATTTATTTTCCTCCGACTCTCAGTGTACCGTCTGGAAGATGATTGTGGAAAATCTCACCCGTGAGAAGGCTCAGTTGGAGGAGCAGCTCAAGCAGCATAATTCAAAACTTCTTTAGTGTCTTTACTAGCTTTTATTTAGCTTTTATTTAGGGCTCTTTAAAAGAATATTTATGTAATCCGTTTCGATTTAATAAAATGTTTCTTTTTACCGTAATGCCCACAAATAGAGGATTCCCATGAAGTCCTACTCATCCTGCATCTGCATTTTTTGCATTAGCATTTTACATTTCTTTAGCATGTGCATGTGTCTCTTCTCCTCTGCGTCCTCATTCAGTCTTCTATCTTTGTCTGTCAATTGACATCTCAAGCTCGAAGTATTACTTAAGGATAGCAAGGAGAACGAAAGATATTGATCGCATGACTAGCTTCAAATTAAGGACTGATTTGACATTTGACTATTCCTCCGACGACTTTGTGCAACAAGTGGATGTTCCTGTGCAACTCCAACCTTTGCAAGACAACCTGTTTGTTGACCCCTAGAACACTCCTACTGAGAAAGGAGTGGATGATCCTAGATTCATGGCAATGGAGAAAGAACTTCGTGGTCTCAAAGAACAAGTAAAGATGATGAGAGGAGCTACCGCATCAGGTCTTGGTGCTCATGAACTATGTTTAGTTCCAGGTGTAATTATTCCTCTAAAGTTCAAGATGCCTGTCTTCGAAGTTTACAAGGGTATCAGCTGTCCAAAATACCACCTGACAATGTTTTGTCGAAAGATGACTGCTTATATTGACAACGACAAGCTGATGATTCACTGCTTTCAAGAAAGTTTATGCGGGACATCCTTGATGTGGTACATGAAGCTGCAAAGTAACCACATTCAGTCTTAGGAAGACTTAGCTGTTGCTTTTGTGAAGCAATACCATCACAACTTGGGTATAGCCCCAGACAATAAAGATGACAGTGGACCTTCCAAAGAATTCATAGCTCCGGTACCCCATCCTCAACACCAGTATGCAATGCCCGCTCAGCGTGAACAACAACCACCTCCTAAGCAGAAGTTGGCTTCTCCAGATCAACCACAGAATCGACGACTTCGGAGAAGGTATCAGAGGATGCCTCTGGATACTCCAAGAGAGGGAATTCAGCGGTTTGATCCGATCCCTGTGAAATATGCTGACTTGTTTCCAGTTTTGATTCAGAAAGGTCACATCCAAACAAAAGCTCCACCTAAAGTACCCGAGAAACTCCTATACTGGTACAAAGCTGACAAAGTTTGCCCATATCATCAAGGCACCCCTGGCCACGACATTGAGAGCTGTTATGGTTTGAAGGCAGACGTTCAAGAATTGGTTAAGAGCATAATCTTATCCTTCGAGGGTTCTAATCCTGACCCCAACATGGTTCATCCTCCGAGAACATGATCCAAGGTTATCAGAAGACTACACATCAGACGATTTTGCAAGTTTCTCCATTTCAAGGAATAATAAAGAAGGGCTTGTCTGGCTTTTCACTTAATTTTGCTTTTGCGTTTTTGTTTCTTTGATTAAAAGTATTTTTGGCATGTAAGAACTTGTTATTTTGAATAAGTAATACAATAAATGTCTGTCTTGAAGAAACCCATTTGTTTCACTCGTAAAAGGTTTTTATAGCTTATAATGCCGATTTTACCCAATCTTTCCTCACCTTGGTGAAGAGTTGGGAGGAGGATGATCAAGTAAAACACATGATCTCTTGTTGTATGCTTCGAATAGAAACCCTACTGATGATGTAAGGCATTATTTCAACCGTCTAAACACCAAAAATAGTTAACCCCTCTTTTAAGCCTCGAGAAAAGATCTGTTTTTTCTCCCAAACCGAAACCTCGTTTTTAGCCTGGGGCAGGGTAATATCAAAAAAAATAATAATGAATATCTTCCAAAATTGGGTGGGAACAAATACACTAACCCTTTATTCCTCCGCTTTACAAGTCATAAATTAAGCCCATATACGACCTTCAAAGTCCTAATTGAAGTAAGGTTTAGTTCGAAAGCATACTCGATGAGATATTGTTTCCTGACTCATTGAGCTATGCTCAAATTAAATCAGCTTTATAAATAATTTTTAATTCGTATCCTAACTAGTGGTTTCGATCACAAGTTATAACGATATCCCTTTTCAAAAATTTCAAGACAAACGTGTGTTGCATTAACCCTTTCAGAATTAACATTTCTGACTTGATAAATTTGCTTGATATCTTAGAAAGATTACATACAGACATTATTGTTGGAATTTGAAGACTCTGCTGACCCAGAGCAAGTTATTTCCAAGTGGCTATTCTGTGCAGATTTCTTCTAACAAGATATTCTTGAAGACTTAGTTATACCGCCAATCAGGGGCAGTTACGTCGAGATCCGGCGAATCTCTCTGAGAGTTTGAAAACAGTGGGGCATTTGGACATCATGTTTTCTATAAAATCCTCTCGAGATGTTTCTCTCTTAAGCCATGTGACTTGGGGAATTTGAAACTTTGAAGCGAAACGGATGTTTATTTCATCTCCAGGAAGTTCAACTTCGACATGTTCAACGACTATGATGATCCAGGATATTTATTTTATCCCCTATGAAGCTTCAGTTTGGGTACCTCCGTCTACAACTTCGTACAACCTTTCAACCTTATCAAGATGTTACATCCCAAATAGATTGATCTCTATTTCCCAAGAGAAGATTTGGAGCCCTGAAGCAGGAGTGTGATCCCACATTCGGTTCTCCGTTTATCCCCAGTGGTACTTCTATCTTCGAAGATTGGTCGAGATGTTTATCCCGAGATGTTTATTTCATCTCCGGTCGCCTCTTTTCGTTTGTCCCTTTCTGTTTGTCTTGTCAGCATAGGCACACGCATAGCATATAAGTAGACAACATGGCATGTGCATTTGTTTGCATTCTTTGTGTTTATTTTATTCTGTCGCTTTGGCTGTAGCTATCCCTAGGTGTTTGGGTGCGTCTTATCCCTCCAATTAGATTTGTCGACCCTAGGCAGAAAAAGCACAATGTTTCATTTTTCCCCATGGAGTTCAATCCTCATGGAAGATGGTTATTTTAGTACAATTCCATTTGAGTTCACACCTCAATGGTCGAGTCTTGCTTGACAGTTTTTTTTCGGCTACTTCCCGAATCGAACTTCGGTTTTTGGCAATCACATCGTGGACGCCTCCAACCTTTGAACATGGATCAAGTGTGCATTTATTTTGCACTCTATTCCCCGGGGAGAATAGACAGATATTTCTTCAACAATAGCATCACAGGATTTTCTCGAACATCTATCTCTTTATTTGAGCAACTCGCTTTGATCAGGATCTTATTCAAAAACGACAAACGACGATTTCTATAAGATAGTTCATTTACCCTCAGTGGATCCTTCAACATTATTGATTCATCAGAGAAGACAGTTACAGATATTTCTCTTTATTTGATAATTCACGTAGTTTTACAACAACAAAGGTACTCCCCAGGAATATATTCCCCAGTGAGTTCACCACACAAGTTTACTTCCAGCAGTGACATCTCCATGAAGAAGTCGAAGAAGTTCATCGCAATAGTCTCCCTTTAGAGGACATACATTACAATTCAACCGGCTCACATTTTTCTGAAGATCCTCGGTGAAGCTTTACATCTACAACGACATCTACAGTCTACAACGACATCTACAGTCTACAACGACAATCATTCGAACATCTTATAGTTCCTGGTTAATCTCGGCAGTAGATTCCCAGAAGACCTCGGCAGTAGGTAGTTCCTGGTTAATCTCGGCAGTAGATTCCCAGAAGACCTCGGCAGTAGGTAGTTCCTGGTTAATCTCGGTAGTAGATTCCCAGAAGACCTCGGCAGTAGGTAGTCCTATTTCATTTCCTGGATAATCTCGGCAGTAAACTTCCAGAGGACTTCGTCAGAAGTATTTCTCCGACAACTTCAACACAGGATCTCGGCAGTAGATTCCTTACAGATTTTAACAGTAGATACTTTGGCAAAAGTATTTTCAATTACAGTTACAAGTCTCGACAATAGGCTTCTCCAGTTGATATCTCGAATCAATTACATTCTGGCATATACAGTAGATTCCTCCAGAGGATTTCTCTTCCAAGTTTTCTTCACAGCATATTTACAAACACTTTGTGATTGTCAATCTTTTCCCATGGAGTCTTGCTCTGATGAGCCCGTTCTTCCCGTATATCGCGTCTAGTTGTTCCCCTGTGGCGCCATTTCTCCACAGGACCTCTCTGTCTTGCATTTCATATCATTGCATATCATATGCATTCGGTGGTATCTTAGGGCCAAAAATTCATGCAGTGTTTATATTTAAGTCCCTCCTATCTCGTCGAGAAGGAGATTTTAATCTCCGTATCTCCAAATAGGAGTAACTTAAATAGGGGCATCTATTGCACCCTAATTTTTGACCTTAAGATCCCACCTCCTTCATTTTTTGTTTTTTATCGTGTTTTCTTTGTGCTTTTGTACGTGTCTTTATTATGACTAACAAGTGTGTACATGTGTATTAAATTCCAGTGAAGATGACACTCGTATTTCAATCCTTCTAGACATGGTCGTTTGGTTCTTATTCAGGTTATGCTTATGGCAATTTCATCGTCTTAAGTAGTCGGTGGCAAGTTCAAAGAAATCTTCATGTGGTTCCTACCAAATCTTGATTCCAAATACGAGAAACAAGTTTTATCAAAGTTCATAACGAAGTTCACAGGCTGGATTGATTTCGAAATTATTTATTTGGTCTCCTAAAAAAATATGTTAAGAGTTTGATCTCATTCATCTTCTTCAAGCTGACGGATAAATTCATACAAATAAAGTTATCACATATCTTGAAAGTAAAAATGCAGGCTGCGCGAGATAGAATATCACAAAATGCCAAATTCATGAAGAACTTTCGTTTGACCAATGCACTGATACACTTTGTGGATATCCCCACTTTATTTTATTGAGATAAGCTTCCTTGGAATGAAAGAAAGAGCCTTTGATTAACTAATTGGACAGGTTGATTCCAAGTGGGGTAATTTATCTATTCAAATCTTATTTTCCTTTAAGAACATGAAGATATTACACGATACCAACAGTCAGATTACTTTGTTTTAAGGTATCAAAGCATCAAATTTATTTACATATGTTCATACAGAGTCTGGGAGTATAATAAAGACAAACATCACAATCAGGCCCTGTCATACTGCAAAAATATTAAGGGGATGGGACTGGTTCTCGCCGGTAACATGTCTAATGTTCGGCAAATCATCGTAAGCCTATGTTTTACAACAAGGACCCCCTACTGTTACATCTGGCTATACAAAGGACTTCCGGCATACAAAGTCGAATCGAGAGTGAAGGTGAGAAAATTACTTAGAAGGGGGGGGTTGAATAAGTAAGACTAAAAATCAGGGATTTGAACACAGATATTTTTATCCTGGTTCGTTGAATACAACTACTCCAGTCCACCCTCTCAAGAGTGATTTGCCTTTCTCTGTCAAGGACTTAATCCACTATTTAATCAAACAGATTACAATAGCAACACCTAAGAACAACTGTTCTTAGTCTTCTCAAGAGCAACTGATCCCAACTGGATCCTCTTAAGGAAAACCTTTTACAAACAAAGTAAAACTTATACAAGAGTATGAATGCTTCTAATAAGCTGTTATCACAACTGTGATATTTCTCTTAAGTTAAGAACAAAGTTATAGCAAAATAAAATAATAAGAGCTTTGAGAGTTTTGCTATGGTGAGAGATTTTTTGCTAGAAGTTCGATACTGAAGAAGATTGAGTGGACTTCTTTAAATAGGCACTTAAATCCATGAAGTCTTGTTAACGTTGAAGGCTGTGCAGAAAAGCCTGAAGCCTTTTGTCTTTACATTGGAGGCTGTGCTGAAACAAGCCTGATGCCTTTTGTCTTCACTTTGTAGAAACTTTCCTTAGAATGGAATGCACAGATAAAACCTTTTTGTCTCTGTCCTTGTGTCTAGCACAAAAGAGGAAAGAGCTGTTGAGATAAGCCAACGTACATATTTAAATCTTCTTCACAAAGTAAGTTCAGCTTTCAACATTAGAATCTGAATCTTCAGAGTCTCCAGAGTAGAGATCTTCTGGATCTTCAGAGTCTTGGATGTTCTTCAGATTGAGCTGAATCATAGTATGTGCAGCTTGTGTGCTTGAGCGTGTAAATCTATCAGAGCAGAGTCTTCTATGCTTTAGAGGCTCCTACTTCAGAATCTTCAAGAGACGGTAATCAGATTCTTCTGGGAGCAGCGTTCAGATCTTCACTTAAGATGCTCTTGAACCTATGAAGCCTTTCATAATAACATTATTCAGATCCAAATTTGCTTTCTTAAGAGTATTTTCTTTAGTACCTGTAGCAAACAGTCTAGAACAAGTTTAGAGTATATAATTCTTGAATACAAAATTTATAAGTGTTATCATCAAAACATAGAGATATAACTAAGAAACAATCTGTGTTCTTACAATCTCCCCCTTTTTGATGATGACAAAACATGAGAAATTTTGTTCAATAAAGAGTATGAATTAAAAACTCCCCCTGAGATTAACAATCTCCCCCTGAAATAAATACTTCAATAGAATAGAATACTTCCCTTTCTGATTAAATATATTTCAGATTCAGAGCCTGATGAATGAGTTCAGAATCAAATCTTGATGCCAGATAAATATGACTTCCTTTAGTCAGAGCGCCTGGTTATCATCTTGCTTGAATTCTCTTTCAGAATAAATGTATCAGAGTAAGATATCAAAGTTATCAGAGTTGATTGAATACTCATATTTTCTTTGGAGGATCAGGTTCTGGTTGAAACAGTCTCAGGGTAACTTCAATGAATTATGTCAGATATATCAATGTAATCTGAAAGACTTAAATTCAAGGTAAGTTAATAAAATGTCTGAATTTCAGTTTTAGTAATTGCTTATAGGTTGAACACTCAGTTTCTCTTTTTCTCCCCCTTTTTGTCATAATCAAAAAGATTTTCAAAGACAGAAGGATATAGAAGAAAAGAGGCATATAGGAGAAAACACATTATCATGCAATTAAAACAAACCAAAGTTCACAGTCAAACAGGCAGAAGCCAAAACACATAACACAAAAGAAAACAGCAAAGGCAGTTCATGTGCAAAACAACAAATAAAACTAAGTCTGGCGAGAGGCAATAAGGGTCAGAAGCTCTGTCATCTTGGCAGCTGACTCTTCTTGCTTAGACATCTAGGTCTTGATTTCATCAGTTGTTTTCTCTTGCTTGATCATCCAGTCCTTTATATCCTTCACATCATTCACAAGTTCTGCAACCACAGATGAAGACGGAGCAGATGCAGTAGCAGCAGGGTTCCCTTCAGATTGGTTTTCATCAGAAGCTTGTTCAACCATTTCAGATTCAGGAACTACTGGAGGAGCAGCTTCCAAAAGTAACACAGGAGGAGGAGGAGGCATGTTCATCAGAGTTACCTTGATTAATTCTGCAAATTTATTCTTAGCAAGCTTAGAGCATTTAGCTCTAACTTTTAAGGCAGCTTTGTTGAACATCCAGATGAAGCGCTTTCAAGCAGTATTTGAAACAGTTGGATCCAAACTAGACATGCATACATCCTTAACACAATCATATTCAGAATCTAACTCCTTTTTGAAAATTTCAAACATAGTATTAACACATGATCCTAGATCTGACTGTTTAGAGGAAAAAGGATTAGGGGTATTAACAGGAGTAGGTTCAGATGGTTGTGGTTGAGGTGATGGTGGTTGAGATGTGTGGATGTCAGATTGAGGGAGTTCAGATGGTTGAGGAAAAGTCTGATTTTCAGATGGATTGGTTTCAGGTGGTTGAGGAATGGTTTGGTTTCCAGATGTTTGAGTTTCAGATGGTTGAATTTCAGATGGTTGTTGATGAGATGGAGAGTTTGGTGGGGTATGAAACAGGGAAATGTTAAGATGTTTCTTCATAACACTTTCAGAACGAGCTTGTTTGAGTGACTCTGAATCACAATCAGATGAATCAGAGGATTCATCTGAGTGAACAGATGTTGAAGAAATTATAATCGATTGATTGAGGGGTTGAATATCAAGAATATTGTCAGAAAGATTTGGATCTTCTAAGGGAATTGTTTGTTCAGAGTGTTCAGTTTGAACAGTCTCTGGTTGGTTTTGTTCTGAAATAATTGTTTCTGGTTGGAGAGTCTCTAAATGGGGATTCTCTGGTTGTGACATAGTTGGAAGTGGAGTTTCTGTTGGAGTGTTTTCTGGTTGAGTTGGTTCTGTTGGTGGAATTTGTACAGAAGATGGTTGTAAATTTACTGGTTCAAAGGTGAGTGGTTCAGATGAAAGATTGACAGACTGTTTGGATTTAGAAGTTCTTTGTCTAAGGTTTGGAGAGAGTTGTGGTGATGAAAGGGGTGAATGAACAGTAGGTGTACGATCAGATGCTAATACCTGATGAATGGTGTCTCTGATCTCTTCCAGAGTGTCTTTTCTAGAACTGATTCTGCCTTTCTTTCTTTCTTTCTTCTTCTTTCTTGAAACTTCAGATGCTTTTCTCTTCTTCTGAATTGATCCTTCTTCAGCTTTCCTCTTACTACGCCTTTCCTTCATCAGATTGGGCAATTCTTCTCCTGGTTTCTGAACAAGATTAGCAGGTAGAGGAATTCCTTCCTTTAGACATTCAGTAATGTACATCCAGACAAATTTCTTTGGTTCATCTGCACTGAATAGTGGAAAGTCTTCCACAGGAATTCTTCTGCCTTGAACCTCTTCAGAGTTTATCTTTCTTAGTTGTCCTTTCAATTCTGAAATGATTTTCATCCTTTTCAGATTGAGTCCATTTATTTCAGATCCAATGATGTAAGTCAGATCTTCTGTGATCTTCGCATCTGTCAGATGCTGTACCAGCTTGTTCTCAATAAGGATGTCTGAAATCAATCTTCCCAGGGGTATCCAAGTCCTAACTTTACCAGCTTTAGCTCTTACCTCCTCTCTGGTTTCTTTGACATGAGTTAGTAGATGACTGGAGATTAGATACGGTAGATCCACTTTGACATTCTGGCTAATGCAGTACATGAAATACAGATGTTCCGAACTCACATAGTCTGGTGAGTTGGATGGTTTTCTGTGAAAAAATGTACTCATAAATATTTTTGCCCAGATCCTATAAATGGGTTTCAGATCTTTAACCTTACTTGATGGCATTCCAGCTATAGTAATTTCTTCATAAACCCTAGCCATATCAATGCGAGAAGAAGCAAGGTTTGAAACTCCATCAGATTCGGTATAACTGAACAGTTGCCTGATCAGTTTCTCAGTAATAACTATCTCCATTCCAAGAACCGATGAATGGATGAACTTAGGACCAGCGCTTGCATGAATCCAGAATTCCTTTACCAATGACGGAAATACAGGACCCATCAATCTTTCAAAGTATTTCTCCCAACCTTGAGCTTTAATGGCAGGAGTTAGGTCGAATCCATTTTCCTTTAACGAATCAAGATCAATGAAGCTTTCACATAGAACCTCAAGATCTGCCACTGGAGTGAATAAGGTTCGTTCTGGTTCTTTGTACATTATAGTCTTGTTGGATTTTGCAGCAGTGTTTGAAGTAGACGCCATTGAAGAAGAAGAAGATCTTGGTTTAGGTTTAGGGTTTTGGTAGAGATTGAAAAGAGAACAGAAACGCATGAATGTAGTGAATGTGGAAAGTGTGAAAATAGTGTGATAGGTGATATTTATAGTGAACCAATAATCAAGCATAGGGCACAACAAAAGACACTTACGCACGTTTGGAAAACATTTAATGAAAATAATCATTTCACTTTAAATTTATGACAGCTGGGGGGAAAACCAAGAAAAATGAGATTTTCAAAGCAATACCTCAAACGTCAATTCAGTTGAGCACTCCATCTTTTCAGATACTGAGTGACACGTGTTTGCTTTGTAGGCGCATCTGATGTCTCTCAAGAAATGAAACGTTTCCAACTTTCAGATCTTCTGAGCTTGTTAGTTCAGAGTTTCACACAAAAATAATTGAATGAATATAAATGAACGAATAGTCAGATGAAATACTTCAGATCATTAAACATTTTGCATCTGAGAGGTTGCCTCTGATAAATATTACTCTGGACAAAAATCCATACAAATATTTTTCAGAATGAACTTAAATCTATCTTCAGCAAGGGGTTTTGTGAAAATATCAGCCCATTGATGATCTGTATCAACAAAAGCTAAATTAATTACACCCTTCTGAACATAGTCTCTGATGAAGTGATGTTTAATTTCTATATGTTTTGCCTTAGAATGCAAGATTGGATTTTTTGACAAACATATAGCAGAAGTATTATCACAGAAGATAGAAAGATTACTCTCATAGATTTGATAATCTTCTAATTGACTCTTCATCCAGAGCATCTGAGTACAACATCCAGCAGCAGCAATGTATTCTGCCTCTGTAGTTGATAGTGCAATGGTAGGTTGCTTCTTGTTGTACCATGAGATCAGATGACTTCCAAGAAACTGACAGCTTCCAGAAGTGGTTTTACGTTCAACTCTGTCTCCAGCATAGTCAGCATCACAGAATCCAACTAATGAAAATTCATCAGATCTTCTGTAACACAAACCCATGTTAGTTGTACCTTTCAGATACCTTAGAATCCTCTTAACAGCTGTTAAGTGTGATTCTCTAGGACCTGATTGGAATCTTGCACATAAGCAGACACTAAACAGAATATCTGGTCTAGAAGCAGTCAAGTATAGAAGAGATCCTATCATACCTCTGTAGAGTTTTTGATCTACCTTCTTACTTACCTCTTCCTTACCTAGAGTGCTTGTAGGGTGCATTGGAGTCTTTGCCATTTTGCTATCAACCATGTTGAACTTCTTCAGAAGCTCTTTAACATATTTGGTTTGATGTATGTAGGTGCACTCTGGAGTCTGGTTGACTTGGATTCCCAAGAAGAATCGCAATTCTCCCATCATGCTCATTTCAAATTCTTCCTGCATACATTTAGCAAACTCCTTTCCAAGCGTAATATTTGTTGATCCAAAAGTAATGTCATCTACATAAATTTGACAAATCAACAAATCTTTCTTAACAGTTTTACAGAATAAAGTTGTATCCACTTTTCCTCTGATAAAATTTTTCTTCAGAAGGAAGTTGCTCAACCTTTCATACCAAGCTCTGGGAGCTTGTTTTAATCCATAAAGAGATTTCTTTAATTTGAAAACATGATCTGGAAAGTTTTCACTTTCAAAACCAGGAGGTTGGTGGACGTATACTTCTTCTTCTATAATACCATTAAGAAAAGCACTTTTAACATCCATCTGATACAGAGTGATGTTATTCTGTGCAGCAAATGAAATAAGAAGACGAATAGATTCTAACCTTGCCACTGGAGCATATGTCTCAGTGTAATCAATACCTTCTTGTTGACTGTATCCTTGAGCAACCAGCCTTGCCTTATTCCTTTCTACTTCTCCCTTTTCATTTAACTTATTTCTGAAGACCCATTTTGTTCCAATAACATTGAACCCTTTAGGTCTTGGAACCAGATCCCAGACTTCATTTCTGGTGAATTGATTCAGCTCTTCTTGCATAGCTATAATCCATTCATTATCTTCCAGAGCCTCATCTACAGATGTTGGTTCTATCATTGACACTAAGCTAAATAAAGAAGATTCAGAAGATCTGAGAAATGATCTTGTCCTTATTGGATCATCTTTCTTTCCAATTATCACATCTTCTGGATGAGAAGCTTTGATTCTGGAAGAAGATCCTCTGACAGTTGGTCTTTCAGAAATATGCAAGTTGTTTAGTTGGGAGGTCAAAGGTGTAGCATCTGGGGTTGCTTCAGATTCTTTGTTTATTGCCTTTTCTGCCTCTGAGCCTTCAGAGTCTGTGAGAATCACTTCTCTATCTGCAGAACTTTCAAACTGCTTTGGCTTTTCAGAGCCAAGCTTATCATCAAATCTAACATGAATAGATTCTTCCATAATCTGTGTTTCAGTATTGAATACTCTGTAGCCTTTAGAGCGTTCAGAATAACCAAGCATGAAACACTTCTGTGCTTTGGAATCAAACTTGTTCAGATTATCTTTAGTATTAAGCATATAACAAACACATCCAAAAGGATGAAAATAAGCAATGTTAGGCTTTCTGTTTCTCCACAATTCATAGGGAGTCTTTTCCAGAAGAGGTCTTACAGACACTCTGTTCTGAATATAACAAGCTGTGTTAATTGCTTCTACCCAGAAATATTTTGCCAGATTTGTCTCATTGATCATGGTTCTGGCCATTTCTTGCAATGTTCTATTTTTCCTCTCTACAACTCCATTTTGTTGTGGAGTTCTAGGGCAGGAGAAATCATGTGCAATGCCTTTTTCAGAAAAATATTTTTCAAAATGTTTATTTTCAAATTCTCCACCATGATCACTTCTGACTTTAATAATTTTACAATCTTTTTCAGTCTGGACTTGATTGCAGAAGTCAAAGAACACAGAATGAGACTCATCCTTGTGTTTTAGAAACTTTACCCATGTCCATCTGCTGTAGTCATCTACAATGACTAACCCATACTTCTTGCCTCTGATGGATGCAGTTTTCACTGGTCCAAACAGATCAATGTGAAGTAATTCCAATGGTCTGGAGGTAGAAACAACATTTTTTGATTTAAAATGTGATTTTGAAAATTTACCTCTTTGACATGCTTCACACAGAGCATCTGAGTTGAACTTCAACTTAGGAAGTCCTCTGACCAGATTGAGTTTATTAATCTGAGATATACGTCTCATATTAATATGCCCCAATCTTCTATGCCAGACCCATTGCTCATCATTCACAGATAAGAGGCATTTTACATTTTGAACTTTAAGTTCTGAAAGGTTAATTTTATAAATGTTGTGTTTCCTCTTTCCATTGAATAGGATAGAACCATCCTTTTGACATACAGCTTTGCAACATTTTTGATTAAAGATTATATCATAACCATTGTCACTTAATTGACTTATGGACAATAGATTATGTTTCAATCCTTCAACTAACAGAACATTAGAAATAGAGGGTAGGTTGCCATTACCTATTGTTCCAGAGCCAATGATCTTGCCCTTCTGGTTCCCTCCAAATTTCACGTCCCCTCCAGATCTAAGTTCCAGGCTTTGGAACATAGACCTTTCTCCTGTCATGTGTCGTGAGCATCCAGAGTCCAGGTACCATGATTGGTGTCCTGACCTTGCTGCTAAGGACATCTGCAACAGGGATTATTTTGTCTTTAGGTACCCAGATATTCTTGGGTCCTTTAGGGTTAGTTGCCTTGTAGGTTTGTCTAAACTTTTGTTTTTCAACATAGTTTTTGTTTAGACTAGCCTTAGATCTAAACACATGAGTATTCTTTTCAGAACTCGTGTGTTTAATATCATTTAAATGACCAAATTTAAAATTAGAGTATAAAGGAGTTATCTTAATGATCAGATCATCTACAGGTATTGGTGTTACATCTTTTTCAAGAGAAGAAGATTTAAATCCAATTCCCTTTCTTTTATTCCTACTAACTCCATAGATCATAGAAGCCATCTTGCTTCTGTCTATACTTTTAGTGAGGAACCTCTGAAAGCTAGAGTCATATTTTTCCAAAATATTTTCAGATGACTTAGCTTCAGAGTCAGATTCTTGTTGGGCAATTTCCAAATCATTTTTGATTTTTATATTTATTTCTTTCTGCTCAACAAGTTCTGTTTTCAGATTATCAATCTCAGATTCAAGATTGCTTTTCAGCTTCTTGTTTTTGAGTTTGATATTATTATAGCTCTTCAGAACTTCTGATAACACCTTTATAAGTTCTTCTTTGGTAAGTTTAGTCATTACCTCTTCAGCGTCAGAGTCAGAGTCTGACTCAGATTCAGATGATGATTCTTCATTTTGATCTTCTATTCCAGCCATTAATGCCATGTTGGCACACTCTTCTTCTGCTTCAGATTCAGATTCAGATTCATCTGAATCATCCCAAGTTGCCATAATAACCTTCTTCTTTTTATCAAACTTTCTCTTGGGTTTCTCCTTGAGAAGTTTGGGGCAGTCATTTTTGTAATGCCCAGGTTCCTTGCATTCATAGCATGTGACCTCTTTCTTTCCAGATCTTCTGTGTCCAGAAGATTCCTTCCTGTGGTCAGCTTTTCTGAAGTTGTTAAACTTCTTTCCCTTGTGCTTCCAGAGCTTGTTGATTCTTCTGGAAAGCATGGACAGTTCATCTTCTTCTTCAGAAGAAGATTCTTCAGAGCTTTCTTCTTTTACCTGCAAAGCTTTAACAGATTTGTTAGATTTTAAAGCTATGGATTTACCTTTATCTTTCTTCTGGGGTTCATCTTCCTCCAGCTCAATTTCATGGCTTCTCAAAGAACTGATAAGTTCTTCTAAAGAGATCTTGTTCAGATCTTTTGCCATCTTCAATGCGGTCACCATTGGTCTCCATCTGGTGGGAAGACTTCTGATGATCTTCTTGACATGATCTGACGTTGAGTAGCCCTTGTCCAGAACTTTCAGACCAACTGTAAGAATCTGAAATCTGGAAAACATAGTTTCTACATTTTCAAACTCTTCCATTTTAAATGCCTCATACTTCTGTATGAGCGCCAGAGCCTTGGTCTCTTTAACCTGAGAGTTTCCCTCATGATTCATTTTGAGTGACTCAAACATGTCATGAGCAGCATCTCTGTTAGTAATCTTCTCATACTCAGTATGTGAGATTGCATTAAGCAATATAGTTCTGGCTTTGTGGTGATTCTTGAAATCTCTTTTCTGTACTTCAGTCATTGATTTTCTATCAATCTTTTTGCCATCCTCACCAGTAGGATGTTCATATCCATCAATGACCATATCCCAAAGATCATCATCATACCCAAGGAAAAAACTTTCTATTCTATCTTTCCAATAGTCAAATTTTTCCCCATCAAACATGGGTGGCTTAGTACTGATCCTATCTCCTTCATATTTGTTGTTGTAAGTTGAGGTAGAAGTATTATCCATATTGACAACCAAATAAATATCAAAGTATCTTTCTCACTGAATCTTTAACTGTCACGGTTAAGTGGAGCACACGCAGAACCGGAGCTCTGATGCCAACTGAAGGTGAGAAAATTACTTAGAAGGGGGGGGGTTGAATAAGTAAGACTAAAAATCAGGGATTTGAACACAGATATTTTTATCCTGGTTCGTTGAATACAACTACTCCAGTCCACCCTCTCAAGAGTGATTTGCCTTTCTCTGTCAAGGACTTAATCCACTATTTAATCAAACAGATTACAATAGCAACACCTAAGAACAACTGTTCTTAGTCTTCTCAAGAGCAACTGATCCCAACTGGATCCTCTTAAGGAAAACCTTTTACAAACAAAGTAAAACTTATACAAGAGTATGAATGCTTATGGTGAGAGATTTTTTGCTAGAAGTTCGATACTGAAGAAGATTGAGTGGACTTCTTTAAATAGGCACTTAAATCCATGAAGTTTTGTTAACGTTGAAGGCTGTGCAGAAAAGCCTGAAGCCTTTTGTCTTTACATTGGAGGCTGTGCTGAAACAAGCCTGATGCCTTTTGTCTTCACTTTGCAGAAACTTTCCTTAGAATGTAATGCACAGATAAAACCTTTTTGTATGTGTCCTTGTGTCTAGCACAAAAGAGGAAAGAGCTGTTGAGATAAGCCAACGTACATATTTAAATCTTCTTCACAAAGTAAGTTCAGCTTTCAACATTAGAATCTGAATCTTCAGAGTCTCCAGAGTAGAGATCTTCTGGATCTTCAGAGTCTTGGATGTTCTTCAGATTGAGCTGAATCAGAGTATGTGCAGCTTGTGTGCTTGAGCGTGTAAATCTATCAGAGCAGAGTCTTCTATGCTTTAGAGGCTCCTGCTTCAGAATCTTCAAGAGACGGTAATCAGATTCTTCTGGGAGCAGCGTTCAGATCTTCACTTAAGATGCTCTTGAACCTATGAAGCCTTTCATAATAACATTATTCAGATCCAAATTTGCTTTCTTAAGAGTATTTTCTTTAGTACCTGTAGCAAACAGTCTAGAACAAGTTTAGAGTATATAATTCTTGAATACAAAATTTATAAGTGTTATCATCAAAACATAGAGATATAACTAAGAAACAATTTGTGTTCTTACAGAGAGTTTGCTATCCGCTGCCATGGAATTATTGGATCCACTTAGCGTAAACGGCGGCACTCGTAAAACCTTCGTGCAAGCCTGCTGGAGGTTGGTGAAGGTGGAAACCGTCAACCGGGCATTTTGCATTGGTTCATTACCAGGCTCTTACTCCGACACTGCAATTCCCAAATAATAATGCAAAGTTTCTGTTAGTACCTTTTTTTCAGTAGAAAGAAATTTAGAAAGAGGTCAAGAAAATAACAAATTCAAAATATTTCCGAATACGGTGACTTGAAGCATGGAATTTGTCATCATTTACCTGTTATGTTGAAGGCTTATCAGCAGTAACCACACCAATTCACAAGGTGCATTTTGTGGCATGGCATCAAATGCTCAAAATCTACAATATGTTACGGTGACACTCTAGAACGCACCACAGGATCATCCTAAACAGAGACAACAAAATCAACAATATTTCCTCCAATAGCCCCATCGTGGAATCCGCTCTCAACGGCCCTGCGCCCAATAGAATTGTTGTCATCAGTTAATCAAATCCGCAGCTTCCTTCCAACCTGTCAAAACACAATCATTAATCAAAATTCCATCGAAAAATAAAGTGAAGTTTAAGAAGAGTTGATTTAAAAATAACCCTCAGATCAACTCATCATCGGGCATGAGACTCGAGTGGCCGGGAGGACTATGACTGAAGCCATCGTGAACTCTCTACCGAACACCGAAAGAATCAAACCTAAGCAACAGATAGCTAATTTCAGAATAATTCCCAACACAATTCGAAGACGCAATTGACATAGACTCAGACACACGTAGTGTCATTATCACTGTCTCAAACACCTTAAAAGAATATCAGCACAGCAAGAAGTCCCTCATCAGCTACAAGTGACTACGGGCATAGCAAAGCATCTACGACCACAGTGCAATATCAATGATAAACAGCTGCAAACAGCATAACACCATGATATCAAGAGCAACATAGCATCAACATTCCCTCATCCGCAAGCATCTCAAAGCCAGCTGCGAACATCATCAGCAATATCAGTTCAACAATGCCAACAACAGAATAACATCAACAACGTCAATTGCAAGCAAACGTCTTTCACACTAGCGTAATATCAATAATGTCAACTGCGTAATATCCACAATGCCAGCTGCGCACAATGTCAACCATATCAGTTCACTATCTGCACCATTAGCAATACAGAAGAACGCTATCAACAATAGAGGAGCCCAAAGTTTAAAGTTTAAAAGGAGGTCATATTCTCAGCCCTCAGTTCCCTTCATCATCGGGCAGAAGCTCGAGTAGCCGGAAGAACAACAAAAGACTTGCCGTCAACTCCCTACCAGCTCGAAAACATCAACGGACATTCGAAGACAAACGTCAACCGTAATTGTCTCAGCCAGACTGAAATGTCTTCATCACCGCGCCAAACCTTTCTCGGCGGCACTGATCCGACAACATCCGAATTACCAGCCCTCTCTGAAAGAAGAAGAAGAAAAGTTAGGGCATGTTCAAAACAGAAAGCCATATATCGAAGCAAATTTGCATCAGATAGAACCAAGTCCAAATCAGATTGAAATCCATATCAGAGTCAGCAAAATAACCGTTAAAGTATATTCCCTGAGAATAGAAGATTCGATTAAGAAAGAGACCAAATCAAATCCCATTTCAATCAAAGCACAAAATCAGAAGATTAACAAGCTATTATTACGATTCTCAAAAAGGGAAAGTTTTCAAATTGGATTTGTCCCAAATAGGAAAACCTGAACCCATATTCAAGACAGCAATCAAGACATTCTTTCACTCAGAGGCCTATATAAGGAGGTCACAGAGAAGGAGAAAGGTGCGGAGAAAATTATCGTAAGACACCGGGAAAAAAACCTAAAAGCGCTGAGCACGCAAACAAGAAGAACTTATCTTTCAGCCGTCGAAGTCATCTCCATCCGCTGCGAGTCCTACCGGCGAAACGTCCACTTTCATCACTTCCGACCACCACGAGTTTCAACTTCCGTGAATCCACTACGCCGCCGCTATCACCCAAACCTCCGGTAATCCCCTATTTTTATCTATGTTATTGAACGATTGATGCTTCGATTTGTTGTTTCAGGTACAAACGTGAATGAAACGATGAATAATCGAGAGAGAAGAAAACCAGATCACGATCGAGAGAGAGGGGAAACTTTTCCGATTTGGGGAGCTTAGGGTTCTTATTTGTCTGCGTTTTTGTTCTTTGATGTAACGATCATGAGTATTGCAACACACACATACACATTACCACACACTCACCACGTTTAACCATCACTTACCCTCTCTAATCACGCTTAATCACTTTAATCAGTTTTTTAACCTTTTAATTAATTAGTCAACTAATCTTCTTTCTAAATAAACTAATAACCTCTTATTAATCAAAATCAGCTTTTATCCTTTTATTTAATTAACCTTATATTTTTATTTTATTAATAACTAAAAAACAAACCTTTTTTTATTTAAAATAACCTTTTATTAAATTATAATAAACCTATTTTATCTAAATCAACCTTTAGCTTTCATAATAACTAAAAAAATCCATTTTATTTAATAAACCTTTATAATATAATAAAAACCATTTCATATTTAATAACAAAACTATTTTATTAAAAAAAAACTCACTTCATAGTTAAAAACCATTTCATATTTAAAAACCATTTCATCCAACTTTTTCTTAAAAAACCAAATCTCATCAAAAATATATTAACTACAATCCAATTAAAATAAGTCAATTTCACTAAAATAAATCAACTTCGCATAAAATCCAATCGTGCACACTCACATTCACGACACATTCACTCTCACACACTTCAGCGCTTTTATGCGTATGTGTATGACTTTACTTTCTGCAATTTATCTTCCGCAATTACATTATCGCAATCTACCTTTTTGCATCGCATCCGTCCAAAGGAAAACCCTACACATGATTCAACAATCGTGTGTAGTGCATGTCATTTGCATCATACTCCCTACGATCCTTGATCCCATTCAAGTTGATCTTTCTAAGTTAGATCCTACCCCATAGGAAGACCTTCGTCTTTATTTTATAACTTAGATACAAAATAAACACAATACAAACAACTCAATCAAATATTCAAACAATAGAGAAATAGATGTTAATCATCTTAAGCGAGATAGAATCTCCACCCCACATCAATACAATCAATTCGTAGGAACTTTGCCTTAAGAGAGGCGTACCTCGTCGATCCCTATCCGAGTACTTGAGCCCTTCTCTTAAGATGATGCAAAGACTACATTCCTACAATTTGTGGCGGTTAAATCTCCCTTAAAATGATAACACACCTCTTCTCCTAAAAAAATCAATCGATCAACTGTCCTAAACCCGTAGGAACTTTGACCATAGTCAAAGAACTCCTCAAACCCTTTAGGGGAACTACAAATACTCTGATTCCACTCCCGTAAGGATATGTAGGCATAAGATGCGACATCTTATCGAGTATACTTAGAAATAAACCCCTAGGGTCTTTCAACCATTAAGTAAATAACACATAGCAATAAACAAACATAAAACAAGAGGTTCCTGTAGAGTACTACAGAAACTTAGGATGCTAGTAGCTTCCCTAAGTTTAACCAACCCCCGAATCTAAAATAATCTAGCTTGCATTTGCATTGCATTGTGGGAATTTCGATATTTATCCCTTCCTTTGGACAAATCAAAGATCGGTTGCAAAATGAATATAAGATTCAAACTAATCAATAGTTTGGTATCCGATTTTCACCGCGACAGTGTTGTTTGCTAACATGCTCAAGTTTCTGTCCATATGCCATATGTAAATCCTGACTTGACATGAATTTTGCTTGCTGGTAAACATCATATGTAAGATGTTTGGAGTGTGTTTGATTCTTAGGTTGTAGAATGTCACGTTTGGACAGGTTTGAATTCAGGCTTTTGCACTTTTGCATCAATTTGATTCTACATTCAAGTTTTAAAATGCAAACACTTTCAGAACAAATTAAGAGTACCATTGCATTCCTCATATAATTTCAATCAATTTAGAATAAAAGTTTGTAAAAACCCATTGAGTTTTAACTAAGTTTGCTTAGTTCACGTTTTTGAGTTTTCTTGCCTTGGTTTGGGTCAAGTTTTGCCCAGAAATTCATAACTGCAAGGGTTATGTTTTTATGGGGTGGTATGATACATTGGATGTATCACCACCCTAGTGGTTATGACTTGCGTGGCTTATATACCCTATGTCTTTACCTTCAAAACCCAAACCTAATCTCAAAACCACAACATAACCATAACAAGTTTATCATACACACATACAAAAGGTTCCTGTTGAGTACTATAGATGTTTAGGATGTGAAATACCTATCCTAGGCATAACCAACCCCTGATCCCCAAATCTCTTAGCGTTGTTGTTACATCATGCAAAAGGTCTTTCTTTCTTTAACCTTTCCTTTGGATAAATCAACGTCTGGTTGTAAACTTAATGTATTAAGATTTTGGTTAATCAATAGCTTGACATCCGATTCTCACCGCCACAATAAGCATTCAAGAACTAAGAGACTTAGTGGTTAAGAATATCCCGGTTCAATCTTGATTGAAGTTGTGGTCTTAGACGTTAATTGTAACAAAACTCTTGTAACAATTCTCGTGTACAATAAAAAAAACATAACGAAAAACATTTTTGTATGGTATTTCCATAAAGACTAGATTAGGTCCCAAGTCAGGGCGAAAAGGTTAAATAAGTGTAAATTACTGTGTCACTGATGTATTTATTTTTACTTACGTTTTAACACTATGTTTGCTAAATTTTATTTTACTAAATATCATTTAATGATGAATATGTAGGTTACTGTTCTTGATTATGACTTTCTATGTATAAATGATTAATTTCTTGCTTGATACCCCACCTTTTAATCGAATAAATCTTAAAAACAATAATATATAATTAAATCTAAAATAAAAAATTCACCATTGTCGCTTGCGCGAAAATAAGGTGTCGGCACAATAGAAGAGTCGCCACCTTTCATTATTTATCCCTCAGAGCGGGAAAGGAAACGATCGGAAAAACCTAACGAAAAAGGGTAAGACAAGGTCATCGCAACCATTGTCTGGATTCGGGAGTCGGTTACGCAAGGGGAAGGTATTAGCACCCCTCACGTCCGTCGTACTCGACGGGATCCTCGCTTGTTGTGTTTACTTGGACGGGTTGGTTTTATTCTATCTACCTATCAAGGCTGGCTAAAACAGAAAAGAAAAATGACTCGGCAAAGCGTCGCGCTTTATGCCTACGTATTCTCATCAGAGAATGAGAAATCAGAGTCAACGTAGTTCAGCCTACGAAGGGTTATGGGGGAAGGTAGCTCGCCAAGACATCGCCATCTTGTGCCTACGTACTCTCAACAGGCATGAGAGATTAGAGCTTACGTAGTTCGGGAAACTACGGTTTATTTCCTGTCTTTTACGAAAGAAGTGTTTTTTATTGTGTTTGCGATTTCAATCGCACTAGAGACTATGACCTGAAAGTGAATGCGTCGCATGTCACCCAAAGGGTACCATACTAAACATCCAGACTGTGGAAAAGAAACTCTCCCACAATCCTTTCTCAGATAGCTTAAGGCTCGTAACGTACGAAAGGAATCATTCATGATTACTGTATCTTAAACTGTTTTGAGATGAGAAGAGAACAGGCCCAACTAGGAGGGAGACTATCAAGTCCTACTGTTGTCATGCCATGGATTCATCCTATGGTTGAGGTTTGAACAGGGAACTCCTAGAAGTTGTCATGCATAGGTTTCAACCTAAAGTTCTATCATCAAATCCTTATCAAAGGAAATGAGAGTCCTAAGGGATTATGTCAATGATACACTAAAACAGACAAAGCATCAGCTTAACAGTAAAATGCATGCAATGCAAGTGAGGGAGGAAATGTGTGTGGGGCTTCAGCCTCCACAAGCTCATCTCAACCTCAAGCCAGAATGGATAACAGCAATCATACTGAAATATAAAACATCATGCTATCAAGCAATAACAGTAAACTGCAATCATACAGAAAAAATGAAATAAATGCCATCAGGCAGACAAACCACATGGGCAAGGGAGTTGGGTTCTACCGAATACCCGCAAGCAAAGCCACACAGTAACAATACAAGCAGAGGGAGCAACTCAACCTCTAGTGCAATCATGCTCCTAGATTCTACCTATTCTAGATATGAACTTATTCTAATGCATCAAGCAAGTCAAGCAAAACACATCAATACAAAAAAGAAAAAGAAAGCAGATCAGCTCCTCTCTCACCTCCAAGCTTCAGCTCTTCCAACAGCAACTCAGTCTTCAGACTTCAATCACTCTTGAAAAATATCAATTTGCTTTTCCAGGTTTCAACCTTTCAACATAAGTTTCAACTTATCTTCTCCTTTAAGCTTCAACTTCTTGACCAGCTCCACCTTCAGGCTTCACCATCAATCATGAGTGTCAACCTGGCTCCTTCAGGATCTCCAAGTATCAAAGTAAGTATCAACTTCGTTTGTTCTTCAAGCTTCAGCTCTTCAGAATCAATCTCAATCACTTAGAAGTGTCAACTTCATCCTTCAGTCTTTACTTCATCTTCAGGGGTCTTCAAGTATCAACTTGCTCTTGCTGCTCTTCAAGCTTTAGCTGGAATGGCAATACTCAAGGATTCATCCTCTTCCACACTCTTCATTGAAGTCTTCATCTTCAAACTCAAGCTCAAAATCTCTCAAGATAATCAAACCAGAGAAAATCACTTACTGGATAAGTTGGGGGATGTTGAACTTCTTACTCACCACCAAAGGTGACCCATAAGGGTTCAACATCAAAGGAATGGTTCCCTCAAAAGTTCTACTTCCTAGGTACATCACTTATCCCGCCAAAGTAGAGAGATGTGTACCATGGAAGGACTTTGAATCATAGGGAGGAATGGAGGTGACAGATACCATCCATGTTTAAGAAAGAAGTTATCTAAGTCTAAACTCTTCCTAATCCCTAACCCTAAAAACAACAAAAAAGAAATAAGATCAAGCTCTCAAGCTCCTCAATCCATCTTCAAATCTTCTACTAGGCTCCTTAATTCTCCTTAGAACAATACCAAGCTCTCCAAGCCCATAAAGCAAAGCAACTAAAGCAAAAATGCCCTAAAGGCAACACAAACAAACAACCAATACAAAAATCAACTAAAAATAGCATACTACTATATTAAATCCTAATATAATTTCTAAGGAATCCAACACACCTACCCTTAATGCCCATATATTCCCCATAGTCTAACTTGTCCTAAAAACCCAAAAATCTAGAGTTATTATGGACCTATGTTGAAGTTTAACCTAATTCTACACAACCTAATGGTATCTAATCAAAACTATCCTAAAATTCATCACAAAATTATGAAATAAATCCATGGGGAAGCTAAAACATATATCTAACTATCCTAAAAAGAATGACCTAAAAATACTAAGGGAACTACCTAAACTAAATTCTACAAGATCAGGTATCAACATAAAAGAATTAAAATGCAATAAAAGTGAAAAATATACAAAAATACTAAAAATGCATGAAAGGAAAATATTTTTATTTTATATTTTTCTTGACAAAAATATGAAGTAGGAGAAAAAACTCCCATGAAAAAATCTTTAATTTTCAATTTGATATGAATTTTTAAAAATCAAAAATAAAATGGAGAAAAAAATAAAATGAAAACATGAAATGGGGTGCAATCAGTAACCAGACCTAGTTCAAATCCCATATGGGCCCAGACTGGGGGGTACGAAAAGCAACGCGCCAGGGCCCAATTTAAATCAGAAAAACAAAGAATAAAACCAAAAGAAAATAAGAAATCAGCGGTGCAAATAGAAAGGAATTTCAGTTATAAAATGATTGGGCCTCATGCAGGGGGTGGGGATAGTGATCCAGCCCAGAATTCCTTTAATGAAATGCGGCGTTTCATTGGGGTTCAGATTCCCTCCAAACGCGAGATTAAACATGGACCATTGGATCCTCACTCAGTCAACTGGTCCACTCATGATCCAACGGCTTGGTGGTCGTCTTCTTCCTCCAACCTAGGGTTTGGCCATGAAACTCCATGAACAGAGCTCCCTACTCAGATTTCTACCAACTCGTACCTCCTCAAATCAGCATCAAATCTCAAGGTTTAAAACAAAAAATTGATCCATTTTTCACCCTGATCATGCTCATGGTATTAGAATGCATTGAACTGGTCTCTATCATCAAACCCGATGGTGCAACTCCACATAATCTCAAACCTCAACTTCAACCAACCTTAGATTTCTTGGTACTAAAATGATCACCACATTGCCCTAATTAAAACCGGCTATCAATCTTACATTATCACTCATTATATCACTAGTTTTTGCTCCATAAAGAAATGATGTCCATGACTGAAACTCCACCAAATGATCCCAAACTCTTCAGAATTCATCACCTAGGTGTCTCTAGCCATTCTACACTAATGGTTCAACCTAACCATGCCTAAATAATGAGGTGAAAGAGATTTTGCAAACCTGGTTTCTTGGTATGGCAGATGATGAAATCCTTCACTTCAAGGCTTGAAACTCTTCAGAAATGATCCTTGGATGAAGATAAGACTTCTGTTTGCAAAAAATCTGAGGGAGAGAGCTTGCACTTCAAGATTCGATGATGAGTTGCTTCTTTGCAAATCCAATGGGAACACCTTCAATCTTCCATCAATGGAGCTTCAATTCAGTATGCACACACTCAGAGGGATCTATGGAAAGTGTTTGTGAAGAAAAAAAGGATGGAAAGGAAGAAGAATGAAGAAATTGATCTTGACTTGCAATGGAAGAATTTGGATCTCACTCTATCTTCTCTACATCAATTCACACCAATCTTGCATCTGAGCAAGTTACACTTGTTATATAGAGTGGTTTAGAATCATCTAGAACCCTCTAGGATCATCCAATGAGAAATTGAACTTTTCATGTCATGGTATTTTGATTTCTCATTCTCCTTACATGCTATCTCATGCCATAGCCCTTGTAATCTTTGTAACTAACTTGAATTTATCCCCACATGAGATTTTGGATGAGTTACAATGCATAACTACCTTGTGTATTGAGTTCTTTTGAGTTTTGGTTTGGTACCTTAATGTGCAAGTAAGCTTTTTCCAAAGCAGCCCTATGATCCAAGCCTCAAATCAAAATTGTGGATGAACCATTGTTCTTAGAATGTCATTTGGAGTCAAAATGACCTATTATATGACATGGTTTAGACTTATAGCTTGTGATTTCCAATTTTCAACTTCACCTTAATTAACTTATGCCTCCATTTTAGGCCATTTTTATCACTTTTTGATACAAGCCTTTTCAACATCTCATGACCTCCCTACTAGACTTAAAACATCATTCTAAGCAAGTTTGATGTTGAAGATTTTTCCATTTGAAGCTTGGAAGTAGGAGATATGGCCTTATGCTTGAAATGACCTATAACCTCCAAATGACCAAAATGCCCTTGACTTGTCAAAGCCATAAGTTGAGTTCTACAAATTCTATCAAGGACTTATAGTACTCTATAGAAAGATAAGAAGATTCTCTTCAACATTCATGTTGACCAAGAATCCATAGGAATCATCCTACTAGGGAAAAAGTTGGATGCAAGTTGGGTGACTTTCAAGGACCCAGATTCACATACCTCAGATGACCTGTATTTGTCAAAGCCATAACTTGAGCTCTACAAATCCTATCAAGGACTTCTAGCACTCAAATTAAATCTAAGAACAAGCTCTACAACATTCAAGTTGTGGGGAAGATGATATGACAATCACATCTTGAGCTAAACTGCCTTGAAGATAGGGATCAAACTAGGGGATTTTACACTGTCAATCCTTAGAAACCCTAGCTTGAAACTTCTCAAACTCCTCAATCATGATGAGTTGGTCTAGGAATCATCCTTATAGTATCTCAATACATCATTCCATGATCACATGGCTCTTGGATTAGGTCTCAACCCTCTCCAAATCATCAGTTGACCTAGGGTTGACCCAGTCAAAACCCTAATTCCACCAGTCATGGTTGAATCTTCTGAATTCTTGTACAATGACCTCTCTAGGCTTCATGATGGCTTTCAATACATCTCATAAGCTTTCTCAAAGCTTCAAGTTCATCCTCATAGTCTCATAATCATCTGAGGATCTCCCACAACTTTCAAGTTATGAGGCACACAACCTTGGTTTCAACCAATTCTTCTGAGGATCTCTTGAGCTCCCTGACAAAGGTATCAACCTTTGAACATTGAAATAACATTCTTGGCTAGCTTCATAGCTTCATACAACTCTTAATGGGTAAATAAATGTTGGTCAAATTTTAGGGTGCAACAACCATAAGGAAATAATTCTAGGATTGGGATCAAATCTAATTCCATATATATAGAATATTTTCGTTGTGCGTAAATTTCTTAAAATATATGAGTTTAAAAAGGATCTAAAAAGAGTTTTAGGAATTTTATTAATAGAGGAAGAGAACTCTAGATTGCAAAGACTTTTTTTTCTAAATTCGATTGAAAAAGATTTGAAAGAAAGACCAAACATCTAACAATACTTTAAATATGCCACAAATTTAAACTGTCACTTTGCAAGTTACATCGCAAAATGCAAGTCTTTCAACATGGTTTCATGAACATGTGTCGTTTTAAAAATTTTGTAATAATATCGGATTCCAAATCAACTAGCTTGCAGTATATGCAGATGCCATCACAATGAGAAACATAAAAGATTGTGAGAGACACATTTTTATTTCTCATTAAAAAGTTTTCTAAGCTAATGTAAAATATTCTAGATTCAATAACTAACCCAAAAACCATCAAACGTACGGCAACAAATAAAAAAATTAATCACCACTCATATGCTATGAGAATTCGGGGGTTATAGATTAAATAATATTTATTATATAAACTTGCTTAACAAGATTTATTAATACAAGTCTTATTTCTTAAATTTATTTATAAATATAAATCTTCACAAGTTTAACTCAATGCTTTTTTAATTGCGGATGCTAATCCTTCATAGGCATCTTCCCAAACAGTACTCAATTCTTCGATCCATTTTTCTCCTGATGCTTTTTTATGGTTTCTAACAAAGCTTCTTTAACCACTTACAAAGAACCAAAAACATTAAATTTATATTTGCTTTTTAGCAATTTGAAAATAGGTAAGTTGCAAAATAAAAAACTATCTAATTATGAATGTCTTTATAATATTATTTTCCTTTAATGCCTCCTTATTAGTTAACTAGATACAATAATTATAAAATTGAAAAAGTCATTTGTTTGAAAAAATACATTTTTTTAATTATTAATGAATTTTTTAAATATTCATTTTTAGTATTAATAATATTTGTTTAAAAAGAATAAAAAATATAAAGTGAAAACAAAACAAATTAATAGCAATAACTTATCATTCTTTTGCAAACTTTTGATTACATCCATTGAATTTATTTTAATGGAGAAGGCTCTCATAAAATTAACAAATCACTTTAAAGAATAAAGTGATAAATATCATTTATATAAAAAAAAATAAGGGTATGTTAATAAATCAATTATTAGTAATATATACACAATCATAATATATCATGGTTGGTTATCATATCAACTATTATTTTCTCATTTTACTGACTATCCAATATACATGAGCTAAATAATATTTAAATATATGACATATTTTTATTTTTTAAAATTAATTATACGTAAATTTATTTAATTATATATTGTTGTATCATATAATTTGACAATAATTTTCATTAGAAAATTTAAAATTTAAGAATGCATCCACTAATTTTTTTTATTATATTACGTACCACAAAATGAGGATCGATAACTCCCTTCTGAGTGTGAATGACACCCAATGTTGCATCTCCTAAAATTACTTCTCCTGATGCTCAAAGTTGAACAGCTGAGTCGTGCACCTGTAATTTAAAAGGTATAAATATTTTAAAAGTTATATATCCAATTTAATTTATACAGTTTCACAAACTAACACAATCTAAAAAGCATCATGCTTGAAACACCTTCTTTGGCCACATTAATTTTTGAATATGGTCTAAGTTATTTGCTATACGTAATATCATATAGGTAAAATTAAGATTAAAATTAAGAATATGGTATAACATTAGATAATCCTAAAAATTCTTATTTACATGACTTTGAACATACAAAACAAAATTTTTATAATTTTATTAAATATTATATTAAAAGTGGAATCAAATATTATGTTTATAACAATCATTATTAAAAATAAGATTTAACAATTGCTTATTTTAAAAGTAGAACTACAAAATGAAACAAAAGTTAATTTAAGATGGATTAAACTCATCATTCCAAAAACTTTTTCAGCATGGGCTTGAAATTTAGGACTGTCCACTACACTAGTCGAATCCTTAAGAAATGAGAACATTCCTTTTATTGCGGGTGCTTTTTTCAATATATTATTTTAAGTAAATCATCCAAATTTATTCTCGTCAGTTTACACCATTTCATATAAAACAACAATTAATAAAAACAAAAAAAAAAAACACAAATCAAACACACTCAAACGATGCAAAGCTTACATGGTGTAGAACAAAATACTATAACCAGGATTTTGTTTAAATAATTCTCATGAGCTATTAACTAAAGCTTCTTGCTTCTCATTGAAACCCATATTTCTCTTATTCTTCTTATTCTTTGATTTTTTAATATGTGTTGGTAGTGTATAACAATACATCCAATACTTACTTATATAGAAAACTTTTAGGTGCATAGAAATGTAGCTGAATAATAGGAATTGCATTCGTGAGGCACAAATCATTGACGCCTACATCCCAATTCTATCTTACATAAGCATCTCAATAGGGATGTGCAAGATCAAGGGATATTTCCGAATACATTATTAGGTTTTAACATCCAACATGATTGCGCACATCAATCACTAGGTGATCACATTCATCAATTCACATATCTTTATGACATGTTCCATACAAATCCTATTGATTCATATTTCAAGCAACTACTCGTCCTTGGTACACACCGAGATAACTTTTTATCCAATTATCACACCTAAGTCATCTTCATAATCTAAGTTGTTATTACTAGTTCTTTCACCTAGTTATTAACCTAGATTCACCTCACTCATCATAATAAGTTAATTCAATTATTATACATTCAATACATACAAAAATTCATTATATTTAATTAAATAAATATAATAATGCATCAAACACTATGAGATACACGCATGATTGTCTTCTCAATCGATAGAGTATTGTATTATCTTACAGACGCATTCGACCTCACGAAAATCGGAATTACAATTCCCATTTTATGGTGGAAACAAGATCATAGAAACATTTTTTCAAATATCATAACCCTTTAATAGCAAGCTTGGGGCGAGGTTCAAGCGAGGCGAGGCAAAATGCTCAAGCCTCTAGGGTCTCACTTGTCTATCTTAGCAAGGCCCAACGAGGCCTTCGGGTTGTTGATTTTCTTCTCCAAGATTTTTCTCTTTTTTTTTAATCTTTTCTCATCTCTTTTTCTCTTTCTCTTTTTCTTCTTTTGGTTACTAACAAATGGCAAGGTGGAAATAAAAGAGAGATATTAGAAAATACCTAAAGAGATATATTTATCTTAGAGAGCAGTTGATCATTCATTAATGTTACCCAAATGTTCCTTTCATTCAGTAAATAATAAAGGTCAATTAAATGGAATAAAAATTAGTTTATCTAAGTTCACTAATTACTCTATTTGTCCCAACTGATAACAATTAGAGCATATAGGAACCTATTTGTCTCAACTGACTACAAACAGAGTATTTAAGAGGATGTGGGATATTACAATTTTCACATAATCAAAAATAACACATACATAAGTTCCTTTTATTTATAAATATACAAAAAAATTGAATATTAAATCTTATTCATAATGTGATGCAATAACAACAACCTCAATTTTGGTTGTGATATCCAAATAAGTATAGACAAGACTATTCAAAAAATCAAAAAGATGGACGAGTTTTAAGAAAATTAGGAGAACTTAGAAAATTTGGCAGAGAAAATAACTTAGTTTCTTCTTATCTAAGGATTTGCGACAAACAAGTCTACAACGTTTCTCTTACAGATTCAAGCATGATCAATAAAAGAATTTTCAATCCTCAAATTTCCAAAAAAATTGTGAAGTTTCACAATGTATCATATATGTTGTTCAATTGAAACCTCTACTTTAAACTAACGTATTTGCATTTGGTCCACAACATTCCTTCCTTTTGTTGATTTTGACCTCTTGATTTTCTTTATCTTTATAGGATCAACTATAAAATATATGCATGAATATATTTAAGATTTATTAAAGTTTGAAAGAAAGGAATTTTCAAACATAAAGTGGAAATATCAGATACCGTACATATAATGCCATATTTTATATTGGTCTCAGTATAAAATACAATGTCATACCAAATCATAAAGATAAAATAAGTACATTACAAGTAATATTCTAAGTCTTAAATAATATAGAAAAATAAGTTTGAGTTTTTTTTAGCTAACTTAAAGCAGAAAAAAGTTGTTTGAAAAAAATGCTACTTGTTGAGCAAAGTCTAGTGTTCCTTAACAATCAAATAGTGTCATAATTAAGAGTTTTTGTAATATAAGCTGTTGAGAAAACTGATATAATAATTCAAAATAATTGATAGAATTATTTAGAATTCAAACACTTCAAAAAATAGATTTTTCTCCACGTAAATAAAGGAACTTTCTTCATTGAGAATTTTGAATATTTCGAAATAAACATAAGGTTATTATCCTCCTAAGTATGTGAAGTTTCTTTAAAAAGAATTTTGAAGGACCTTCTTGATCAAAACTAGATTTCAGTAAAAACATAACATACTAGATGAATGTCTAAAAGTTAAAGGAAAGAAGTAAGTGTTGCATCCAAAATTTTGACCCCTAGATTCCATTATCATTCTAGGAGCATCAACATTGTTTATCTAACCTTAACCTATTTCAAGTTTGTCTTTGTCAAGATGCATATGAATTAGGGTTCCACACAATCAGGAATCAGGGTTTCTGTGGGGAGAACAATCAATATCTTGGATTGATTCTCCATGAAGCAACTCCCCAAATCATCAAAGATACTATATTGGATCAAGTATGAATCCAATTTGAGGTTGCCACCCAAAGAAGAAGAACAATGCAGTACAGGACTCCCGAGTGACACTTTTAAGTCATGTTTTCAACCAACTTCAAGGGGATTTTTGACCTAGTTCCACTTGGAATTTGAATTTTTATAAATCATGAAAGTTGTACAGCATGATGAGGAATTTCCAAAAATTACAAGAACTCCTCCATATCATTTTTAAGCTAGGAGTTTCGAAGGAGGGATGTTGGGGTCCATAAGCTTGAAATGTAAGATTTCAACTTGTCATGAACTGATGCAAAAACCAGCCAATTTGTTCCTAACTACTTGTTTAACCCTTGATCTGATGGTTAGAGGATTGATGGATGGAAATGCAAGAGGAATACACAGCAAATCCAAAGTTTTGGTTAAAGGCATTATTTAATCAAGAAAGGTACAAAAGTACATAATGAAAGAGAAACTTTTGGAGCAAAAACTGCTGCAACATAGCAACACCCCTCTTGTCATCTCTCTAATCACCTCATACAGCTTGATTACAGCTTGTCCTAGTGCTAGAACACATTAGAAATAAGCTTGGCCATCAGAAGCAAGATCAAAGAAAGATATGTTGTCATTTTCCCTCCAAAAGGCAATGTCCAAGCAAAAACTCCAATTTTCCCTCACCCTTGGTTCTTTAGCTTTCCCTATAAATGGAGCCTCACCCTTACTTCAAAAGGACACCATATCTATCAAGAATCAAAGCCAAAACCCTCTCTTCCACCTGTTTTCCTCCTTCTTGCAATCTAAGCAATTTACCTTCAAAACCTCAAAATCTGCCTTAAGCAGAACTGGCTTCAAATCCATTTCTAGCCACCATAAATCACTACCAACACTTCAAACAAACCAAAAATGATTCATTAAAGCTATTCCAACCACCACTTCCATCAGAAAACAACTAATGCCAAAAGTCAACTGTCAAACCTAAGAACATTGAGTTTCTGCATCATTGAGATCATTTCCCTGTGCAGTGCATTTCCCACACTTTTAGCCCTTCAAACACTTCACATTTGAGTTATTTTTGCTATCCTAGTCATTACCATTCCTCTGTGCACTTGTTTTCAAGGTTTGTTCCAAAGTTCTTTTGGTTACTTTTGTTAGAACACAAATTGGTGTTTTATTATATCTCTATGTTTTGATGATAACTCTAATGAAATTTTGTATTAAGAAAATATATACTCTAATTTTGTTCAAGTGTTTTTGTTTCAGATATTAAATTAAATATTCTTATGGATGCAAAAATGCATCTGAACAGTACTCTACGCAAAGTTCTGAAGCATCAGAAGCAAGTCATCAGAAGACTCTGAGCGCTGCCAAAAGAAACTCTGAAGTAGAAGCTGCAGAAGCCTCTGAAGCAGAAGCTGCAGAAGACTCTGAAGCAGAAGCTGCAGAAGACTCTGAAGCGTAGTTAAAGATTTTGTATGAAGAGTTTCAAGCATTGTTTCAAGAAGACTCTGAATGTACTTTACGCTGCAAGTACAGAGGCTCTGTTATTCAAACTCTGCTCTAATTGATATTTACGCTGAAGCACTTTGGCTGCAAAACTCTGATAACATCAAGACTCTGATGTTGATAACTTTGAGACAAAAGCATTGTTAAAGACGATATTATTCAAAGATATATCCGTTGGCATATTCCAAACGACTCTTTCCTTATTCATCTATGGCACAGGAAATCAGACAAAAGGGATTTGTCTGAACATTCCTCTTCTAGGAAAGCTAAAGTCAATAGAAGACAAAAAGGCTACAGCTATTCTGCTACGCACAGTCTTCAAGCATTGGACTTTCTGCTCTATAAAAGGACGTCTTCAACAACATTTCAAAGTTGACGATTCATCTTGACAATTGAGAAATAAAATTGAAAACTACTTTCAAGCTCTCATACAATTTATTTCATAAGCTGAATAGTTTTATTCATTCTTAAACTAAGTGTAAAAATCACAGTTGTGATATAGCTTTTTAGAAGCATCTTAAACACTTGTTAGTTTACATTAATTTGTAAAAGGTTCCTTAAGAAGACCAAGTTGTGGTCAGAATTTCTTGAGAAGACTAAGACAGTTGTTCTTAGTGGTTGACACTATAATCTGTTGGAATATAGTGGATTAAGTCCTTGTTGAGAAAGGCAAATCACCTTGGTAGGGTGGACTGGATTAGTTGAGTTCAACGAACCAGGATAAAAATACTGTGTTGTTTTTATTGCCATAATTGTTTCAAAACCCTTATTCAACCCCCCTTCTAAGTGTTTTTCTCACCTTCAGTTGGCATCAAAGCTTCGGTTATGTTAGTGCTCTCACTTCACTGTGAACAGAAAAGATCCAGTTGAGAAAAACTCCAAATATCTTGTTCTTTATTCATCATGGTTGTTGAAGCTTCTACTTCAACTTCATACAACAACAGATACGATGATAAAGACAGAATTAGCACCAAACCTCCCATGTTTGATGGTGAGAAGTTTGACTACTGGAAAGATAGAATAGAAAGCTTCTTTCTAGGTTATGATGTTGATTTGTGGGATTTAGTAACTGATGGTTACACTCATCCTACCAATGATGAAGGGAAAAAGATTGACAGAAATTTATGTCTGATCAAGAGAAGAAGGGATTTAGAAACCACCACAAAGCAAGAACCATCTTATTAAATGCAATATCTCATACAGAGTATGAGAAAATAACAAACAGAGATACTGCATTTGATATGTTTGAATCTTTAAAGATGACTCATGAAGGGAACTCCCAAGTAAAGGAGACCAAGGCTCTGGCGCTCATCCAGAAGTATGAAGCCTTCAAAATGGAGGAGTCTGAATCTGTAGAAACTATGTTCTCTAGATTTCAGATTCTCACAGCTGGCTTTTAGATTTCAGATTCTCACAGCTGGCTTGCAGGTTATAGAAGAAAGTTATGGACGAACCTCAGAAGAAAGGTAAGTCTGTTACTTTAAAGTCTAACAAATCTGTAAAAGCGTTGCAGGTTATAGAAGAAAGTTCTGAAGAATATTCTTCTGAAGAAGAAGATGAATTGTCCCTGCTGTCCAGAAGAATCAACAAATTCTGGAAGCATAAACAGAAGAAGTTCAGGAACTTCAAGAAACCAGATCAACATAAAGAGTCTTTTGGACACAGAAGGTCTGGAAAGAAAGAGCTTGTCTGCTATGAATGCAAGGAACTTGGGCACTATAAGAATGAATGCCCAAAACTTCAGAAGGAGAAGCCAAGAAGGAAGTCTGATCATAAAAAGAAAGTTCTGATGGCAACCTGGGATGATTCAGATGCATTTGATTCTTCATCAGAGTCAGAAGAAGAATGTGCAAACATGGCACTCATGGCTGACGTAGAAGACCATGCAGAAACATCTGGATCAAAATCAGAATCAGATTCTGATGAGGTATTTTCTGAACTCACTAGAGCAGAACTTTCTGAAAGTTTATCAGAAATTCTGGAAAGCTACAGCCAAATCAAACTCAAGTACAAGAAGCTTTAAAGCTGTCTTGCATCTGAGAATGATCAGCTGAGGTCTGAAGTTGCCGAGCTTAAAGCAGAAAATCTTAAAATAAAAAATGGTTTAGAAAATGCTCAGAAATCTGACTCAGAACCTATATCATGCTCCAAAAATATTTTAGAAGAGTATGACTATAGCTTTCAGAAGTTTCTGGCTAGAGGCCTAGATAGAAGCAAGATGGCTTCAATGATCTATGGCGTAAGCAGAAACAACAGGAAGGGTATTGGATATGAATCTTCTTCTGGGAAGGATTTAAATCCAAAACCTGTTGATAAAATGATCATAAAGTATTCTCCTCTATATACTCATTTCAAATTTGGTCATTTAAATGATATTAAACACACAAGTTCTGATCTGAACAAACCTGTGTTTAATAAATCAAAACCTCAGAAGAACAAGGATGCTTATAAGGGAAATAAATTCAGAAAGAATTTCAAACCTACTAACCCCAGAGGACCCAGAAAAATATGGGTACCTAAAGACAAAATTATTTTTGTTGCAGACATCCTTAGCAGCAAAGTTGAAACACCAGTCCTGGTACCTGGACTCTGACTGCTTGCGTCATATGACAGGAAGAAGGTCTATGTTCCAAAGCTTGGAGCTTAGATCTGGAGGTGATGTGAAGTTTGGAGGGAACCAGAAGGGTAAGATAATTGGCTCTGGAACCATAGGTAATGGTAACCTTCCTTCCATTTCTAATGTGTTACTTGTTGAAGGATTAGCACATAATCTATTCTCCATAAGTCAATTAAGTGACAATGGTTATGACATAATCTTCAATCAAAAATGTTGTATAGCTTTCAGTCAAAAGGATGGCTCAATCCTCTTTAATGGAAAAAGGAAGAACAACATTTATAAAATCAATCCTTCAGAACTTAAGGTTCAGAATGTCAAATTCCTTGTGTCTGTTAATGAAGAGCAATGGGTCTGGCATAGAAGATTGGGGCATATTAGTATGAGACGTATATCTCAGATTAATAAACTTAATCTGTTCAGAGGACTTCCTCAGTTGAAGTTCAACTCAGATGCTTTTTGTGAAGCATGTCAGAAAGGAAAATTTTCAAATTCTTCTTTCAAAACAAAAAATGTTGTTTCAACCTCAAGACCATTAGAGCTGCTTCAACTTGATCTGTTTGGACCAGTGAAAACTGCATCCATCAGAGGCAAGAAGTATGGATTAGTCATTGTTAATGACTACAGCAGATGGACATGGGTAAAATTCCTGAAACACAAGGATGAGTCTCATTCTGAATTCATTGACTTCTGCAAACAAGTCCAGAACGAAAAAGATTTTAAAATTGTTAAAGTCAGAAGTGATCATGGTGGTGAATTTGAAAACAAATATTTTGAAAAATATTTTAAAGAAAATGGTATTGCACATGATTTCTCCTGCCCTAGAACTCCACAACAGAATGGAGTTGTAGAGAGGAAAAATAGAACATTGCAAGAAATGGCCAGAACCATGATCAACGAGACTAATCTGGCAAAACATTTTTGGGCAGAAGCAGTGAATACAACTTGTTATATTCAGAACAGGGTGTCAGTTAGACCTCTTCTAGAGAAGACTCCTTATGAACTATGGAGGAATAGAAAGCCTAACATTTCATATTTCCACCCTTTTGGATGTGTATGTTTTATATTGAATACTAAAGAGAATTTGAACAAGTTTGATTCTAAAGCACAAAAGTGTTTCATGCTTGGGTATTCTGAACGCTCTAAAGGCTACAGAGTATACAATACTGAGACACAGATTATGGAGGAATCAATTCATGTTAGATTTGATGATAAGCTTGGCAATCAAAAGCCAAAGTAGCTTGAAAATTCTATAGATAGAGAAGTCATTCCCATAGACTCTGAAGACTCAGAGGCAGATAAGGCTCAAGCAGAAGCATCAAAAGCAACGCTAGATGCAACTCCATTGGCTGCTCAGATGAACAATTCGAATATTTCTGAAGGACCAAATGTTAAAGGATCATCCAGAATCAAATCTTCTCATCCAGAAGAAATGATTATTGGAAAGAAGGATGACCCCATCAAAACAAGGCCATTTCTCAGATCATTTGGAACGTCACTGTTTGGATTGGTGTCTATCATTGAACAAACTTCTATTGATGAGGCTCTGAACAATAATGATTGGATGCTTGTTATGCAAGAAGAGCTTAATCAATTCACCATAAATGACGTCTGGGATCTGGTTTCAAGACCAAAAGGTTTCAACATTATTGGAACTAAATGGGTCTTCAGAAACAAACTGAACGAGCAAGGAGAAGTTGTAAGAAACAAAGCAAGGCTAGTTGCTCAAGGATACAGTCAGCAAGAAGGAATTGACTACACAGAGACTTATGCTCCTGTGGCCAGGTTAGAGTCTATACGCCTACTCATTTCTTTTGTTGCATAAAATAACATCACTCTGTATCAGATGGATGTTAAGAGTGCCTTCTTAAATGGTATTATAGAAGAGGAAGTTTATGTTCATCAACCTCCTGGCTTTGAAAATGATAAATTCCCAGAACATGTTTTTAAACTTAAGAAATCACTCTATGGTTTAAAAAAAGCTCCCAGAGCTTGGTATGAGAGATTAAGTAATTTTCTTCTGGAAAAGAAATTTATCAGAGGCAAAGTGGATACAACTCTCTTCTGTAAATCATTTAAGAAAGACTTGTTAATTTGTCAAATTTACGTAGATGATATTATATTTAAATCTACCAATATTATGCTGGGAAAGGAGTTTGCTCTATCTATGCAGGCTGAATTTGAGATGAGCATGATGGGAGAACTCAGATTCTTTCTGGGCATCTAAGTCAATCAAACTCCAGAATGCACTTACACACATCAGACTAAGTATGTGAAGGAGCTTCTGAAGAAGTTTAATATGACTGAAAGCAAGTTGGCTAAAACACCTATGCATCCTACAAGCACTCTTGGTAAGGAAGAGATAAGTAAGAAGGTTGATCAAAAGCTCTACAAAGGTATGATTGGATCTCTTATGTATTTGACTACTTCTAGACCTGATATTCTGTTCAGTGTTTGTCTGTGTGCCAGATTCCAATCAGATCCTAGAGAATCTCACTTAACAGCTGTTAAGAGGATTCTAAGGTATCTGAAAGGTACTAATAATGTGGGCTTGTGTTACAGAAGATCTGATAACTATAAATTAGTTGGATTCTGTGATGCCGACTATACTGGAGACAGAGTAGAGCGTAAGAGTACTTCTGGAAGCTGCCAGTTTCTTGGAAGTCATCTGATCTCTTGGTTCAGCAAGAAGCAACCCACAATTGCGCTTTCAACAACAGAAGCAGAATACATTGTTGTTGCTGGTTGTAGCACTCAGATGCTCTGGATGAAGAGTCAACTAGAAGACTATCAGATCCATGAGAGTAATATTTCAATCTTCTGTGATAATACTTATGCTATATGCTTATCTAAAAATCCTATTTTACACTCTAAGGCTAAGCATATAGAGATAAAACATCACTTCATCAGAGACTATGTTCAGAAGGGAATTATCAGTTTAAACTTTGTTGATATAGATCATCAATGGGCTGATATCTTTACAAAACCCCTTGCTGAAGATAGATTTAAATTTATTCTGAAAAATATAAGTATGGATTTCTGTCCAGAATAAAATGTTTATCAGAAGAAAATTTCCTCAGATGAAAATGCTTTAACTCTAAAGTATTACATCTATTTATTTATTATTTAATATTTTATTTATTGTGTGCAAATCTGAACTAACAAGCCTCAGAGGATCTGAACATTGGCTAACGTTTCATTTCTCAAAGAAGTTTCAGAAGCACGTGCAAGAAAACACGTGTAACTCTATATCTAAAAAGGTGGAGTACACATTACTGAAATGACGTTTGAGGTACTGTTTTTGAATATTGAGTTTCTCGTTTTCCCCCAAAATTGTCAGAATCATTAATTGCTTGAAATGATTATATTCTTTTTATTAAATGCTAAGTGTAAACGTGTTGAACATGTGACTCTTGGGTGCCCTAATTTCTTCTATAAATACCACAACACTTCACTTTTCACTCTCTCATACTCTTGTATGCATTTCTGTCTGTTTCACTGCTTTCATCTCTCTCCCAAACCCAAAACCGTTTGTAACCATAAATCTCTCTCAAGAACAACAATGGCTACTTCTTCACCAACTTCTGCTCAGTTTCAATCAACCATGGCTGCTGTCTCTTCTGCAAATATGGGAACTGTTGCTTTCAAGGAACATGTTAGAACCTTACTCACACCAGTTGACAAACTTGAGGTTTTGTGTGAATCCATTGTGAACTTTGAATCAATTGCTGAAAATAGGTTTGATCTTTGTCCCATTGTTGATGCTCAATGTTGGACAAAATTCTTTGATAGGCTGATGGGACCAGTTTATCCTTGTCTGGTAAAGGAATTTTGGATCCATGTTATCACATACCCTAAGTTCATAGTTTCATATGTTCTGGGTAAGGAAATCATCATAACTGAGGATCTGATTAGGAAGCTCATAGGTTATGAAGAAACTGATGGTGTTACAAATCTGCCAGCTGGGCGTGTTGATATGACTGAAGTTTATAAAGAAGTTTGCTCATCTGGAGAAGCTTCTAACAAAGTGAAAGATCTCAAGCCAAACTACAGGATCTGGGCTAAGATCTTTATGGGTTGCATTCATCACAGGAAGTCTTCAAACTCTCCTGATTATGTAAATACTGATCAGATGTACTTCATGTACTGTCTGAGTCAAAGCACAAAAGTGGATCTGCCTTATCTACTTTTCAATCATTTGTGGACACACGTGAAACAATCAAGGGAAGAAGTAAGAACTAAACATCAAAAGATGAGGAATTGGATTCCAATGGGAAGACTCATTTCAGACATTCTAATTGAGAATGGTCTGGTTGGACATCTGGTAGAAGCTGGAATAAAGGAAGAGTTAGCCTCTGTGGTAGGGAAACCTCTGAATGGAAAAAGTCTTCAGAGGATGAAAGTTGTAGAAGAACTCACTTTTGCACCTAAGCAAATAAACTCTGAAGAGGTCAGCAAGAGAAGGATACCTCTGGATGATTTTCCTCTGTTCTACGCTAATGAACCTAGGGAGATTATTCTGAAGTACATTGCAACGTGTCTGGTAGATGGAACTCCTCTACCAGAACATCTGATTCAGAAAGCAGGCGAACCTGAACCAGATCTTTATGAAGCAAGACACAAGAAGAAGAGGAAAGTTTCTGAAGAAGGATCTTCAAAACCCAAGAGGAAGGCTTCTGGTGAAGCAGCTTCTGTTAAATCCAAGAGGGTCAAGAAGAAAAAAGCTAATCCTCCTGAGGCCAGTTTAGATTCAATTCTGGAAACTGTCAAAGAGGTACTAACATCTGATACCCCTGTCTACGAACCAATACCTTCACCTTCTCCTCTTCATAAACCAATTCTATCTGAACCAACACATTCTCAACCAGCTCCTTCTGCACCCCAACAAGTAACTCCATCTGAAAAGCAAACCTCTGCACCAAAACAACCATCTGAAATTCCCCCACCAGAAACACAAACATCTAAACCACTACCAGAAGAACCTACTCCACAACAACCAGAACCCCAACAATCTATACCAGAACAACCTATCCCCTCTGAAACTCTACCGGAACAACCTCAACCATCTAAATCCTATATATCTGATTCAGATATTCTGGACATCCAACCCCTCAAAACTTTGTTTGATGTCTCTTCCACATCCTGTCATTCTTCTCCCTCATCTGATTCTTATGAATCTGATTTACCACCAGAAGTAAACTCACCCCCTCACTCCGTGGCTATGAACCAAGACAACCAGATGTATCTACTTCATCTGATATTATCCTTTCTCAACCCACTCCTAAACCAAAACCAAGATCATATGATTTTGTTTCCTTTGCTTCATTCAAACCTTTACCATCTGATGACCTTCCCTCTGGACTCAAACTTAAACACTTTTATCCAAAACCAAGATCATCATCTTTTATTCTATATCATCCTTTTCCCTCTGCTGTTATTCCATCTATACGCAGATACAAACCATTTATGTGCATATTACCTGCTAAACCCTCTCCTCCTTATCCTTGTCCTTTGTTCATTATCCCAACCTTTATTATACCATCCCCATCTGAACAACCCAAAACACCCTCTCTAGAACACTTTTTGAGACCAAAACCTAGATTGGATGTTAGTACGCTATTTGATGGCTTCAAGAAGGAAATGAACATGTGGATATCTTCTGTAAAGAAGGAATGCATGTCTAGTATGAATCCAGATGTTTCTGAAGCCACTTGGAACAGATTCATCTCTAGATTCAACTCTGTAGCTTCAAATCTTCGAACCATTTTCTCTGATGATGCAATGGTGAAATTTGCTGAAGTTATCAGACAAACTCTTTTGAACATAAGTAGACCTCCAGTTCTTCCTTTGGAATATGCACCTGCTGATGAACCTATGTCTGAAGATACTCCTCCAGAAGCGGCTGCTGCTGAAGAAACTCTTGTGCCTAATCAGTCAGCTCTGATGATTATGGAACAAGCTTCTGATTCTGTGATTCAAGAAACTGCATCTGCATCTTCTATGGTCATTTATAGTGCTCCAGCTACTGCATCTTCATCTGCACCTGCTTCTTCTGAAATCAAGACAGAAAGATCAAACTTAGAAGAAAAGTTTGCTCTACTAGAAGCCAGCAACAAAGAGATCAGAACATGGATGGTCAAGCAAGAACAAACCAAAGATGAGATTAAGACTTGGATGTCTAAACAAGAGGAATCTACTGCTCAGATTACAGACCTTTTGAAGATTATAGCCTCTCGCCAACCTTAGTTTCTTTTCTGTTATGTTTGTGCACTTGTTTGTTGTTTTTGTTGTTAATGTTGTCTTGTTATCCTCTGAATATTGTGTTTGATCAATGATTATGTTTAGTTTCTGTTTCTACTTGTTTTGTTTTTTTTTTCTCTGTTCTTCTTTTCTGTCTTCAAAAGTTTTTTTTTTCTTTTTGATTATGACAAAAAGGGGGAGAAAAAGAAATTCTGATTGTTCAAAATAAACAGTTACTAAAATGGAATTCAAACATAACAATTTATAACTAACATTGAATTTTAGTTTTTCAGAACTATAACGTATCATCTGACAAAATTCATTGAAGTTTCCATGAGAATCCCCAAACCAGACCTTAATTCAAACCAGGTTCTGATTACCAGGCTTTGATCCTAAAAGTTACCAGGCTCTGATTCTGGAAAATAAACCAGGCTCTGTTTCTGGAAAGTAAATCAAGCTCTGATTCTGGAAAATATATTCTAACCAGGATTCTAATCAGGCTCTTAATCTGAAAAGTATACTCATGCAAAAAGGGAAGTATTTTCTTCAATTAGAGTATTCATTTCAGGGTTAGATTCTTTATCTCAGGGGGAGTTATATATTTATCCTTTTTATTAACCAAAATTTCCTATGTTTTTGTAATCATCAAAAAGGGGGAGATTGTTAGAACAAGATTGGTGTTTAATTATATCTCTATGTTTTGATGATAACTCTAATGAAATTTTGTATTAAGAAAATATATACTCTAATTTTGTTCAAGTGTTTTTGTTTCAGATATTAAATTAAATATTCTTATGGAAGCAAAAATGCATTTGAACAGTACTCTACGCAAAGCTCTGAAGCATCAGAAGCAAGTCATCAGAAGACTCTGAGCGCTGCCAGAAGAGACTTTGAAGCAGAAGCTGCAGAAGACTCTGAAGCAGAAGCTGCAGAAGACTCTGAAGCGTAGTTAAAGATTTTGTATGAAGAGTTTCAAGCATTGTTTCAAGAAGACTCTGAATGTACTTTACGCTGCAAGTACAGAGGCTCTGTTATTAAAACTCTGATATGATTGATATTCACGCTGAAGCACTTTGGTTGCAAAACTCTGATAACATCAAGACTCTGATGTTGATAACTTTGAGACAGAAGCATTGTCAAAGAAGATATTATTCAAATATATATCCGTTGACATATTCCAAACGACTCTTTCCTTATTCATGTATGGCACAGGAAATCAGACAAAAGGGATTTGTCTGAACATTCCTCTTCTAGGAAAGCTAAAGTCAATAGAAGACGAAAAGGCTACAGCTATTCTGCTACGCACAGTCTTCAAGCATTGGACTTTCTGCTCTATAAAAGGACGTCTTCAACAACATTTCAAAGTTGACGATTCATCTTGACAATTGAGAAATCAAATTGAAAACTACTCTCAAGCTCTCATACAATTTATTTCATAAGTTGAATAGTTTTATTCGTTCTTAAACTAAGTGTAAAAATCACAATTGTGATATAGCTTTTTAGAAGCATCTTAAACACTTGTTAGTTTACATTTATTTGTAAAAGGTTCCTTAAGAAGACCAAGTTGTGGTCAGAATTTCTTGAGAAGACTAAGACATTTATTCTTAATGGTTGACACTGTAATCTGTTTGAATATAGTGGATTAAGTCCTTGTTGAGAAAGACAAATCACCTTGGTAGGGTGGACTGGATTAGTTGAGTTCAACGAACCAGGATAAAAATACTGTGTTGTTTTTATTGCCATAATTGTTTCAAAACCCTTATTCAACCCCCCTTCTAAGTGTTTTTCTCACCTTCAACTTCTAGTCTAAGTTACTCAAACTCCCTAAGGAGCTTGCTTGGAGGAACTTGAGCTGCTTGGACATTGCACTAGAGGTGTGGAAAAGCTATTCTAGTCAACCAAAAGTTTTGCACAAGGAGCTTGATTGGGAGGTCTTCAAGAGGTAAGTGAACACTACCCTACATATGAGCTACCATGGCCATGTTTGATATACACTAGTTTAAACATGCTTGAAAGTAGGTCATGTATGAATCTGTTTGAATGTTGTTTGCATGTGTTTGGAAAGTTAATTTGAGTTTGCTTGATATGCTTAAAGATCTCACTTCATGTACTATATGTGGCTTTGTCCATGATTGATGTGTTTGGTTGTATATAACCTCATTTGTAGACCATTGTAAGCATGTTTGGACCCTGTTCAGGTTTAGAACCTTAGGTATTCACAACTGCCATTTTTGTTTTACTCATCAATGCACTTAGAACTCTCATTGTCAAGTGCAATGCTATGTTGTTGTTTGAGACTGTTTTTGTGGATAATCATGACCCTCATTTATATGTCATTTAGGTCATGTGTGAACCTAGTTTGTTTGTCAAGTTGTTTCGTTTGAAAACTGTCATGAGTGTAGTTTGCTAACATGCTCAAGTTTCTGTCCATATGCCATATGTAAATCCTGACTTGACATGAGTTTTGCTTGCTGGTAAACATCATGTGTAAGATGTTTGGAGTGTCTTTGATTCTTAGGTTGTAGAATGTCATGTTTGGACAGGTTTGAATTCAGGCTTTTGCACTTTTGCATCAATTTGATTCTACATTTGAGTTTTACAATGCAAGCACTTTCAGAACAAATTAAGAGCACCATTGTATTCCTCATTCAATTTCAATCAAGTTAGAATACAATTTTGTAAAAATCCATTGAGTTTTGACTAAGTTTGCTTAGTTCACGTTTTTTAGTTTTCTTGCCTTGGTTTGGGTCAAGTTTTGGAGTTTTGATGATAACAATATAATTGTTTGGTTTTCATGTTTCGAACAATTTTTGATCACCTACAGGAAAAAAATAGAAGGTTCATTTGCACCGAGATAAAGATATGATTAAATACCCCTAAACAAAGGACATTATCACCTATCAAAAAGTCAACAAGGATAGAGAAAATAACTTATTTTATGCTTATCCAAGATTTTGGAATAAACAAGTCTGACATTTTTCTCTTACAAATTAAAGCAATAAAAGAATTGTTAACCATAAAATGTCGAAAAAATATTGAGGTTTCACAAAGCATCATATGTGTTGTTCAGCTGAAACATCTACATTAAACTAATGTAATTGCATTAAGTCCACGACATTCCTGTTGTTGATTCTTAATGCTTGATTTTCATTATCTTTGAAGGATCGACTTTGGAATGTGTGCAATAAATATATTTAAGATCTAATAAAGTTAAAAAGAAAGTAAAATTCAAACATAAATTGACAATGTCTGATATCCTACACAAAATACCTCATTTTATGTATGTCTCGCTACAAAATACAATTCTATATCAAATCATCGAGATAAAAAAAAGTACATAAAAAGTAACATTTAAAGTCTTCAATAATGTAGAAAAAATAAGTTAGAGTTTGTTAGCTAACTTAAAGAAAAAAAATGCTTGAAAAAGATGTTACATGTTGAGTCAAGGCAAGTGTTCCTTAACAAACATAATTGGTGTCATAACTAAAAATTTTGAAAATATAAGTTTTTTGAAAATTCAATAGAATAATTTAAAGTACTTGATATAATAATTTAGAATTCAAACACATCAGAAACTAGATGCTTTTGAGATGTTTCTTCAAAGAGAATTCTGAATAATTCCAAAGAAAAATAAGAAAGTTTCACCTCAAACCTAGAAGTTAAAAACAATGTTAAGCCGACTCTAGATAGCTTCGTCTTTAGGGAAAGATAATACATGATTGGAAAGTCGAGACCTGTCGAGATGCTAAAGTGTTATTTCATTTTATGTCAGCTTTGGCCAAAAACACCGCTAATATTCCAATAGTGGCGGTTTCTTGAGACGTTAGTTTGTTATGGGTATTATTTAGCGTCAGCCTCTTACAACACTGACTTGTTTAGAGTTATTTATGTAGCTTTGGCCTCTGTAATTGCTAACTTATTTATATATATGCATGTAGTTTCGTTCTATGGGGACACTAACATGTTGTAAGTATTTATGTAGTGTTGGCCCTTTGAGTCGTTAGGCCTCTTTTACATTTAAAGGTAGCGGCGACTCTGACCGACTCTAATTGTAAAAAAAATTGTGAATATGTGTTTTTTTAGAACTAGTTTAGAAATCTACTTTTAAATAAATCACACCATAATTTATTTTTGTTACAGATTGTAAGATGTTGGATCGAACTCTAGTGTAGTCGAAGTCTGTTCGCGAGTAATGCGTGTTGTAGTCGAAGTCTGTTTTAACATGCATTAGTCAATATTGCTAGGGTTGTTAACATGTTGAATTGGGTCTTGCTTGTAAGCCCAATTGTTTAAGTTAGCTTGTACTAGGTAATTATTAAAAAAAACCATTAGGTTAGTGTGCTATATATTTTCTTATAAATAGGATGCTAGTTTCTCAATCTTGATATAAGGAAAAATATGAAGATAAAATCCTAATTTCAAGAGAGAGAGGTTATTTTGTTATTCTTGTATACTTGTAATCTTGTTCTAAGAGAAAGGAAAGAATAGCAGTTAAATAACCAATCCTTGTTGTTTTCTTCTTTATTAATCCTAATCATTGTGTGTTTCTTGATCATTAAGAAACTGTTTATACTTAGTTTTAAGGTATCCGATTCACAACAAATTTGTGCGGTAAGCGTGGAAAAGATGTCTTCAATAAAGTATGAGATAGAAAAGTTCACTGGAGTGAACAACTTTGGTCTGTGGTGCTTGAAGATGAAAGACCTACTGGTTCAGCATGGTTGTTTGGAAGCGTTGAAGGGAGAGGCAGCCATGGACGCTGCATTAACGGCAAAAGAAAAGACGGGCATGATTGAGAAAGCCCACATTTCAATATTGTTGAGCATTGGTGATAAGGTTCTTCGACAGGTATCAAAGGAGACTACAACATCAGGATTATGGGTGAAACTTTAAAGTTTGTACATGACCAAATCTCTGGTCTATCGACTCTACCTAAAGCAAGCATTGTATTAATTCAAGATTAGTGAAGACAAAGTGTTGGCTGAGCAGTTGGATATGTTCAATAAGTTGATTCTTGATCTTGAAAATATTGATGTCAAGATCGATGATGAAGATCAAGCACTGTTGCTGCTGTGTGTTTTTCCCAGAACACATGCTCACTTCAAAGAAACTCTCTTGTATGGAAGGGAGTCCCTGACCTTTAAAGAAGTTCAATTAGCATTATATTCTAAGGACTTGAACGAACGAAAAGAGCATAAAACTTCGACGGTGGGCGAAGGTTTGGCCGTTAAGGGAAAATTCTTGCGAAAGGATGGTAAGTTCGACAAGAAGAAAGGTAAAAGTCAACAGAAGTCTTATAGGGGAGAAACATCTGGTATTCGATGTTATCACTATAAGAAGGAGGGTTACATAAGAAAGGTGTGCCCTAAATGCCTTAAATATCATGGAGGTAATGGTAACGCAGCCATTGTTCAAGATGACTTTGACTCATCTGATGTTCTTGTGGTTTCAAGTGGCGACTCGAGAAAAGAGTGGATTATGGATTCAGGTTGCACTTGGCACATGAATCCAAACAGAGAATTGTTCGAGGAGCTATGTGATCAAGATGGTGGATCTGTGTTGCTGGGAAATAACAAATCTTGCAAAATTACAGGTTTTGGATCTGTGAGATTCAAGCTCCATGATGAGTCAATAAGGTTATTGACTGAAGTTAGGTATGTACCTGACTTCAAGAGAAATTTGATTTCTCTTGGTGAATTCGACAGAAAGGGATATGTTTTTCAAGGAGAGAAAAGTATCCTAAGAGTCATGAAGCGGTTGAAGGAATTCTTGAGAGGCGTGAAGAAACAAGGCTTGTATACCCTTGAGGCTAAGGTTGTAAGTGGTTCGAAAAATGTTGCATCCACGAAACCTGTGTCGAAGACAGAATTATGGCACATGAGATTGGGCCATGTCAACGAAAGAGGCCTGGTCGAATTGGGGAAGAAAAACTTGCTAGGAGGTAACAAAGTTGAAAAGTTGGAGTTTTGTTAATCGTGTGTATTTGGTAAATCATGTAGGGCGAAGTTTAACAAAGGCAAGCAAAGAACACATGGATCCCTGGATTACTTTCATGCAGATCTTTGGGGGCCTGCAAGGAATCCTTCCCACTCAGGTGCAAGGTATTTTCTATCATCATTGATGACTATTCCAAAAAAACTCTGGGTATTTATTTAGAAGACGAAGGATGAAACTTTTGAGAATTTCAAAAGTTTGAAGATTCTAGTCGAAACTCAAACTGGCAGAAAGGTTAAGAGGTTAAGAACTGACAATGACCTTGAATTTTACAACGAAGCGTTCGACAATTACTGTGTTGAGTTTAGGATTGCAAGGCATAAAACTATAGCAGGTACTCCTCAACAAAATGGCTTAGCTGAGAGATTCAATCGAACAATTCTTGAAAGGGTTAGATGCATGTTGGTTAGTGCTGGATTGAAGAAGGTGTTTTGGGCAAAAGTTGTTTCGACAACAGCTTACCTGATAAATAGATGTCCTTCGACATCCTTGGAAATGAAGACACTTGAAGAAGTTTGGTCGGGACATCCACCTAGTCTCGACGGACTCAAAGTATTTGGTTGTGTGGCCTATGCTCACATTAGGCAAGACAAGGTCGAACCTAGAGCTCTGAAATGCATGTTCATGGGATACCCTGAAGGAGTCAAAGCTTATAGGCTATGGTTCCTAGAGCCAGGTCACAGGAGGTGTATCACCAGTTGAGATGTAGTTTTCAATGAAGCATAGATGGCTTTCAAGAAAACTGATGATGCTGACGAAGAGCTATAATAGGGAGAGATTCCTGTTGAGGTGGAGCATGTTAATGTTGAATTACATACCCCAGGTGAAGTCGAAGAAGATGCATAAGATGTTCTCAAAGATGAGGAGATTGATAATGATTACTTTCTAGCAAGAGACAGCTCGAGGAGAGTCATCAAGCCACCTTAGAGACTTAGGTATGCAGATCTTATAGCTTATGCCTTAATCTCTGCTAGTGAGGTTCTAGATGAAGAACCTAGAGACTATAAGGAAGTTATGAGGAGTCGAAAGAAGACTGAATGGATGAAGGCCATGGATGATAAGATGAAATCTCTTCATGATAACAACACCTGGGAAATGATCAAGAAACCTGCTGGAGCCAGGTTAGTCAGCTGTAAATGGATTTTCAAAGTTAAGGAAAGAATCGAAGGAGTGGCGTCAAAGAGATACAAGGCAATATTGGTTGTTAGGGGGTTCACTCAGAAAGAAGGTATTGACTTCAATGATGTGTTCTCTCCTATTGTGAAGCACATATCCATTCGAATGTTGCTTGCCACAGTGGTACAGTTCGACCTTCAACTGGAACAGATGGATGTGAAGACTGCGTTCTTGTATGGTGACATAAATGAAACAATCCTGATGAGGTAACCTGAAGGGTATGTCGAAAAAGAGAAGGAAGATTATGTGTTCAACCTGAATAGATCCTTATATGGACTGAAACAATCTCCTCGACAGTGGAATAGGAGATTCGACAAGTTCATGGCACACATAAGTTTCATCAGAAGTCAGTTCGACCACTGTGTTTACTTCAGGTTTTGACCGGGTAATTCATTTGTTATTTTGTTTCTTTATATAGATGATATTCTAATAGCAAGAAACAATGTTGAAGATGTAATGAGGGTGAAGGATAAACTCAATAAAGAGTTCGACATGAAGGATCTGGGAGCTGCGTTCAGGATTCTTAGGATTGACATCCGGAGAGATAGAAACCAGTCGAAATTATGCTTATCTCAAGATGCATACCTACAGAAGGTTCTCGAAAAGTTTGGTATGTCGAATTCAAAGCCTGTTGTGACTCCGATAAGCCCTCAATTCAAGCTGAGTATAGATCAGTGTCCCAACACTCACTACAAGAAAATTTGCAAATTGCGACGGTTCATTTTGATAGATTACGACGGTTTTAACCGTCTCAATTTGTACGTTACGAAGGTTTCAATCCCGTCGCAGAAACGTGCGTCGCGAGGCCGTATTGCGACGATTGTGAAAACTGTCGTACAAACCGTCGTTATTTTCATGACGGGTAGCTAACCGTCGTAATCTCCATATTGTGACGGTTTTCAACCGTCTTAACTTGTTTAAAAATTATTGTTGATTGCGAAAGTATATTGTGGCAGTTTGAACTGCCGCAAATTGCAAATATTTTTTTAAAAAAAATCTATGGTATATTGTGGCGGTTTGAACCACCGCAAGTTGCAAATATTTTTAAAAGAAAAATCTGCACGCAGTTTAGGATTTAGAATACATCAATTAAAATATATTGTGAGCAGGGTATCGGCGGAAGAAACAAGTCAATGAGCAAAGTGACTGCAGCAGCAGCGAGTTTGTGAGTAAAGTGGCAATAGCGGTAGTGAGACTAAGCGAAGTCGTGATGGTGACAAGAAACAAGTCAATGAGCAAAGTGACTGCAGCAACAGCGAGTTTGTGAGTAAAGTGGCGATAGCGGTAGCGAGACTAAGCGAAGTCGTGATGGTGACAACGAGACTGATCCATTTATTTGTTCATAACAAAAATCAATTCAATAACTCAATAAACACATAAGCATCAAATTGATTTAGAGAATCAAATTGATGATAAAATCATATTTAAATGATGACAGTAGTAACAAAGTTCAGTGAACAATTGTTTTTAACACTGAGATTTTCTTAATTTTAACACTGAGATGACAGTAATAACTTGTAGTAACATTTTCTCTAATATAACTAAGTTAATGACATACATGTGGCTTGAGACTATAAGGTACAATTTGAACACAACTGAGTCGAAACAACAAAGAATAAATAAAACTACAAAATAAGTACCTAAACCATGCATTTAAATTGATATTCACATCACCAATTGCAGCTGCATAGCTGTTGATGGGTAGTATCCAAAATGATGCCAGAAACTTGATTGCGGTGTGCTTTGAAATCCCATGGCAAGAGCAACTCACCATCTCTCCATCTCCTTGCTCCTGCACACAAATGAATACAGTGATAACATCCAACAAACAAAACCGTAAAATAGATCCTAGTTGAACAAAATCCACCATCATTTCACTAGTTGAACAAATAAACTCTAAATATGGATGAGCTTATCCTGAAGCTTAGAATCACCATTTGCAAACTTAATCTTAGATTCATTGGGTCCGAAAACACGGTTTACATCATCCTTTGTAAAAATAGATGGTGGCATCTTACAATCAATCATGGCATTCAGAAAAATCCTGGAACGAAGAGGAACAAAAGTCATGGATTTTAAATGCATATCAGAGCTATTCAACTCTAGCAGGGCTACAAATTCAATATCACTTTCATCTGCAGCCATAAGATCATAAAGCCATTGACAGTCTCGAAAACATACATCACGAAAAGGTGAATGTTTTATAGCATCAATTATGGCTACTGTTAAAGACTGATAAAGTTGATTTGCGTCTTCACGAAGTGTGACATTAGCATTCAGAATGAACGGCCGCCATCTAACAAATGTAAATATTGAATACGCGGGTGGAAAAATCAAACTTAGAGGAAACATATGTTGCATCCTTGAAATGGGTTTGCACGTGAACCTCCGAGTGCTTCTGATGTCTTATTGACAAGTCTTGTCAATGTTGTTACAATAGGCATTTGGTGTGCTGAAATAGTAAAAGCAAGAGTTAAAACCAAAATAGAATAAGACAAGGAACACGTGATAAGTGAAATACATATCATTGTTCAAGACAAATGCTTTCCGACTCATAAAATAAACATCAGTACATTTAGCTAGTATTTTCATTCAAAGAAGAATCCAAAGTCGCTGAAAAAATAAAGAAATATTACCAGGTACTTTTGAAGTATCAGCAGTCTACACAGTAGGTGGTGGAGCTGCCGGTACAGCAGCAAGTTGCATAGATTGCAATATCACTAGACATAACTGCCTGCATTCCAACATCATTTGCATCATCGCTGATTGCAAGAGTAGTACAACCTGTTTTAATCTTTACTAATCTAGTAACCTGCATTATTGTAATAGAAAGACTAAACATGTTCAAATCCACATTATAGGAAGAAACAAGGGTACGTATATAAAGTCACAGAAATTATACAAGTGCTTTTTGCTTCGGAGAAGAACGACATCATATAACAGACATGCAACTAACTGCAAGTGCGAGAAACAAGTCCTTTACATCATCTTCTAGTGCATATGTCAGACTTTCCATCAATTATTAGAGCTAACGCCTCGGTGTTTTCAATTGATGCACCAAGTAATTCCTTTCCTTCCATTAATTGACAAACAACACTTTTCTTTATTGCCTGCAGAATCAATTAACTTTCATCACAATCACACATCCAATAGGACAAAGCTCTATGGAAAACAATAATTATATTTACCACATCAGCATCAGACTTGTTTTCCATTTTCTCAAGTGATTTGGTTTCTCGAGTGTCTGAACTAATGATAATTTGTTTCATTTCTTGCCGAAGTAACCTACAAGCAAACCTATGGTGACACTGAAATCATCATACCGATGATTTCATATTACTATGACAGAATTTTCAAAATTGTTGATAAGTACGAACTCACCCGACATTGATTGTTGTCTCCATTTTATCACCAGTCAAAACCCATAACTTTATTCCTGCCTGTGCTAGCTTATCAATACATTCAGGAACCTATATGTCAAAAAGCGATTGCAAAGTTTTAAACGCACTTAGTTCAAACTTCAAAAATCTAGCTCAGAACTGAGCATAGATAACTTTATCACTAGTTGTAACATACCCTATTTTGAAGTTTTTCTTCAACTGTGGTAGCACCCAGAAGAATTAAATCCATTTCGATCTTTTCTAATACGTCCTCCACAATCTGCTCTCGATCTGCACTTACTAAGCTCCTGGCTTCCATCAATTCTTTACTAAAAAGAGTGTACTCTTCTTCCTCAAGTTCGCGATAGGCCAATATCAAGGTCCTCAAACCAGCATCTGCATATTCCTTAATGTGCTGCTTAGTCTTTTTCTCAAACTCACTTCCATTCTTCGCAACTCGTTCAAACATGACACTAATGTTGATAAAAACAAAATAGAAACAGTTAAATATTATCAACTTTCAAATCAGTGTGATTTCTCAAGGCTGCAGCTTACTAGAATACACAATTGAACAAAACAAACAAGCACAATGAATCCTCAAAAATCACATAGTAATTAATCATTATGTATCTCAAATATGCAAAAGTCAGTTTTAAGGTTTTAAATCGGATGCATCAAGACCATGGTCAACTTTTCCTTTTGACAACTCTGGTATCTCCAATTCAAATTGTCCATCAAGAATATTTTGTATGGTGTCAATTTTAAGTCTACAGAATTCAAGTTTTTTCCGCATTCGATACGGACCTTCAATTGGACAAAGTTGCCATTCTGGCTCTTCGGTCAAAGAGGATTTACTTAGTGGGAATATCCCTCGTTCATGCATAAGTTGTTGAACATGGCATTGCCACTCACTCTCAACATGCAGAATCCATCCATACTTATCCTGCCTAACAACTCTCAACTCGGTGGACATTGCATCACGAACTAAATCCAGTGCATATCTTCGCTCATTTACCTGCTCCCAGTGCCTTAAATCTAATTTTACAGCTTCTCGAGTTTTTTTTCCCATTTCCTTCTTTCGCCGACCTTCTATCCCTTTGATTCTTACTCCTGGAAACTTTCCACTGGAAGAGACAGAGCCCTGGTCAGCAATATCACCATCCAAGCTTTGAACAGTTTGTGTGTCTTCATGAAGAGATTTATTTGATTCTGGCTCGGTTACAATAACATTTGACTCTGGATTTGTTACAATAACATTGTCTGGAATGAGATACAGACAAGCCAAAAGATGTGTCATCTCCATAATGATTAGAGATCATCTTTTATCTCATGTTATAATCATCAGCAGAAACATAAGTATTATTTTCAGAGAAATTGACAGGCCTAGTTTCAGATCCAAATAATCGATCAATAAATTGGTTTGGGACTAAACTGAAATTGTGATTGTTCTCCCACGGAGTAAAATTAACATTTGAAAATCCTGAACTAGATCTTTCATTTTCATCTTCTATTGCTTGCTTCTTGTTTGGAAAAAAAAATCCCCTTCAGTTGCATCAATTAACCATTGATGAGGTCGTTTTGGTTCAGTTTTGGAAGGATTATCAAATACTGTCTCTCTGTCACTAACTTTCAAAACAAAACAATGCGAATAAGCTGACACAATCGAATTCCACGACACCAAATCACAAGTCCCTCTATGACACAATTCATCAAACACCTTACGCGCGTGAACAAGCGCATTACATTTACCTTGAAATTGATTGAGTCAAGCCATAATTCAAGTAAACTCTAATACTAATCTAAAAACTCATTATAGTTGCAAATCACGATATAAGAAAGAGAAACCATGATTTTACCTTGAAATTGGCTTGAGAAGAGGAGCAACAGAGCGATGGAACAGCTGATTGCGGAACTGCGACATATCAGATTGAAAATCAAGGTTCCAACTATTGTTAGTGTTGAATGATCGGTTCAATATCAATATCAATATCCTTTAGGTATGATTTAAACTTCAAGTCATTGTTAGGGTTCAATATTCAACAACTTTTAGGGTTTGGCTTCAATTGAGAAAGGGATTGAGGAAGGAGAGAAGACGCAATGGAAATGGAAATGGTGATGAAACTTTTATCGACAAGGAACGAAGATGAGATTCAGAATATAGAGGTTTAAATTTGAGAAAAGGAAAAACGTGAATGAAAAAAGGAGGGTTCTAAGATTTTTTTTCCGTAAAGGACAAGGACAAGGAACGAAGATTATATTTTTTAATTTCACAAAAACAAAAAATACATATATTAAGCAAAATTAATATTTTCTTTAATAAATTTAGATTAATTATTAAAATTTAATTTAAAATTAAAAAAATTTACAATTTACATTAAAAAGGCGCAGATGAAATCGCAGGTATTTTACTATTATTTTAGACAAAAATATTAAGCTACATTGTCATGAAAATTATAATAATTATAATAATTATTTATTAAATTAATTAATAAAATTGAAAATGTTAGAAAATAAAAATGAAAGAAAAAAGTGGAAAATTAAAGGAATAAAAAATTAGTGATTATGACTGGCTAAAGTAATTGCGACAATTCGCCTTAACTGTCGCGAGTGTGGAAAGAGGGCGGTTCTTTGGTAACTGTCGCATTATTTTATACAACATGCCTAAAAAATTTGCGACGGTTGGCTCAAACCGTCGTGAGAACTGTCGTAGTCTAAGAATAAGGACGGTTTTTTGATAACTGCCGCAAAAAATCTACGACAGTTGAACCTAACTGTCGTGACAACCGTCGCAATCCAAGAATAAGGACGGTTTTGTGATAACTGTCGCAACTCAAGTGTCGTAAATCTCCTTTTTTCTTGTAGTGACTGTTGTTGAAAGAACTTATATGAATAAAATTCCTTATGCTAACGTAGTAGGTTCTTTGATGTATGTTATGGTGTGTACTAGACTCGACATAGCATATGCAGTAAGTCTTGTAAGCAGGTACATGACGAATCCTGGAAAGGCTCATTGGCAAGCATTGTAGTGGATTTTAAGGTACATAAATAGATCTCTAAATAGAGTCCTAATTTATGGTGGAGCCTTGGGTGAAGATAGTAAAGCAGCAATCGAAAGATATGTCGACTCTGATTATGCAGGTTGTATGGATTCCAAAAAATCTATCTTTGGATATGTGTTCACTATGTTTGGGACAGAAATCAGTTGGAAAGCAACACTTCAAAAGGTTGTTGCCTTATCAACTAATGAAGTGGAGTATATTTCCCTAGCTGAAGCTGTGAAGGAAGCATTGTGGCTTGAAGGTTTTGCAAAGGAGCTAAAACTTCAAGGTTGAGTTATCACTGCTAAATGTGATAGTCAAAGTGCAATACACCTGTCGAAGAATTCAGCCTATCATGAGCGAACCAAACATATTGATGTGAGGCTGCATTTCGTCAGAGGGGTAATCGAGCATGGAGAAGTCCAAGTGTTGAAGGTTTCGACCGATCATAATGTTGCTGATATGATCACCAAGACGTTGCCCAGTTGCAAGCTTTTCCACTATATGCAGTTAATAAAGATGCATGAAGAAAGTTAGTTTCTTGATGTTATAGAGTTAGATCCAAGGTGGGGATTTGTGAGATGTTGGATCGAACTCTAGTGTGGTCGAAGTCTGTTCGCGAGTAATGCGTGTTGTAGTCGAAGTCTGTTCTAACATGCATTAGTCAATATTGCTAAGATTGTTAACATGTTGAATTGGGTCTTGCTTGTAAGTCCAATTGTTTAAGTTAGTTTATACTCAAAGTTAGCTTGTAATGAGTAATTATTAAAAAACCCATTAGGTTAGTGTGATATTTTTCTTATAAATAGGATGATAGTTTCTCAATCTTGATATAAGGAAAAATTGGAAGATAAAATCATAATTTCAAGAGAGAGAGAGAGGTTATTTTGTTATTCTTGTATACTTGTAATTTTGTTCTAAGAGAAAGGAAAGAATAACATTTTAATAATCAATATTTGTTGTTTTCTTCTTTATTAACCCTAACTTTTTTGTATTTTTTGATCATTAAGAAACTGTTTATACTTAGTTTTAAGGTATCTGATTTACAACACAGGTTTTGTTATAATCAACGAGATTGATTTCTCCTTTAAACCAATGAAACATGGATATTGTGAAATCTACGCCGATATGTATGGAAAGAGTATTTGAATTTATATCAATGAAGTTATTACTAAATTCTTAAATTAGATGAGTTTGAAAAGGAACTAAAAGGAGTTTGAATGGTTTTATTATTTGAAGAATATAACTCTAGATTGCTAATACTTTTCTTAAAATTTGTGTAAAAAGAATTTGAAAAAAAAAGACTAAATTCTAACAAGACTTTAAATATGTCACAAATTTAAATGGTCACATTTCAAATTACGTCACAATATGAGAGTCTTTCAATGAGGCTTGACAAACATGTGTCGCGTTGAAAAATTTTGGCATAATATTTAGTTGCCAAATCAACGAGCTTGCAATGCGATCAGATGCTCTCATGATGAGAAACAACACGGAATTCTGAGAAATAGGTTTTTCTTTCTCATTAAACTAATCTTCCTAAACTAATATAAAATATGTTATACTTAATCACTAACCCTAAAACCATTATAAGTACAGTAATCAACAAAACAATAAACCACAACTAATATGCAATGGGAATTCAGGTGTAATAGTTTCAACATTTTTTATTATATTAACTTGTTTAACAAGTTTTAGTATTACAATTATTATTTCTTACATTGGTTTATAAATATAGATCATCACAAGTTTAACTCATTGCCTTCTTAATTGCAGATGCTAATCCTTCATATGCCACTTCCCAAGCAGCACTAAGTTCTTCGCTCCATTTTTCCCCAGATGCCTCCTTTATGGTTTCTAGCAAAGCTTCTTTAACCACCTTTAAAATATCAAAAGTATTATATTTAGTTAGCGTTTTAACAATTTAGAATATTATTTTCCTTTCTATGCCTCCTTATTTGTTAACATGACACAATAAATTATAAAATTAAATATGTTCTTCATTGAAAATTTATATTTATATTTTTAATTTTTGTCTTAAAAATATTCATTTTTATTCTTAATAATATTTTTCAAATGGAATAAATAATAGGAAGTGAAACCAAAACAACTTCATACCAATAATCTATAATTTTTTGCAATTTTTTTAGTTTCATTTATTGAGTTTATTTTAATGGAGAGGACTCTTCTAAAATTAACATATCACTTTAGAGAATAAAGCGTTAGATGAAATTCATATAAAAATGGGAGTGATATCAATTATTGATAAATAAATCAATGAGTTGGTAGTATATACACAATCATAATATATCATATTTGGTTACAATATCAATCATTATTTTTTCACTTTACTAACTATCCAATATACACGAGTCAAATACTATTTTGATATATGATATATTTTTACCGTTCAAATTACTTTTACATATATTGTTCTATTATTGATTTTGAGAATAAGTGACCATTAGGCAATAAATATTTTAGATTGCATTCATTGTATTTTTTATTATATTGCGTACCACAAAATGAGGATCAACAACTCCCTTTTGAATGTGAATGGCACCCAATGTTGTATTTTCTAAAACTACTTCTCCTGATGCTCGAAGTTGAACAGCTGAGTCATGCACCTGTAATTTAAAAGGTATAAATATCTTAAAATTTTATATTATCAAATTTAAATTATAGTTTCACAAGCTTACACAACCAATGAAATATCATGTTTGAAAGACCTTTTTAGGCCACATTAATTTTGAAAATGGTAGATTGGCTAGATCATATGTGTAAATTTTAGATTAAAATAAAGAAGATATAATTCATAGAAGATTTAATTTATATGACTTGAACATGAAAAATAAAAATTTTATAGTTTTATTAAATATTTCAATAAAAGTGGAATGAAATATGAGGTCAATAATGACTGTTATTTAAAATAAAATTTAAAAACTATCTATTTTAAGTGTAGAACCAAAATATGAAATAAACTTAATTGAAGTGGATTACACTCACCATTCCAAAAACTTTTTCAGCATGGGCCTGAAGTTTAGGACTATCTACTACTCCAGCTGAATCTTTAAGAAATGAGAACATTCCCTTTGCTGCCGGTGCTTTTTTCAATATACTATTTTTATTAAATTTGTCAAAATTATTCTTGTTAGTTGACATTATTTCTTATAAACCAACACTTAACAAAAACAAAAACAAAAACACAAGACAATAATACTCAAATAATGTAAAGCTTACATGGTGTAGAACAAAACACTATAGCTAGGGTTTTGTTTAAATAATTCCCATGAGCTATTAACTAAAGCTTCTTGTTTCTCAGTGAAACCCATATTTCTCCTCTTCTTCTTCTTTGTATTTTTTTCTTTTATTTGTGTTGGTAGTGTAATAACAATACATTCAATACTTGCTTATATAGAAAACATTTAGGTGTAAAGAAATCTAATTGATTTATTGTGATTGTTTTAAAATGATCTATTGGCTCGTGGAGATGTCCATTAACATTATGAAAGGGACAAGAATCTTTTTACAAAAGTTAATATTCAATTTTTTCACCAAATATAATTAATAATAAAAAATTATTTAAAAGTCATTATGTAACTATTATTCCGTTCATTCAAAATAAGTAGTAATTAATCTAATGAAAATGCTAATGTATAATCTTGACTTAAAAATACCATTGAGATTTAAATATTCCGTAAATATGAAGTTAAGGATAAAATGGTCATTTAAACCATAAAGGGAATTTTCGTCATTTTCAAATATAATATGGAATCTCAAGTAAAGTTAAAATTAATGGAGGTTTATGGAAAATAAATAAGTAATTAAGTCATTATTCTATGAGCAACTGCCAATTAGGAAATATATCATGAAGAATGACATTGATGGAATTTCACTATTTCATGTGAGGACAAAAATGATATGTTGATTTAGAATTATAAATTCCTCTAATTTGGAGTGGAATATCAGTCTTCCTCCCTATTGGAAGAAGTTGCACGATTTGGATGTCAAAAAGGAGGACGAACCATGATCTATCTGTGAGATATTGGATCGAACTCTAGTATGGTCGAAGTCTGTTCGCGAGTAATGCGTGTTGTAGTTGAAGTTTATTCTAACATACATTAGTCAATATTGCTAAGTTTGCTAGCATGTTGAATTAGGTCTTTCTTGTAAGTCCAATTGTCTAAGTTAGCTTGTACCCTAAGTTAGCTTGTAATGGGTAATTGTTAAAAAAACCTATTAGGTTAGTGTGCTAATTTTCTTATAAATAACATGCTAGTCTCTCATCTTGGTATAAGAAAAAATAAGAAGATAAAATCCTAATTCAAGTGAAAGAGGTTATTTTTTTATTCTTGTATACTTGTAATCTTGTTCTAAGAGAAAGGAAAGAATATCAGTTTATAACTAATCCTTGTTGTTTCTTGTTGTTTTACCTTGTTTTCTTTGTTAACCTTAACCCTTGTGTGTTTCTTGATCATAAAGAAACCATTTATATTTTATTTCAACACATCCTATTCACAACAAATTGGTGTGGTGAGCATGGAGAAGATGCCTTCAACAAAGTATCAGATTGAAAAGTTCAACAGAGTGAATGACTTCAATCTGTGGCGCTTGAAGATGAAAGCCCTACTGGTTCAGCAGGATTGTTTGGAAGCGTTGAAGGGAGAGGTAGCCATGGACGTTACGCTAACAGCAAAAAAAAAGACGGCCATGATTGAGACAGTCCACATCACAATATTGTTGAACCTTGGTGGTAAGGTTCTTCGACAAGTATCAAAGGAGACTACAACATCGGGATTATGGGTGAAACTTAAAAGTTTGTACATGACCAAATCTCTAGTAAATCAAGTCTACCTGAAGCAAGATTTGTATTCATTCAAGATGAGTGAAGACAAAGTGATAGCTGAGCAGTTGGATATGTTCCACATGTTGATTCTTGATCTTGAAAATATTGATGTGAATATTGATAATGAAGATCAAACACTATTGTTGTTGTGTGTTTTGTCCATAACACATGCTCACTTCAAAGAAAATCTCTTGTATGGAAGGAATTCCCTGAGATTTAAAAAAGTTCAATTAGCCTTGTATTCTAAGGACTTGAACGAACGAAAGGAGAATAAACCTTCGACGGTGGGCGAAGGTTTGGCCGTTAAGGGAAAATTCTTGCGAAAGGATGGTATGTTCGACAAGAAGAAAGGTAAAAGTCAGCAGAAGTCTTATAGTGGTGAAACATCTGGTAATCGACGTTATCATTGTAAGAAGGAGGGTCACACAAGAAAGGTGTGCCCTGAACGCCTGGAAAGATCATGGAGGTAAGAATAATGGCAACACAACCATTGTTCAAGATGACTTTAATTCATCTGATGTTCTTATGGTTTCAAGTGGCGACTCAAGAAAAGAGTGGATTATGGATTCAGGTTGCACTTGGCACATGAATCCAAATAGAGAATTGTTTAATGAGCTATGTGATTAAGATGGTGGATCGGTGTTGTTGAGAAACAACAAATCTTACAAAATTGCAAGTATTGGATCTGTGAGATTCAAGCTTCATGATGAGTCAATAAGGTTATTGACTGAAGTCAGGTATGTACCTGATTTGAAGAGAAATTTGATTTCTCTTGGTGAATTTGACAGGAAGGGATATGTTTTTTAAGGAGAGAAAAGTATCCTAAGAGTCATAAAGGGGTCGAAGGAAGTCTTAAGAGGTGTAAAAAAACAAGGCTTGTATACCCTTGAGGTTGTGGTTGTAAGTGGTTCGACAAATGTTGCATCCATGAAACCTGTGTCGAAGACAGAATTATGGCACATGAGATTTGACCATGTTAGCAAAAGAGGCCTGGTCGAATTGGGGAAGCAGAACTTGCTAGGAGGTGACAATTTCGAAAAGTTGGAGTTTTCTGAATCTTGTGTATTTGGTAAATCCTGTTGGGCGAAGTTTAACAAAGGCAAGAAAAGAACACATGGATCTCTGAATTACATTCATGTTGATCTTTGGGGGCCTGCAAGGAATCCTTCACACTCAGGTGCAAGGTATTTTCTATCCATCGTTAATGACTATTCCAGAAATCTATGGGTATTCATCTAGAAGACGAAGGATGAAACTTTTGAGAATTTCAAAAGTTGGAAGGTTCTGGTCGAAACTCAAACTGGCAGAAAAGTTAAGAGGTTGAGAATCGATAATGGCCTTGAGTTCTGCAGCTAAGCGTTCGACAATTACTATGTTGAGTGTAACGCCCATTTTAATTATCTAGTTTTTCTGTGTTATTTTATTTTCGGCGTGTATTGTGGGGGTGTTTGAGTGCGATTGTGTGTAGCCCTTAAGTTGGAGTTTAATTAATAATTTTGGACTTTGGTATTAATAATAATATTTAGTGATGATAATTTAATTAATAATGGTAATATTATTATTATTATTATTAATATTATTATTATTATTAAGTGAATAAGAAATGGAATAAGAGGGTATTAGGGGCTGTTTGGGAAAAGAAAGAATTGGAAAAGGGAAATAACACGTTGGAAAGGAAAAGAGGAAGAAAATAACACGATCAAGAAGGAGAGGAATTGGAAGGAAGGGAACAAGGTCAGTTGGAAGAAGATTGAAGGAAGAGAACCAAGGAGGAAGAAGAAGAGCTTAGATTATCGATTCTTCAAGAATTTTCATCAGCTTGTTCGAGTTATCGAGGTAAGGGGGGAGAATCGGGTTGAAATTCGGTGGTTGCATGAATTCTAGGTAGAAGGGGATTTCCCTAACCCCATAGGTTTTGATGATTCTGTTGTTATGTTGTGATGATTTTGAATGTTGTTGTTGTTATGATAAGCTCGTTACATGTGATCGTTTGGATAGTTGAGGGTTCCGAGCAATTTGCTATGTTTATGCCGAAATTGATTTAATCAGTAGAACTAAGGTTTTATTGGGTAAAATCGAGAATAGATTTTGTAGCTGAGCCGTAGAATATTGGTCTGATGTTGTGAGAGCTGGTTTGCGCATAATTGGCTGATTTCGGAGAGCTGTGCCGATTCTGAGCAGAGAGATTTTTGTGAATTTGCAGACATTCTCCAGCTGCTTTGCTGAGCGAGATAGTAGCAAACCTTCGCTAGGGGTTCACTGGGCGAACTGGGTAGCGAGTGCTACCAGTAGCCACTGTCTGGCTTCGCTAGGGAGCTCGCTGAGCGAGCATGTAGCGAGCGTTCGTTGATGCTTCGCCTAGCGAGTGAGCCAGCGAGCATGACAGTATTTTGTGTTTTTGTGCTGTTATGTTCTGTTATCTTATGTTGCGGGACCCTCGTTGGTCATGATTGATTATAAAGTTGGTGTTAATCTGTGGAGAGTGTATGTATGTTTTCGGAACGTGATTTCCGTGATATTCGTGTAATTATAATATTTGAATTGGTGTGTATCATGTATGTATGATGTATGAATGTGGTGATGTGTGAGACATATATGATGCATGATAAAATGTGATCAGGAGGATCGTGTGCACCGTGTGTGCCTGTGTTTGTTGTGTGCATTGGTGTCTTGCATAGCATTATGTTGGGGTTGAATAATTGCTCGGATGGAGTGTATGTGATTCACCCGTGCTCAGAAGGAGCGTGGTAGGGATAGATCATTGCTCGGATGGAGTGTATGTGATCTATCCTGAGTTGATTGCTCGTACTCAGAAGGAGCATGGTAGGGATAGATCATTGCTCGGATGGAGTGTATGTGATCTATCCTGAGTTTGATTGCCCGTACTCCGAAGGGGGAGCATGGTGGGATAGATCGTTGCTCAGATAGAGTGTATGTGATCTATTCGGGTTCGATTGAATGAACTAGTGAGTCAGTACCGCATATCATGGTGTTGTGTTGCATATGTTTGCATTGTCGTATGTGTGCTATGTCGATGTTGGACAGTAGTTCCTAATTGACGTGTGTTGAATGATATTTGTATGTTTACTGCCTTTTATTCATGTACGTTATTACCGTTATATTTTGATCGTGATTTCTCACCCCTTGTTATTGTTATGGTCTGTGCTTCTTCGGGAGTACAAATAATCCAGGTGCAAAGCTAGCTTGGATTGCAGCGAGTCGAGTCGTAGGGATGCTCTGATACGTAACACGGGGATTTTGGGAGTTATTTGTTTATCTGATGATTTTGTTGACTTCGTGTCGTATCATGCTATGTTTTAATCCTCTTGGTGGATATGTTTGTATATTTTGGGCGTTGGCCGTACATGATGTATATGATGTGTGTGTGTGTGTGTGTGTATGAAAATGTTGATAATCATTTAATGAAAATGTTTTGTGTTGAGTTTCTTCTGTGACATCCCGTCCTTGTGTGGTGACTCTGATAATTGTTTATTTTAAATTGCATTTATTTAATTTTGGGAATCGGGGTGTTACAAGTTGGTATCACAGCAGGTTGGTTCATCCGGCCAGTGTAGTAGTTGAGTTTGTCTATAGGATAGAGTTTGTTTTTCTGTTAACTTAGCGTTGTTGTTGAGCGGTATGGCGGGGAGGAATGACGTTGCGTTGGCTGCAGCTATGCAGGCCATGGCGCAGGTGGTTGCTAATTAGAACCAAGTTGCGGGTGCGCAATTCAGAGATTTGGTGCAGTTTCAGAGTAACAAGCCGCCGATGTTTCAAGGAGGAATTTTGGATCCTAAAGCGGCGCAGAAGTGGCTGAAGGCGATTGAGAAGATTTTCCGGATGATGGGTTGCAGCGATGAGTAGAAGGTGAGGTTCGGTACCCACATGTTGGAGGGTGAAGTTGAAGCTTGGTGGGACAACAGTCGCCAGAGGTTGGAAACTGCAGGAACTCCAATTATTTGGGAGGTGGTTCGAACTGGTTTTCTGGAGAAGTGTTTTCCAGAGGATATCAGAAGTGCTAAAGAGATAGAGTTTCTAGAGCTGAAGCAGGGAAATCTGACGGTGGCTGAGTATGCCGCTAAGTTTGAAGAGCTGGTGCAGTATTGTCCTCATTACAATACTGACGAAGCGATGACCTCCAAGTGTTTGAAGTTTGAGAGTGGGATGCATCTAGAAGTGAAGATGGGGATCACTTGTCAGAAGATCAGGGGTTATCCTGAGCTGATAAGCAGAAGCAGGATTTATGACAATGATAACCGAGCCAAGATTGCACATTACAAGGCTTGAAATGATCGTAAGGGTAAGCAGAGGTTTGGTGGTACTCCTTACAGTGTTCCTGCTGATAAGGGGAAGTTGAAGGTTGCTGCTGATAAGAAGCCTAGAGAAGGTAGAGAGTTTGCTGGTGGGAAGTGTTTCGGTGCGGTGGCGGGGGTCATTGTGCCATTGCTTGTTCTCAGGAAGTGAAGAATTGTTTCAAATGTGGTAATCCGGGCCATTTGATGGCTGATTATCGAGTCACTATGCCTTCCTGTTATAACTGTGGTGAGAAGGGCCACATCAGTATGCATTGCGAGAAGCCGAAGTCGTCTTAGGTGTCTTAGACCAGTGGTAAAGTGTTTGCGGTGGTGGGAACTCAAGCTGCTAGTGAGGACCGTTCTATTCAAGGTGCTTGTTTCATCAATAATGTTCCCTTGTCTGCTATGATTGATACGGGTGCAACCCACTCGTTCATCTCTGTTGATTATGTGAAGAGTTTAGGATTGGTGTCGACTACTCTTGGGCGGCGGATGACTATTGAAACTCCCTTTATTGGTTCAGTGACTACTTCTTTAGTGTGTTTGAAGTGTCCACTGACTATTTTTGGTCGAGACTTTGGAGTAGATCTGATTTGCTTGCCGCTTGGTAAGTTGGATGTTATTCTGGGTATGAACTGGTTGGAGTTCAACCGAGTCTACATCGATTGTTTTCGGAAGGTGTTGTTGTTTCTTACTCCAGAGGAAGAAGCATTGGCAGATTCCTTGTCTAGTAAGGAATTGAAGATCTTGTTGGAAGACGAGGCTAAAATGTTTGCTTTATTTGCATCATTATCTGTTGACAGCAAAGCGTCATTGAAGGAGTTGGCGGTGGTGAATGAATTTCCTGAAGTGTTCCCTGATGATATTACTGAATTGCATCCGAAGAGAGAAGTTGATTTTAGCATTGATCTTGTACCTGGTACGAGGCCTATATTTATGGTGCCGTACAGGATGTCAGCAGTGGAGTTGGCGGAATTGAAGTCTCAGATTGGAGAATTGTTGGATAGGAAGTTTATCAGGCCGAGTGTGTCGTCGTGGGGTGCTCCAGTGTTGTTGGCGAAGAAGAAGGATGGTAGTATGCGTCTGTGCATCGATTACCGCCAGTTGAATAAAGTGACCATCAAGAACAAATATCCTCTTCCAAGGATTGATGATTTGATGGATCAGTTGGTGGGAGCTCGTGTGTTCAGTAAGATTGATTTGAGGTCGGGTTACCATCAGATCAGAGTGAAAGAAGGTGATATTCAGAAGACAGCATTTAGAACTTGATATGGACATTACGAGTATGCAGTAATGCCTTTCGGAGTGTCTAATGCGCCGGGAGTGTTCATGGAGTATATGAACTGGATCTTCCATTCTTATTTGGATCAGTTTATTGTTGTATTCATTGACGATATACTGATTTATTCTAAGTCTGAGGAGGAGCATGCAGGACATTTGAGAATTGCTTTGCAAGTGCTGAAGGATAATAAGTTCTTTGCGAAACTGTCGAAGTGTGAGTTCTGAATGAAGGCGGTGACTTTCTTGGGCCATGTGATATCTGGTGATGGTATATCGGTAGATCTATCAAAGGTGAGTGCAGTGTTGCAGTGGGAACCGCCGAAGACAGCAACGGAAGTTAGAAGCTTTTTGGGTTTGGGAGGATACTATCGAAGATTTATTGAGGGGTTTTCTACTTTGGCGTTGTCGTTAACTCATTTGACGAGAAAGAACCAAGTTTTTGTGTAGGATACCGCTTGTGAAGAGAGCTTTGTGGAATTGAAGAAGAGATTGACTATGGCACCGGTGTTAGTGTTGCCAACTCCGAGTGAACCGTTTGTGGTGTACTGTGATGCGTCTAAGATGGGATTAGGCAGAGTTCTTATGCAGAATGGTAAGGTGGTGGCCTATGCTTCGCGGCAATTGAGGGTACATGAGCGGAATTACCTTACTCATGATCTGGAATTGGCTGCGTTAGTTTTTGTGTTAAAGATCTGGAGGCATTATTTGTATGGTTCAAGATGTGAGGTGTTCAGCGACCATAAAAGTATGAAGTATCTGTTTGATCAGAAAGAGTTGAATATGAGACAGAGAAGATGGTTAGAATTCTTGAAGGATTACGACTTTAGCCTAAGTTATCATCCAGGAAAGGCTAATGTGGTAGCAGATGCTTTGAGTAGGAAAGCAATTCATATGTTTGCTATGATGGTGAAAGATATGGAGCTTATTGAGCAGTTCAGAGATTTGAGCATGGTTTGTGAGACTTTGGCAGATTGCGTGATGTTAGGCAAGTTGCAGGTGAACAATGATTTATTGGATATGATTAGAGAAGGTCAGAGGCTAGATGTGAAGCTAGTGGATTTGATGTCTGGAGTAGGAAGTGACTTCGATAGTGATTTTAAGTTGGATATCGCAGGTGTGTTGAGATTCAGAGGCAGGATTTGTATGTCGGATAATGCCGAGTTGAAGAAGTCAATCCTGAGTGAAGGACATCGTAGTAGTTTGAGTATTCATCCGGGAGCTACGAAGATGTATCACGATTTAAGGAAGATGTTTTGGTAGTCAGGTATGAAAAAGGATATAGCTCAGTTTATTTACGCCTGTTTGACGTGTCAGAAGTCGAAGATGGAGCATCAGAGACCCTCTGGATTTATGCAACCGTTGGAAATTCCGGTTTGGAAGTAGGATTATATTAGTATGGATTTTGTTACAGGATTGCCGAGCACGGCGAGAGGATTTGATGCCATTTGGGTAATTGTGGATCGGCTTACGAAGTCTGCACATTTTGTACCGATCAGTATCAGTTTTCCATTGGAGAAGCTGGCAAAGATTTATATTCGGGTGATTGTGAAGCTGCATGGTGTGCCGTCGAGTATTGTGTTGGATAGAGATCTGAGGTTTACTTCAGAATTTTGGAAGAGTTTGCAGGAAGCTTTGGGAACTAAGTCGAAGCTGAGTTCAGCTTATCATCCGCAGACTGATGGTCAATCAGAGAGGACTATTCAGACGCTGGAGGATTTGTTGTGGGCTTGTGTGTTGGAAAAAGGTGGTGCGTGGGATACTCATTTTCCATTGATTTAGTTCACGTACAACAACAGTTATCATTCTAGTATCGGGATGGCACCATTTGAGGCCTTATATGGTAGGAGGTGCAGAACTCCTCTGTGTTGGTATGAGACAGGTGAGAGTGTTGTATTAGGACCAGAGATTGTGTAGCAGACTACTGAGACCGTTCAGATGATTCGTGAGAAAATGAAGACATCTCAGGATAGGCAGAAGAGTTATCATGATAACCAGAGGAAAGAGATGGAATTCAGTGAAGGTGATCACGTGTTCCTGAGAGTTAACCCAGTGACTGGTGTAGGTCGTGCGTTGAAGTCCAAGAAGTTGGATCCGAAGTTTATTGGGTCGTATCAGATTTTGAAGAGAGTTGGTGTTGTAGCTTATAGGGTGGCGTTGCCGCCTGAGCTTTCGAATTTGCATGACGTGTTTCATGTGTTGCAACTTCGGAAGTATGTCACATATCCATCTCATGTGATTCAGAGAGATGAAGTGCAAGTCCAGGAGAATCTCATTGTTGAGACGATGCCGTTGAGGATCGAAGATCGCAAGTTGAAGCGAATCAGAGGGAAAGAGATACCTTTGGTGAGAGTGGTTTGGGGAGGTGCTGCAGGAGGCAGTGTGACCTGGGAATTGGAGAGCAGGATGCGGGATGCGTATCCAGAATTGTTTCCATCAGGTATTTTTGAGGATGAAAATAATTAAAGTGGGGGAGAGTTGTAACACCCATTTTAATTATCTAGTTTCTCTGTGTTATTTTATTTTCGACGTGTTTTGTGGGGGTGTTTGAGTGCGATTGTGTGTAGCCCTTAAGTTGGAGTTTAATTAATAATTTTGGATTTTGGTATTAATAATAATATTTAGTGATGATAATTTAATTAATAATGGTAATATTATTATTAGTAGTAGTAGTAGTAGTATTAATATTATTATTATTAAGCGAATAAGAAATGGAATAAGAGGGTATTATGGGCTGTTTGGGAAAAGAAAGAATTGGAAAAGGCAAATAACACGTTGGAAAGGAGAAAAGGAAGAAAATAACACGATCAAGAAGGAGAAGAATTGGAAGGAAGGGAACAAGGTCAGTTGGAAGAAGATTAAAGGAGGAGAACCAAGGAGGAAGAAGAAGAGCTTAGATTATCGATTCTTCAAGAATTTTCATCAGCTTGTTCAAGTTATCGAGGTAAGGCGGGGAGAATCGGGTTGAAATTCAGTAGTTGCATGAATTCTAGGTAGAAGGGGATTTCCCTAACCCCATAGGTTTTGATGATTTTGTTGTTATGTTGTGATGGTTCTAAATGTTGTTGCTGTTATGATAAGCTCGTTGCATGTGATCGTTTGGATAGTTGAGGGTTCTGAGCAATTTGCTATGTTTATGCCGAAATTGATTTAATCAGTAGAACTAAGGTTTTATCGGGTAAAATCGAGAATAGATTTTGTAGCCGAGCCGTAGAATATTGGTCTGATGTTGTGAGAGCTGGTTTGCGCGTAATTGGATGATTTCGAAGAGCTGTGCCGATTCTGAGCAGAGAGATTTTTGTGAATTTGCATACATTCGCCAGCTGCTTCGCTGAGCGAGATAGTAGTGAACCTTCGCTAGGGGTTCGTTGGGCGAACTGGGTAGCGAATGCTACCAGTAGCCACTGTCTGGCTTCGCTAGGGAGCTCGCTGAGCGAGCATGTAGCGAGCGTTCGCTGATGCTTCGCCTAGCGAGTGAGCCAGCAAGTATGACAGTATTTTGTGTTTTTGTGTTGTTATGTTCTGTTATCTTATGTTGTTGGACCCTCGTTGGTCATGATTGATTATAAGGTTGGTGTTAATCTGTGGAGAGTGTATGTATGGTGTCGGAACATGATTTCCGTGATATTCTTGTAATTATAATATTTGAATTGGTGTGTATCATGTATGTATGATGTATGAATATGGTGATGTGTGATACATATATGATGCATGATAAAATGTGATCCGGAGGATCGTGTGCACCGTGTGTGGCTGTGTTTGATGTGTGCATTGGTGTCTTGCATAGCATTATGTTAGGTTTGAATCATTGCTCGGATGGAGTGTATGTGATTCACCCGTGCTCAGAAGGAGCGTGGTAGGGATAGATCATTGCTCGGATGGAGTGTGTCGCTACTGCGAAAATCGGCGCCGGCTGAATAGAAGAGTCGCCACCGTGCGTTATTTATCCCAAAGTAGGGAAAGGAAACGCTCGAAGTAAACCTACCGCAAAGACGGGAAAGGAATGGCCATCACAACTAAATCCTGGATTCGGGAGTCGGTTACGCAAGGGGAAGGTATTAGCACCCCTCACGTCCGTCGTACTCAACGGGATCCACGCTTGTTTTCTGGTCTAAAGGATGCAAAACAATCTATCTACGGCTGCTAAATCTAAACGGAAAGAAACTGACTCGATATAGCGTCGCACTCTATGCCTACGTATTCTCAAGAGAGAAAGTCAGAGTCATCGTAGTTCGGGAAACTACAGGGAATTGGCTCGCCAAGACTTCGCGTCTTGTGCCTACGTACTTCCACACAACATGAAAGATCAGAGCTTACGTAGTTCAGGCTAACTGCAGCTAGACAGGATGTTCTCGATCACACAGGAGTGAGAGATGGGGTTGGTTTGGAAGGTACGGGAACCTACGGGAACTTAGAACTACGGTCTGGTCTCAAATGCGCAAGGGCAAGAGAAAAGGATAATGTCAGTCGTCAGCGGGAAAGTCTCGATTGCACAGCAGCGAGAGAACAGAAAGGTTAGTTGTTAGTGTGCTCGCTAGGATATCGCATCCTATGCCTGCATATTCTCATTAGATATGAGAAATCAGACCAGCTGTAGTTCAGCCTACTACAGCTAAAACCGGGAAAAAAGGGAAACGAGAGCTCGCTAGGATACGGCATCCTATGCCTACGTACTCTCGTCTGACACGAGAGATCAGAGCTAACGTAGTTCGACCGAAAAACGAATCTCAATTGCACGGGAGCAAGAGAAGGGGTCTCGATCTCCTGAACGCGAGAGAAAAGAGGAAGCAGGCCTACGCCTAAACGGGAAGAAACTCGGGACACACACGCAAGAACCTAAGAAGAAACTCCTCAGCTGGCACTTCCTTTGAATCTGATGATGCAGCCCACAACACTCGACGGTTGCCTGAAGACTTGAATACGACGATAATGATGAACGAAGCATCTCCTGGGCTCCTGACGTGCGCGCAAGCTCCATTCCAATCTTCTCCTTTCTGGATCTTTGATGATGACGCTCGAATCAAGACCAGTGTAACGCTTAGACCGTCATGGTTCGATTTATGCGAGAAATAGAACTCTCAGAGGTAGCGTATTGATATCCGTGTCAAAGACAAGATGGAGAAATGATATCGAAAATTGTTCTCCAATTGAATCATGTCACACGGCCAGCCAAAAATAAAATCAGGATAAAATCGGATAGAAAACGAAAATAGGAGAGACAATAGGGGATAAATCCACTAACAAATGGAAATAAAATTCTACTCCTAAAATACGGCAATTAAAGTCTTAAGGGAACTATATCCTAAAAAGAATTACATCTATGAATCTTCTTAACCAGGAATTAATACCTACTATATTCTAAAAATATTAAATCCTAACAAGTTTTGAACTAAAGTTCTTTAAAGGTAACTATTAAATCCTAAACTATTTTCTAACTAGAATATTCTAGGATATTAAAAACTAGTCTAACTAATATTAAACTAAAAAAGTTCTAAAGAATATAAGATTCTACTCTAAAATACTCTATGCATTTAACTATTTTTTAAGAAAAAAATTAAGCTATCCTAACAACTTCAATTAAATTGCCACAAAAGAAACACAAAAATAACAAGCAGGGGGGGTAAATGATACAGAGGGGGTATGCAGCAAAAAGATACAAAGATATTGAGCCCAGCCCAACAACTAATAACCAAAACGGGGAGAGGGTGTATGCAGAAAAACGGGGGTATGGCCAGTAAAGAGTAATTGGGCCCAGCCCACACTAACAGCAGAGAGAAAAAAAACGAAAATGGGGAAGGGGAAAAAAAGGAAAACCGAGGCGTGCCAAAAACAAACAAATGGGCCTCTGAGCCCAGTCCACCAGCCACGGTCCATTATCCACATTTCCAGCAGACAAAACCCTAAATCCCTCCAGCTCCCCCTTTCACTGTTCACTCGTGAAACCCTAACGGCGCTCTCATCTCCAACCTCCCTTTCGCTCAAACCTCCTTCTCAACTTCTCAACTTTAACTCATTCAAAACCGGTACAAACAACAAAACCAATCGCGATCTGGAAACCTCCATCCTTGACGTTCGTGAAGCCAATTTCTGGAAGAAGTTATTTCGTTGAAGATCTTGAAGACTCTCGAAGGAGATGGAGATTCTTGTGGATATGTGGTTCGCTGATGATTTCTTGAGTTGCGCTTTGAAGATCTTGAAGGTTTTATGAAGTTCCTTGAAGATGTGATGAGCGAAGGTGGAGATGGATGGAAATTGCTCGCGGACGAAGATATTAACAACGTTCTCGAAAGGCGATGAAGAAGAAAAGAAATAAGGCGAATCTGGAAAAACCTGAAGAATGCTGAAGTTACTGAAGATCAACGATGAAGATCTCTTGCTGTTGTTAAAGAACAATGAAGAAATCTGGAGACGATCTGACGAGCGATGACGAATGTTCTTCAACATTCTTGATGATGATCGTTTGAGGCTCGGATGAACACTGAAGGTTCTTGGACGGAGGATTTTCGGAGAAAGATTTGATGAACACGCGAAAACCTGGAGATGATGTTAACTGCGATGAAGTTTGTTAAAGATCCGTTCGTGGATGCATGCGGATCTGGAGAATATTTGATGAGTCTTGACGAACTTCAGATGAAGATTTTCTGGAAAGAATTGGTGAAGAACACAAGCTGGTGATGATTCTGATGATGATGGAGGGTTGAAGATCCTGATGAAGATCTTGGTGATGAAGGATTGGATCGGGAAAAACGAGCCTCAAGATCTTGAACAAGTTCTGGAAATCGATTGAAGGTGATTGTTGGTGGATGATGATTTGGAGATGATGAAGGTGCGATGAATTAGACGAGGAGTTTCTGGAGATTTTTGGTGAAGCAGGTTGATGAGTACTGATGGAGAAGATGAAGATTGATGGTGGTTTCTTGGAATAGCATGAAGATTCCAGCGACTAGTTTGGTTTTCCGGTGGTGGTTGCGGCGGTCGGAGATGGTTAGGGTGAACGTCGACGAGTGGTTAGGGTGGTCGGCGGGCAGTTATGGTGGCCGCCGGCAATTGCATGTCGGCCGGTGAGGGGATGGTGAGTGGACAAGTGGCAAGTTGCATGTTGAGGGAGGAGGGGGTGGAGACACGTGTGTGTGGATAACTTGCATGAAAGCCAAGTGGCGGAGGGAGAGAGAGTGGAACGGTGAGGTGGCTAGCCCAGAAACACACGCGTGTCATTGTTTATATACACCTGGCAAAATGTGGGCTTTTCTGAATATTTGGATAATTGATTGTGGCCCAATACGTGAGACTAATGAATGAATGATTAATTGATACTGAACATGCTTAATTGGGATTAATGAAGATTAATGGAAATTAGACCTAATGACTTAATAACTAATAGACTAATGAAAACTGATTAAGAACTAATTAATCTAAAAAATATTAAATCTATATTAAAAATAAACTCTATATTATTTAATACAAGAAACTAATATCTAAAAAATTAAGAATCTATTAAATCTCTTAAAAAAAGGAATATCTATTTAAAAATCTATTTATTAAAATCTATATTAAGAAAATCTATTAAATTCTATAAAAAGAACTATTTTCTACTATCTCTATTATATTCTATGAAATCTAATTAAATCTATAATTCACTAAAATCTAATAAACCTATTAAATTGCTAGAAAAAGAATATAATATTCTAAAGACCTATTTAAAAATCTATTTAAAGATATAAAAATGCCATTTAAATCTAATAAAACCTAAAAAGCAATTAAATCTAATTAAGAGGGAACACGAGACCAAAGCGGAACCAGCGGCAAAACCCGGACACCGAAGCGTCCTCAAAAACCTCGTAAGCTGAAAATACCCAGGAAGCGCACGACTTCAAAAATAACCTCCGATTATTCGAACCGTTCTGAAATGCCCGACATGCGAAAACAGGGTTGTAATCCCGATAAAATCAATATGAATGAGAAAATGCACTGTATGCGGTATGCGAATGCGAATGCGAAATGCATCGAAACATAAACCAGGTATGGGAACCAGTTGGTCAAATTTTAGGGTGCAACAGCTGCCCCTATTCAAGCGGCTTGGACCCGACTGGGTGAAGAGCGAACGACCTTCAAACATTCGAGGTACGAGACGGTTGAATACCAAAGAAACCCTGAAATTTGCCAACCGCAGAAATAAACTGCACCACTGCTTGGGGAACGACATTCGTCGAGCGAACCTGATTGCTACGGTAACAACCAATCATTCGTCAGAGAATAACTCTGATTTTAACTCCCACCACCCATGTAACACCACAGATACTGAACTATCTTTGCAAAAACCCCTCTGTCCACAACTGGACTAACCTTGTCAACACAAGAAGAGAAACGAATTCATCAACGCGAGTAAAGATCCCGTCATCACAGGAAAAACCTTATCCACGATTATCCTCAAATTTCGTCAACACGAAAAGACATAAATCCGTCATCACGAAGCAATCATATCATCATAGGAATAAAACCGGTCCTCATAAGGCATCCATATTCCGTCAACACGAAGAAATCCCGGCGACTTCGTTGGGGATGAGTTGTCCGCATCTCGTCAACACGAGGAGATCCTATCAACATAGGAAATAAAATATTATTTGCGTCTTATCAACACGAGGAACTCCTATCAACATAGGAATAAATTGTCCATGTCAGGACTCACATCTCGTCAACACGAGGAAAAAAATAGATTCATTAACACAAATAAATCCTATCATCATATGAATACCATTCTTGTACATATCTGAACTCACATTTCGTCAACACGAAGAAATCCTATCCACCTAAGCATACATTGTCCTCATCAGGACGCACATTCCGTCAACACGGAGGAAGCAGTTCGTCAACACGAATACATCCTATCAACATAGGCATAAATTGTCCTCATCAGGACGCACATTCCGTCAACACGGAGGAATAAAACTTGTCCTCATCAGGACTCCCTATTCCGTCAACACGGAGAAATAAACTTGTCCTCATCAGGACTCCAGATTCCGTCAACACGGAGAAATAAAAACTTGTCCTCATCAGGATTCCATATTCCGTCAACACGGAGAAAGCAATTCGTCAACACGAATAGAGATTCTGTCATCACAGGAGTAACCTTATCCACCTCTGGACCCAAATTCCGTCGAATCACCAATAAATGCGAATCTGTCCGCGTTAGGATTCACCTTTTGTCAACCCGAAGGAAGACATCTGTTGGGGATAGTAACACGAGGAAATCACGGCGACTTCCTTGGGGAAAATGCTTTTGTCAAATGTCGGAACACAGCTCACATACTCTGTTTATCAAGGGAGAATCATCTATCTGGATACTGGAAAGTTCATACCTCTATACCCGCCTGCTTCATACGGGAGAATTCTTTATATCCGCCTGCTTCATACGGGAGAATTCTTTACATCCGCCTGTTTCTTACAGGAAAACATTTTGTATATAACTTCGTTGCCTATTCGCAATAATAGCTAACTCTATTGGGGTATTCTGGAAATGTCGGAACCTGAGTGTTCAACGAGCACAAAGTTTGAATCTTTCTATGTAATTAGCCGGAGTCTGAGCACTCAACGTAATAGCATGACCGCATCACAAAATGAATATCTATCGGAGTCGGGATACTCAATGAAATAACTGGGACCAGAATGCTCAACAAACCATCGGAGCCCGAATACTCAACGAAACAACCGGAGTCAGAATACTCAACGTAACAATCGGAGCCAGAAAACTCAACGAAACAATCGGAGCCAGAACGCTCAACGAAAACATACCGGAGCCTGGATACTCAACGAAGATACACCGGATCCTGAACGCTCAACATAACACATCGGAGTCTGAACACTCAATGCAACAACCGGAGTCGGAACACTCAACAAACAACAATCATTGGAGCCAGACCACTCAACGAACAACCGGAGCCAGCACGCTCAACGTCATCAATCATCGGAGCCAGAACACTCAACGAACAACCGGAGCCAGCACGCTTAACATCATCAATCATCGGAGCCAGAACACTCAACGAACAACAATCATCAGAGCCAGAACACTCAAAGAACACCAATCTGAATATCACAACTCCATGCTGGGGATAATACCTCTGAACAACTTTGGAAGATATGAGCCCAACTTCGTTGAGGGCAAGAGAAACTTAACCGAGAATCTCTGTGGGGAATATAAGAAGATGAACTATATCATCCCGTGTCTCACAGCGAGACCTCGAATATCTGGAAACATGTCTGAGCTTTAGAACTCCACACTCCTGTTGAGAAACACACCTGAAAGCAAAAGGTTAACTAACCTGATTTATGTTTCAAAATGCGTATGTTTGACAATGGCGTAATGCTCCATATAGAATGGAAATGCTACGCGTTTTGGGTAGATGCAAATATGATTATATGCAAATGAAAATGCAGGTTCAGACTGTCGGGGAAACTCTGATAAGCTTGCTTCATCAACACGGATGCTGAGGACAAATACCACCTTGTTGGGGAATGAACGGGTACCACCAAGTATTCCGGCAAAATAAATGCCAGGACATACAACCAACTCTGCCGGGGAGAGCTTTAAACCTTCGATTTCCACTGGGAGGAAAGAATAACCCCTTCTGGGGAGAGAAAACTCCGCCGGGGAAGAAACGGCTCTCTTGGGGAATATTAACCGACTCCGCTGGAAATAGGGAGTGACTCCACTGGGGGAGAATAAACAAACCTACTGGGGATAGGGCACCCTTGCTGGGGATAATAACTGTCTGGGCACAGTTTACAACCCTGGAATTATCAATCCGATGAAAACTAAACGACTCCGCTAAGGATAAGGAATCCTTTTGGAGAAACACCACTGTCTGAGTACAGCTTACAAACTTTAAGATTATCAAACTCTGCTGAGGGTAAACGATCTGCTAGGGAAAGTAAACCATCTGGCCACAGTTTACAAACTCGGGACTGAGGATAGACATCCTGTGGGGAGCATTAATCTTGACCTGCTGGAGAATATCCTTTGGGGATAATCTGTGACTAGCTGGGGAAATTGATCCTTCTTCAGTAAGGAACAGTGTCATCTCAGCTTCGGGGAATAAAGTGCGACCTGCGTGGGGATTCGCATCATACCAAATCAAGTCTTTCACCACGAGCCTCCAGCTAGGGAAACATGAGTTCCATCCACCTTCTCGGAAATTTGCCCCAAAAAATACCAACATGCCCCAGTCTGAACACTTCGTCTTGAAAGGAAAAGCTAGCCATGGTGCTACTCACAATACATTGCCCCTGAATCGGCACCAACCTTCTGATAAGGACTCCTCGATCTCTGTACCCTGACGGTTATATCTGAACTGTTTCTGCACGTCAAACCCAAAAGGATGTCCCAACAAAATCTTTTGTTCTTAGGGTGCTCTGCCCCGGTCTTGCAATAATCTTTTGCCCCTTATCGACTGATTCGTGGAGCAGTGCCCATAGCTGTGAGAGATCTGCCAACTCTCGACCTAAATGCCCCAGATTAACTAATTCTTGGATGGATGACTTTACTGGGGGATAACCGAACGTGCCAATTAGGATGGGGCTTCTGTACATTCGTGATGGGTCATACACTGTAACCCGGTGAACTGACTTTAAACAATGTTGCGGATAGCAAGAGTCGCCACCGACTTTTATTTTATCCATAAGGAAAGGTTATAAAAGAACAGGAAAGACCTTAGAGAATATTTTGGGTCCGGGGGGTAGGTTATGAAAAGGGAAGGTATTAGCATCCTTTTCATCCATGGTTATCCATGGGCTCTTAGGTACTTAAGCTCACTTTTGAATTGTTTTGAAATTGTAGTGTGTGAATAGAAAATTTCCAGAATAGTTAGTAAATAATCCATGTAAGGATGTGTTAAGAACTTGTTTGAAAACTTGTTGAAAATTTGTTTAAGTGCGAAACAGTTTTGAAGTGAGCAAGCACCTAGGAGTAACCTACCCTAATGTTTAAAGGTCTTTCTTATTCTTCATTCTTTCCTTTAGTAAGACTATCCCTACTATAATGGAGTAGGTAGTCCTTACTTTGGATGTTAAGGGACATGCGAGGGACAATTTGACTTTGAAGGCCATTGTGGGATGTAATAAGCACATATAAGGGACCATCATCATTTTTCGAAAGGGACTCGATTCGTAAAGGCAACCATAAGGGACTTTGATGATTTTTTCTATTTGAGGGACTTGCTTTATACACCCCACTTAACCATTATTCGTAGGCAACTTGAGGGATATCCTTAGGAAGTGAGACGGCGATTAAAATCGACTTACGTGTGTGATGTGTTTATTTTAATTATCTTTATTTAAAAGTGATCTAAATTTATTTTAATATTACATACATGTTGTTGCACTCCCTTATTACTAACCATAATAATAATTAAATAATTAAACAACTTTACATCCAAGAAACAATTACAAAATAATAAGCAAAATAATTAAATAGCAAAATATAAATAAGCAATAATAAATAATAAAGGTGGTTAGTAAGCAATATCTAACAAAATAATAAACATGATTAGAATATAAATGGGTTAGTAAATAAGAATAAACCAAATTAATCCAAATATTATAATAATAAGAAATTAACAATTTTTTAATATAATCAACTAAAAAAACAAATATGAATAAACAATTGTTTTAATTTACAAATTATTAAATTATATTTTAATCATGAAGTTACTACAAAAAATCTAATTATTATAAGCACAATTATTTATAAACTAAAGTTATGTAAAAAAAATGTTTATAGGCATATTTATAAAAATTTGTAAGAATTATAGTAAACATACATATATAATAATTATATTAGAAAATAATATTAAAAAAAAATAGGATTAGATTTGTATTAAAAAATATTTTTAGAGTTTTATGAAATTAGGGTTTATATGAGAAATAAATTTTTAGGGTTTATATAAAAAAGATAGGATTTAGTTATATACAAAAATTTTCTAATTTATACATATTACAATTTAGACATAAAATATAGAAACAAAATTTGTGAAAAAAACATATTTTTTAAAATTAAAGAAAACAGACATATTTTATTGTTATTTATTTATTATTGAGAAATATACATAATATATTTAATTTTTAATATTATAATATTTAAATCAAATAAAAGGAAAGAAAAAAAAAGCGGAAACTTACCTGGCTGAGGTTTGAACCCAGGCCAGCTTGATTTCCAGGAAGCACAACAACCATCAGGCTGCGGATTTTGCAACGTTTTCTCCTACGAATATTGTTACGAGTTCTTCCACCCTGCGAAACACAAACTTCATCCAAACGGCAAAATTTCACAAAATTGGTTGCACCATTGTATTGCTACTGAGTTTTTCAATCGTCCTATGTTTTTCAAATCCATTTATCATTTGAAAATCGTGAAACCCTAAAGAGGGCCGAAAACCCTAATCATGGTGAATTCTTGTTCCTGCAATGAAAATCCAATTGAACCACCCAGAATCGTTCTAGAATTCATTCTAAACATCCTACAACAATCAAAAACAGTTTAAACATGATAAATCAATGGATTCGAAAACAAAATATTCAAGGTCAAGATGAACTCGGGTTGAGCAATTGGGTGTGTATATGATGCATATGGATGATGATTTATGATCAGAAGAGTCCAAGGAAGCTTGCTATGTCTTCCAAATACCTTGCAATGCTCTGAATTTGAGAACCCGAATATGACTTTTTGAAAGATTTTTGTGCTTTTGGTCTTACCTTTAGGCTGCTGCCAATTCGTCTCTAGGGTTATGTTTGTGCTTAATATATATGTGTGATGGATTTAGGTCAGAATCATTGATGTGTTGTGTGGATATTTGATCCAAAAAATATTCAAAAAGATCATTGTATAAATTTCAAATATTTGATCATGAGTGCTTGCTATTTTGGGAGAGATCACATGATTTCCTTCTCATTCTAATTCAATCAATGATTATGAATTTCTAGAAACAAAATCTTCACCCAAAAATAGATTTTTATATTTTTTATTTATTTAAAATGATTTTTATGAATTAAATCAATAATAAATAAATAAAAAATAATAATTTGGGAGAGATCACATGGTTTCCTTCTCATTCTAATTCAATCAATGATTATGAATTTCTAGAAACAAAATCTTCACCCAAAAATAGATTTTTATATTTTTTATTTATTTAAAATGATTTTTATGAATTAAATCAATAATAAATAAATAAAAAATAATAATTTGGGAGAGATCACATGATTTCCTTCTCATTCTAATTCAATCAATGATTATGAATTTCTAGAAACAAAATCTTCACCCAAAAATAGATTTTTATATTTTTTATTTATTTAAAATGATTTTTATGAATTAAATCAATAATAAATAAATAAAAAATAATAATTTGGGAGAGATCACATGATTTCCTTCTCATTCTAATTCAATCAATGATTATGAATTTCTAGAAACAAAATCTTCACCCAAAAATAGATTTTTATATTTTTTATTTATTTAAAATGATTTTTATGAATTAAATCAATAATAAATAAATAAAAAATAATAATTTGGGAGAGATCACATGATTTCCTTCTCATTCTAATTCAATCAATGATTATGAATTTCTAGAAACAAAATCTTCACCCAAAAATAGATTTTTATATTTTTTATTTATTTAAAATGATTTTTATGAATTAAATCAATAATAAATAAATAAAAAATAATAATTTGGGAGAGATCACATGATTTCCTTCTCATTCTAATTCAATCAATGATTATGAATTTCTAGAAACAAAATCTTCACCCAAAAATAGATTTTTATATTTTTTATTTATTTAAAATGATTTTTATGAATTAAATCAATAATAAATAAATAAAAAATAATAATTTGGGAGAGATCACATGATTTCCTTCTCATTCTAATTCAATCAATGATTATGAATTTCTAGAAACAAAATCTTCACCCAAAAATAGATTTTTATATTTTTTATTTATTTAAAATGATTTTTATGAATTAAATCAATAATAAATAAATAAAAAATAATAATTTGGGAGAGATCACATGATTTCCTTCTCATTCTAATTCAATCAATGATTATGAATTTCTAGAAACAAAATCTTCACCCAAAAATAGATTTTTATATTTTTTATTTATTTAAAATGATTTTTATGAATTAAATCAATAATAAATAAATAAAAAATAATAAAAATGATGAATTTTGGTCAATTGGGTCGTGCACCATGTTATGAGATGGATTGGGTCATAAATTAGGCAGCCCATTTGGAAAGAAATACTTCTAAGCCTCCATTTTCAACATAAACCATCACAAAATTGCCCCAACTTTGCAAGGGCACATTTCTCTCAATTTTAAAGGTATGATGGTGTTCTTGGACTTTTTGGAAAGCTTGAAGAGTCCTCTAAACAACCCCATTGGTTTCAGGTCCATATCATTTACCAATCTCAAGTTATGCCCTTTTGAAGTTGTTGACTTTTTGTTGACTTTTGAAATGACCTATAATGTCTTAGATCATATCTTTCAAATAAAGCATTTTTGGGCTTAACCTTCAACATCAAAGTTGTAGAGAATTCAATTTCCTTCAAAATGAGCTTTGGATGGAGACTTGGTGATGAAGCATGTGAAAGTTATGGCTGGTCAAAGTTCAGTTGACTTTTACTGAGGAAACCCTAATTTAGAAACTCCTGATTATTGATGATCTGGAATCTCCTTGATGAATCATGATCAACCCTTGATCAAATGATGAATTTTACTTCATATAATTGATGTTGGCAAAAAATCATGAAGTTTGACTTTGGTTTGACCACAGTTGACCTCAGTTTGACTTTTTAACTACATTGACTGATTTTGACTTATCTGATCATCTGACTGAGCAAACTTTTGAGAAAAGTCTTGAAACTTGACATGGGGGTTCTTATACACATATAAGATGTTATGAAGCTCACTTGAAGTCTTGGAAGTCCATTTAGCCTGATTAAAGTCAAAACCCTAGTTTTGGATGCACTGCTTAGGAGGTGCATTGTCTGAGGGAATTGTCAACTCTTCTGACCAATTGTGAACTTTGTGAACCTTGTGAATCTTCATAAGATATCTTGTGATACTCCTGGGAGGTATTGTGAAGCTTGTGAACCTTGTGAACCTTCTTAGAACACAAAGTCTTGTATTGTGAGGGCAAATTTTGGGGTGCAACAGCTGCCCCTGTTCAATTTTCTGAAACCTGAGGGGTTAGATTGGTATATTTGCCAGTCGTAACCTGGAAGGTTGAAGGGGATTGAACACAAAAGCCCAAAAATTTGCACTCACCAGTGCACTAGAGTGGTACAGATGGCTAGTTGAATATGATTGAGTGGGCTTAAAGATGCCACTAGGGGGGGAGCAGTTCAAAATATGGGTGTATGATGAAAGCTGTCAGGAGTCTGGAATAATAATGATGTAGCAGCATGTCTTCATGAGGATAGAGCAATCAATAGTGATAACCCTAAAGCAGTCTTGAAGCAATGATATGATTTCAGGAGGATAGAACAATGAATGGCTCTAAAGCAGTCTTGAAATAATAATGTGATATGTCTTCAGGAGGATAGAGCAATCAATAGCTCTAAAGCAGTCTTGAAGTAATGATTTCAGGAGGATAGAGCAATGGATAGCTCTAAAGCAGTCTTGAAATAATTAGATGGCTTCAGGAGGATAGAGCAATGAATAGCTCTAAAGCAGTCTTGAAGTAGTAATATGACCTCATAAGGATAGAGCAATGAATAGCTCTAAAGCAGTCTTGAAGTAATAGGATGATTTCAGGAAGATAGAGCAATCAGTAGCTCTAAAGCAGTCTTGAAGTCATGAGAGGCTATCAGGAGGATAAAATAACCCTGAGGTTACAATAAAGCAGTCCCAAAGTAATAAGAAGCTCATCAGGAGGATAAAGTAACCCTGAGGTTACAATAAAGCAGTCCCAAAGATCATAAGCTTGTTTGTTGGATGATTAACCTGAAAACAAGGTAGCATTCTGTATAACAACATTAGTTTATGCTTTATGTATGCATGTATGACATGATGCACTTAGGTAATGTACTATAGATATATATGTTATGGTATGATGTAAATGATGTATGTATGATATGACACTGCTGGAAGTGTCTGGATATCCTTGTATAACAACTGCTGGCCAAGGAAAATAAATCCCGATTCGTTGTTGAAGAATATATAACCCTCCGTCTGCTGGGAATAACAAGGTATAGATAACCTCCCATTGTTGGGGATAACAAGGTATAGATAACCTCCCGTTGTTGGGGATAGTAGGGTATAGATAACCTTCGTTTTCGTTTGATAGTAGGATAAGTATAACATCCCGTCTTCGTTCATCGTGCCCTTATTGGAAAGTAATTTCCCGTATATCCGTATGAGGATAAAAGAGATGGATATAAATTCCAGGGGAGATTAGACTTTGTGAAAATGGATTAGTCCTACTGATGGTTTGTAACTGTCTTGTAAAGATGAACAGGCGAAGCTTCGTTGAAATCCTTCCCTCGTTCGTCCTTAGTAAATACTATTACTGCATTTTCATGCATTTCTGGTAAACATCAATCATATTAAAAGCATACATGCATTTCTGGTAAACATTAATCATATTCAAAGGCATACATACATTCAAACACAACCAATGGACGTTTCGCTTATGTAAATAGGGTAAAAGTAAATCTGGATTCAAAAGATGGAATTTATTTATATCAAAAGTGACCCATACACGGGTAAGTTTGTACAAGGAGACATAAACCCTAGTAAGAGAATTTTGTCATGAAGTTTTACAAAAAGAATCAGCTATGTGGGAAATAATCCTATTGAGTTTCAATTCTACTATTGCCACTCAAGTATCTCATCTTCTTGCTGTTGAGACGGAAACGATTGGATTGAGCTTTATCTGTTTGAGCTTGAGTAAGTAGTACAACTGGTTGCAGTTTCATGAGTGATCCAAACGAGACATAGTCATACGCTTTAATCCCTAACTTTTGCCTGGATTGCCCTTTCAGGTTTTCAATCCACCGGGATACCCTTTTTTGCCCAAGCCGCCTTTTCAGGTTTTCGACTTGCCGGGTGTACATCTTTTTATATATATATCCCTAATTTTTGCCCAAACCCTTTTGGTTTGCCGGGATGCCCTTATTTTTGCCTAGGCCTGTCAACCTAGCGGGTCTCTTTTTATGCGTAGTATTTTTTAACTATGTCTGCGTTTACAGGTTGTGGGAAGTCTTCACCATCCCAGCTGATCTCACACATAGATGCCATGGTGGCCAATGCGTCTGCCAACTGATTCTCTCTTCGTGGAATATGTCCAAAAGTAATCTCTTTGAAATGTGGGATCAAAGACAACACATGTTCTCTGTAAGGAATGAGATTATCATGCTTTGTATCCCAATCTCCTTTAATCTGACTTACTACCAGAGCTGAATCTCCATACACCTCAAGGAACTGAATCTTCATATCAATAGCAACTTGCATACCCATGATACATGCCTCATACTCAGCCATGTTATTGGTACAATAGAAACAAAGTCTGGCAGTAATCGGGGTATGACAACCTTCAGGGGAACTAATCACAACACCAACACCATTACCATGTGCATTGGAGGCACCATCAAAAACCATAGTCCATCGGGATCCTTGTTCAGGTCCGTCATATTGTCCAGGTTCTTTGGTAACAGACATAATGTCTTCATCAGGGAACTCAAAATTCATTGACTGGTAATCATCTACTGCTTGATGAGCCAAATGATCAGCAACAACACTCCCCTTAATGGCCTTCTGAGTAGTATACTGTATATCATATTCCGTCAAGATCATTTGCCATCTTGCAATTCTTCCGGAGAGAGCAGGTTTCTCAAATATGTACTTGATTGGATCCATCTTCGAAATCAACAAGGTAGTATGGGTCAACATATACTGTCTTAGTCGGCGAGCAGCCCATGCCAAAGCGCAGCAAGTTTTCTCGAGCAGTGAGTATCTTGTTTCACAGTCGGTAAACTTTTTGCTAAGGTAGTATATTGCCTGCTCTTTTCGACCAGACTCGTCATGTTGCCCCAATACACACCCCATTGAGTTGTCTAATACTGTTAAATACATAATCAAGGGTCTTCCATCAACTGGTGGCATTAAAATTGGAGGTTCTAGCAAATATCTCTTGATTTCATCAAAGGCAGTCTGGCACTCATCATTCCATTCCATCACCTGATCTTTCTTCAACAACTTGAAGATTGGCTCACAGATGGTAGTTAATTGGGAAATAAATCTTGCAATGTAGTTCAATCGTCCCAAGAAACCTCTAACCTCCTTCTCAGTACGGGGAGCTGGCATCTCTCGTATAGCTTTCACTTTTGCAGGATCCACTTCAATACCTTTTCCACTGACAATGAAACCCAGGAGCTTTCCAGATCTAACTCCAAAAGTACACTTGTTTGGATTTAATCTCAACCTGTATTTCTTCAACCTCTCAAACAACTTGTGCAGATGATCAAGATGTTGTTCTTCATTCTGAGACCTGGCTATCATATCATCCACATATACCTCTATCTCATGATGAATCATATCATGAAACAAAGCCACCATAGCACGCTGATATGTTGCCCCTGCATTCTTCAAACCAAATGGCATTACCTTATAGCAAAAGGTGCCCCACTGTGTCACAAATGTAGTCTTCTCCATATCTTCAGGTGCCATCTTGATTTGATTGTAACCAGAGAAACCATCCATAAAAGAGAATACCTTATGCTGAGCAGTGTTGTCTACCAGAATATCAATATGAGGAAGTGGAAAGTCATCTTTAGGGCTAGCCTTGTTCAGATCTCTGTAGTCTACACACATACGTACCTTACCATCTTTCTTAGGAACTGGTACCACATTTGCAACCCACTGAGGATAAGAAGTTACGGCCAAGAACCCTGCATTGAACTGTTTTATTACCTCTGCTTTGATCTTTTCTGACATTTCAGGACGCATACGACGAACCTTCTGCTTCTTTGGACGACAATCTTCTTTCACTGGCAAACGGTGAACCACAATGTCTGTATCCAACCCTGGCATATCTTCATAAGACCAAGCAAAGATCTCCACATAGTCACGTAGCATCTGAATCAACCTGCTCTTGACACTGTCCTCTGAATCAGCCCCTATCTTGACCTCTTTTCTGTTTTCTTCAGTTCCCAGATTCACAACTTCGACTGGCTCTTCATGTGGCTGTATAGCTTTCTCTTCTTGTTGTAACAACCTAGCAAGCTCTACAGGTATTTCACAATCGTCCTCGTTTCCGTCTTCAGTTTGATAGATCGGATTCTCGAAATTGTAATTGGCAATAGTAGAACTGTTATCAACTGGATCCAGAGTGGATGAGGATCTGCATTTTAGTGACGTGGGTGTGTGTAAGAACACATAGCTGATAAAGCAAAAATAAAAGAAAAAGAAAGACAAGGAACACAATATTTACGAAAACGAAACGTCCACTGATTTTATTGAATGAAGTATGCAAATGAAATGACAACCCGTAACAAGCACACCATTGTGCCCCGGGTAAGGCACATGGCTTGAAAGTTTTAATTGTTCCAGAAATTATAAATTTAAAAACATAACACAGTAATAGTATTTACTCCTGACTAAAGGAGATAGGGATAACATCTTCAGCTGTCCAATTATTGAGTCCAGCACCCACAGTAGGAAAAATCCATGCCTCCAAGTTGTAGTCTTCATCTTGATCTCCCACAGCATTGATAACCCCTTGATTGGTGATACGAACAGCACGAGCACGACGAACAGCCTTCTGGGACTCTGCAGTGAAACCCAAACCAACCTTGTCAGACTTGTATGGAATATCAGGAAGCTGACCCCAAATAGTACAACCACCTTCTTCCACCACAGCTTTTGCATCATTGAGGGAGGCCATTGCCATTGTTGGAGGGTTTCTGATGACCACAGGAACCTTCTTCACAGCAGGAGGAGTCACACAATCCTTAACAGCCCAGGGAACCACTTCAAATGACTGACATGGAGTTTCAATGTATTCACCTTCTACTTCCAGATACTTGAAAGTGTTTACATGGCTGACAAAGTATTCTTCCTCTCCAAAGACAGTAACAACTTTTCCATTCACCGGATATCTCAACTTTTGATGTAATGTGGAGGTCACAGCACCTGCCCCATGGATCCAGGGACGACCAAGCAGACATGAGTACGAAGGACGAATATCCATCACATAGAATGTAGCAGTGAACACCTGAGAGCCAACCTTAAATTGGAAGATCAATTTCCCCATGCACTACTCTTCTAGAACCATCAAAAGCCTTTACCACAATATTACTGGGCTTCAATACCGTATCTTCAGGACTCAGCTTGTTCAGGACTTCCTTAGGCAACACATTCAGAGAGGAACCATTGTCTATCAGCACATGAGACAGGGTAGTGCCCCTGCATTCAATTGAAATATGCAAGGCCCTGTTATGATCCCTCTTGGCAGGGGTCAAGTCAGCATCAGAAAATCCTAACCCGTTGTCATAGGTCAGGTGAGCAACACAATTCTCAAACTGGTCCACAGAAATTGCACTGGGTACATGAGCCATCTTTAGAAACTTGATCAATGACTTGGCATGAGCCTCAGAACATAATAACAGGGAGAGCATATAAATCTTTGAGGGAGTATGCCCCAGCTGATCAACAATATCATAATCACTCTTGCGAATGATTTTCAATACTTCTTCCATCTGCTTAGAGAGGTCATCAGCAGCTGGCACATCAGTAGATACAGGCTCAATAACAGGACCCTTGCCCCGAGCATCAGTGGTGGAAGTAACAGCAGGAGTAACTGCACTCTTAGAAGCAACTGGAGGAGAGAAGACTCTTCCACTACGAGTGATCTTGCTAGGTCCAGCAATATTATCAATGTCAACAGGCATATCAGGTAAAGGCTCCTGCTTGACACCATGGATGTAAACATCAGACCCATAGTGCCAAGGCACAGCTTTGTCAGATGTATAAGGAATAGGACCAGGAGTGGTAATGATCAGAGGAGCTACTCTGGCTTCAGCAACAACTTTCACAGGACCTTCAGCAGTAATCTTGATTGGGCCCTGATGAGTGATTTTAATGGGACCCTTTGAAGTGATTCTTAGTGGTACTTTGTCAACCATGTCAACCTCTTCAATCTTCTTACCCTGAGTCAGATGATCCACCATACTTTCTACAGATGCTGGTCTTCTTTCAAACACTATAGTATATTTATCCATGAGACGTTGAATCCCATCTCTCAAAATGAAGCAACTATCCGGCTTATAGGTACAATATAGATAATATTCATGACAACCTGGAAAGATCCCAGCTTGTACTAACCTCTTTTTGATAACAGACAATAGTGTGCTCAACTCCATGACTGAATTGACATGCAGATCTTCATCAATATCTTCATCAATGGCGTTGACAGTCTTCTCGTGATTTGGCATTGGAGCTGTAATCACATTTGGAGTACCTGGTGGATCAAACTCAATTTCTCCAGCATCAATCATATCCTGAATTTTGTTCTTCAAGACCCAGCAGTTATTAGTATCATGTCCTGGACAGTTTGAATGATATGCACATCGTGCATTGGGATTGTACTTGGGAGAGGTAGCATTGGGATTCTGAGGGGCCTCCCTCAGGGTAATAAGTTCAGCTTTCAACAAGTGTTGCAATGCCTGAGCCATTGACATGTTGATCTTCGTGAACTGTCTTCTAGCCCTCTGTTGGTTGCCTTGAGGCTGCTCTGTTGTTGCAGGAGTTGGATTTGAAATATGAACTGCACTAACAGACTGATGCCTTCTGTTACGATCAGGCTGACCATACACAACATTAGATTCTTTCTTCCCAGTGGGAGGCTTCTTTGCAGCACCTGATGAAGAAGTGCCCACTTGGATCTTACCACTCTTGATACCATTCTCTACTCGCTCTCCTGTCATGATCAACTCAGTGAAGCCAGATGATGAGCTTCCAATGAGATGACTGTAAAACGGACCATTCAGCGTACACATGAACATATCAACCAACTCCCTATCAGTCAAAGGGGGTTGAACTCTTCCAACTAAGTCTCTCCACTTCTGAGCATACTCCTTAAAGCTTTCTTTGGCACCCATAGACATGCTTTGAAGCTGCATGCGAGTGGGGGCTAAGTCAGCATTGTATTGATACTGCTTGTAGAAAGCTTCAGCAAGGTCATTCCAATCTCTGATGTTGACACTCTCCAACTGATAATACCACTCTAGCTGAGCTCCAGATAAACTCTCTTGAAAGAAATGGATCCACAACTTTTTATCAGCAGTGTGGGGTTGAATTCTTCTGACATAAGACCTCAGATGCAATTTGGGACAAGAGACCCCATCATAGACAACAAATGTAGGAACTTTGAACCCAATGGGTATGACCACCCCAGATATCAAGCTCAAATCCTCAAAATCCAGCCCAGATGATTTCTGTAATTCCATAGCATCCATTCTATCCACCAGCATCTTGAATTTGTCTTCGTTAGGCTCATGGTAGTAGTTAGCCTCAGAATCAGAGTCCCCCATAGTGTTGTGGAGACTGCCTCTCTCCTGCTCAGATTCTTCAGATTCATAGTCTTCAACCTGTTCCTTGGTCTTGGCAGGACCTTTGAACCTTCTTCCCATGTTGAGCAACCCAGCAGACCTTCTAGCCTTCTTAGTCTTCTTGGCCAGCAGTGTCTTCAATTCATCCTGCCCCTTAGATAGGTTCAGGATCAGCTCTTGGAACTGTGCATTCTGTGCCTGGAGATCCTTAACTGATTGTTCAAGAGCCATTGCTGAAATAAACAGCGAGAAGATGAGAAACCTGTACACAATTATAAACCTGTGATGCAATGATATGGGAATGCATATGCAATGTTTTCAAGGACCGCAGGATTTAAATTTGCTTAAACAAACAAGAAAGTAACTTTTTATTAGTAATAACTTGTTTTGCCTTTTAGGCTTACAAAAAAATGAAAACGAAATAAGTACAAAAGATGGGGTTTTAAGTCTCCCATGGACGTTTCCTCTTTGTGTTGAGGTATGAGTTGAGGTTTCGTTCCTCATGAAGTAGCTTTGTTAGCTCTAGGATCCTTGCTTGGCTTGCTTTGTAATGAGCCTCGAAAGTATCCCTTTGCTCTTTCAGTTGGATCCATGATCTCTGCAAGTCTTCCATATCAGTAGGCATGTCTGGGTGAAGGATGGTATAAGCTGTGTCTCCTTCAGCAACAGGTTCCATGGTAACTGGTAGGACGGCAGGATATGGCATCATGAGTGTCTGAGCACGAGATCGTACCCATCTGAGATAAGCCTCCATAGGAATAGTGTACTTAGGCTCCAGTGTCTTGCTGTCAATCCTGTTTACCTTTCCCCAAGCTCGGATGAATCTCTGACGGTAACCCTGAAGATCGTTGTCGTAATCAAACACAATGCCCTGAATCAACATGTCATGTGGACCATCGCTCCGGGCATAACCAAACTGTCGTAAAGCTAGAGATGGGTTGTAGGTGATGCCTCCTCTTATGCCTAGAAGTGGCACATTAGGAAACTCCCCACAACGGTCAATGATGGTGACATTCTCCATAGATCTGGAGCACCAATGGATGTCTGAGTGAGAAAGTGACATGATCCTCTTGGACCATCTGAACCCTTGCTCATTCTTCATTACTGAGCGAGGAAGGTGAGAAATAAACCACCTAGAAAGTAAAGGTATGCAGCACATCAAAGTTCCTCTTGCCCTTGTAGTACGGGTGTGAAGAGAATGTAGGATGTCTCCAAGTAAGGTAGGCACTGGATTGTGACTCAGGAATATGTTGATGGCATGAACGTCTATGAACTGATCAGGATTGGGGAACAACACTAAGCCATAAATCAATAAGGCTAAGATCTCCTCAAAAGCATCGTAGCTCATAGCCTTCAAGAACATTTGAGCTTTATCCACTAATACCTTGGCAAGAATACCTTTAACTCCACTTCTCGTCTCTAGAACAATGTCGGACTTCTTCAGATGTAGAGCTGCAGCAATAACTTCTGGTTTAAGCTCCTTCTTTAAGCCTGTGAATGGCTTCTGATCAAGAACAGGTATACCCAGAAGTTTAGATAACTCCTCCATGGTTGGAACCAGCTGATAATCAGGAAATGTAAAGCAATGGTGCTTAGGGTCAAAGAACTGAAACAGCACACTCATCATGTCTTCACTGAACCCTGAAGTAACTAGATCCAATAAGTGACCATGTCTCTTGTTGAACTGGGAATGATCAGGCACTAGGGAAACCAACTCCTTGAGCTTAGCAGGTATCCCTACAAAGTTGATCCTGATGGTGTTTCTACGAGCAGAAGCCATGACCTGCAACAAAGAACAAAGATAAATCCTTTGGTCCTTGAAATGGTTAGGGAAAATGATATGCTTATGATGCATGATGATGTCATGATGTCATGCTCAATCACAAACATGTGGCACACACAAACAAGTCACACCATAGCCCTAGGTTTAAAGGCTTGCATGAGGTTCAAAGGCAAGTACCCTCCCCTGAAGTTAGATGGTTCATCCTGTCCTACAAAAGTAACCAGGTTCTAAGGGATCTCAATATCATTGATCCTTCACAAGGGTGGTTGTTCAGAAGGCAACTTACTTGCCAACCAAAACCCTCCAAGTTTAAGATCTCAATGAGCGTAGTATCGAGTGTCAACCAACTTCAGTCTGCACCAAAGCCGGTTACCTCACTACTTTCTAAAGGCCAAGATGAGTTAACTAGGGTTCTAAAAGTCAGTTAGTGCATTGACAACATATGGCAGCCTCAATATTATCCTCAACTTGACTTAAGGAATATAAGCACCAACCAAGAAGTCGCACTAACTATGGCCACCAGATCAACCGTATCGATATACGTCGTACAGTTTCCTTGGTCTATTGCCATTTACCTAAGGTACACTAGATCCGGGTTAGGACCTTTCACACATAAGAGCACCCCAACAATATAATAATAAAGCAAACAAGGCAAACAATTTAAAGTGATCTTAATTCCTAAGGGTACCCCTCTTAAATAGATCCCCAGCAGAGTCGCCAGTTCTGTAACCCGGTGAACTGACTTTAAACAATGTTGCGGATAGCAAGAGTCGCCACCGACTTTTATTTTATCCATAAGGAAAGGTTATAAAAGAACAGGAAAGACCTTAGAGAATATTTTGGGTCCGGGGGGTAGGTTATGAAAAGGGAAGGTATTAGCATCCTTTTCATCCATGGTTATCCATGGGCTCTTAGGTACTTAAGCTCACTTTTGAATTGTTTTGAAATTGTAGTGTGTGAATAGAAAATTTCCAGAATAGTTAGTAAATAATCCATGTAAGGATGTGTTAAGAACTTGTTTGAAAACTTGTTGAAAATTTGTTTAAGTGCGAAACAGTTTTGAAGTGAGCAAGCACCTAGGAGTAACCTACCCTAATGTTTAAAGGTCTTTCTTATTCTTCATTCTTTCCTTTAGTAAGACTATCCCTACTATAATGGAGTAGGTAGTCCTTACTTTGGATGTTAAGGGACATGCGAGGGACAATTTGACTTTGAAGGCCATTGTGGGATGTAATAAGCACATATAAGGGACCATCATCATTTTTCGAAAGGGACTCGATTCGTAAAGGCAACCATAAGGGACTTTGATGATTTTTTCTATTTGAGGGACTTGCTTTATACATCCCACTTAACCATTATTCGTAGACAACTTGAGGGATATCCTTAGGAAGTGAGACGGCGATTAAAATCGACTTACGTGTGTGACGTGTTTATTTTAATTATCTTTATTTAAAAGTGATCTAAATTTATTTTAATATTACATACATGTTGTTGCACTCCCTTATTACTAACCATAATAATAATTAAATAATTAAACAACTTTACATCCAAGAAACAATTACAAAATAATAAGCAAAATAATTAAATAGCAAAATATAAATAAGCAATAATAAATAATAAAGGTGGTTAGTAAGCAATATCTAACAAAATAATAAACATGATTAGAATATAAATGGGTTAGTAAATAAGAATAAACCAAATTAATCCAAATATTATAATAATAAGAAATTAACAATTTTTTAATATAATCAACTAAAAAAACAAATATGAATAAACAATTGTTTTAATTTACAAATTATTAAATTATATTTTAATCATGAAGTTACTACAAAAAATCTAATTATTATAAGCACAATTATTTATAAACTAAAATTATGTAAAAAAAATGTTTATAAGCATATTTATAAAAATTTGTAAGAATTATAGTAAACATACATATATAATAATTATATTAGAAAATAATATTAAAAAAAAATAGGATTAGATTTGTATTAAAAAATATTTTTAGAGTTTTATGAAATTAGGGTTTATATGAGAAATAAATTTTTAGGGTTTATATAAAAAAGATAGGATTTAGTTATATACAAAAATTTTCTAATTTATACATATTACAATTTAGACATAAAATATAGAAACAAAATTTGTGAAAAAAACATATTTTTTAAAATTAAAGAAAACAGACATATTTTATTGTTATTTATTTATTATTGAGAAATATACATAATATATTTAATTTTTAATATTATAATATTTAAATCAAATAAAAGGAAAGAAAAAAAAAGCGGAAACTTACCTGGCTGAGGTTTGAACCCAGGCCAGCTTGATTTCCAGGAAGCACAACAACCATCAGGCTGCGGATTTTGCAACGTTTTCTCCTACGAATATTGTTACGAGTTCTTCCACCCTGCGAAACACAAACTTCATCCAAACGGCAAAATTTCACAAAATTGGTTGCACCATTGTATTGCTACTGAGTTTTTCAATCGTCCTATGTTTTTCAAATCCATTTATCATTTGAAAATCGTGAAACCCTAAAGAGGGCCGAAAACCCTAATCATGGTGAATTCTTGTTCCTGCAATGAAAATCCAATTGAACCACCCAGAATCGTTCTAGAATTCATTCTAAACATCCTACAACAATCAAAAACAGTTTAAACATGATAAATCAATGGATTCGAAAACAAAATATTCAAGGTCAAGATGAACTCGGGTTGAGCAATTGGGTGTGTATATGATGCATATGGATGATGATTTATGATCAGAAGAGTCCAAGGAAGCTTGCTATGTCTTCCAAATACCTTGCAATGCTCTGAATTTGAGAACCCGAATATGACTTTTTGAAAGATTTTTGTGCTTTTGGTCTTACCTTTAGGCTGCTGCCAATTCGTCTCTAGGGTTATGTTTGTGCTTAATATATATGTGTGATGGATTTAGGTCAGAATCATTGATGTGTTGTGTGGATATTTGATCCAAAAAATATTCAAAAAGATCATTGTATAAATTTCAAATATTTGATCATGAGTGCTTGCTATTTTGGGAGAGATCACATGATTTCCTTCTCATTCTAATTCAATCAATGATTATGAATTTCTAGAAACAAAATCTTCACCCAAAAATAGATTTTTATATTTTTTATTTATTTAAAATGATTTTTATGAATTAAATCAATAATAAATAAATAAAAAATAATAATTTGGGAGAGATCACATGGTTTCCTTCTCATTCTAATTCAATCAATGATTATGAATTTCTAGAAACAAAATCTTCACCCAAAAATAGATTTTTATATTTTTTATTTATTTAAAATGATTTTTATGAATTAAATCAATAATAAATAAATAAAAAATAATAATTTGGGAGAGATCACATGATTTCCTTCTCATTCTAATTCAATCAATGATTATGAATTTCTAGAAACAAAATCTTCACCCAAAAATAGATTTTTATATTTTTTATTTATTTAAAATGATTTTTATGAATTAAATCAATAATAAATAAATAAAAAATAATAATTTGGGAGAGATCACATGATTTCCTTCTCATTCTAATTCAATCAATGATTATGAATTTCTAGAAACAAAATCTTCACCCAAAAATAGATTTTTATATTTTTTATTTATTTAAAATGATTTTTATGAATTAAATCAATAATAAATAAATAAAAAATAATAATTTGGGAGAGATCACATGATTTCCTTCTCATTCTAATTCAATCAATGATTATGAATTTCTAGAAACAAAATCTTCACCCAAAAATAGATTTTTATATTTTTTATTTATTTAAAATGATTTTTATGAATTAAATCAATAATAAATAAATAAAAAATAATAATTTGGGAGAGATCACATGATTTCCTTCTCATTCTAATTCAATCAATGATTATGAATTTCTAGAAACAAAATCTTCACCCAAAAATAGATTTTTATATTTTTTATTTATTTAAAATGATTTTTATGAATTAAATCAATAATAAATAAATAAAAAATAATAATTTGGGAGAGATCACATGATTTCCTTCTCATTCTAATTCAATCAATGATTATGAATTTCTAGAAACAAAATCTTCACCCAAAAATAGATTTTTATATTTTTTATTTATTTAAAATGATTTTTATGAATTAAATCAATAATAAATAAATAAAAAATAATAATTTGGGAGAGATCACATGATTTCCTTCTCATTCTAATTCAATCAATGATTATGAATTTCTAGAAACAAAATCTTCACCCAAAAATAGATTTTTATATTTTTTATTTATTTAAAATGATTTTTATGAATTAAATCAATAATAAATAAATAAAAAATAATAAAAATGATGAATTTTGGTCAATTGGGTCGTGCACCATGTTATGAGATGGATTGGGTCATAAATTAGGCAGCCCATTTGGAAAGAAATACTTCTAAGCCTCCATTTTCAACATAAACCATCACAAAATTGCCCCAACTTTGCAAGGGCACATTTCTCTCAATTTTAAAGGTATGATGGTGTTCTTGGACTTTTTGGAAAGCTTGAAGAATCCTCTAAACAACCCCATTGGTTTCAGGTCCATATCATTTACCAATCTCAAGTTATGCCTTTTTGAAGTTGTTGACTTTTTGTTGACTTTTGAAATGACCTATAATGTCTTAGATCATATCTTTCAAATAAAGCATTTTTGGGCTTAACCTTCAACATCAAAGTTGTAGAGAATTCAATTTCCTTCAAAATGAGCTTTGGATGGAGACTTGGTGATGAAGCATGTGAAAGTTATGGCTGGTCAAAGTTCAGTTGACTTTTACTGAGGAAACCCTAATTTAGAAACTCCTGATTATTGATGATCTGGAATCTCCTTGATGAATCATGATCAACCCTTGATCAAATGATGAATTTTACTTCATATACTTGATGTTGGCAAAAAATCATGAAGTTTGACTTTGGTTTGACCACAGTTGACCTCAGTTTGACTTTTTAACTGCATTGACTGATTTTGACTTATCTGATCATCTGACTGAGCAAACTTTTGAGAAAAGTCTTGAAACTTGACATGGGGGTTCTCATACACATATAAGATGTTATGAAGCTCACTTGAAGTCTTGGAAGTCCATTTAGCCTGATTAAAGTCAAAACCCTAGTTTTGGATGCACTGCTTAGGAGGTGCATTGTCTGAGGGAATTGTCAACTCTTCTGACCAATTGTGAACTTTGTGAACCTTGTGAATCTTCATAAGATATCTTGTGATACTCCTGGGAGGTATTGTGAAGCTTGTGAACCTTGTGAACCTTCTTAGAACACAAAGTTTTGTATTGTGAGGGCAAATTTTGGGGTGCAACATACACGCCTGATGCTGGACAATATCCTGTCTGAATTCACGGCTTCTAGTTGAAGGGTCACGGTTTCCCGCCATTCGTCTCAAACTTGGAGATTGGATGAATCTGCTCAAGTAGCTCTGAGTAACTCTGTTGGAGAAGAACAATTCTTTCGCCTCTGTTATGCCCCGGCCTGCGGGAACCTCTGTGGGATAGTCTGAAAATCTGTACCCTGATGGTTTGATATGAACTGCCCCAGTATTCTGAACTTCAGCGAGATACTTCAAATCAAATGCCTCTCGAATAAAGAATAGCTTCTGCGCTCTTAGGATGGCATGCCCCTGTCTGCAATGACTTTGCCCTAATCTGACTCTTGGGAAAACCCACTCCGAACCGAAAGCAACTTGCTACAATACGACCTTGAGATGGCTTGCCCCAGTGTTTGTACGACAAAAGGATTCCACCTCGATTAAACAACTATCAACATAGTTGGTTTCACTATCTCTGAAGTGACTTTCCCCTGCACGAGCGTTGAGCGACTTAACCTGCCCTGATCAAACACAGCATTCTGGATAATTGCCCCTGATTGGCTCTCGAGAAGATTCGCTTCTGATCAACTGCTTCTCAAGTAAACTGCCCCGTAATCAACCGATGCTTCGGGACTCGTCCTCAGACCAACTTATTATGAACTTACTGGAAGTCAATGCCCCAGATTTACAGGGTTTCACAACATACACCATTCTGATCCAGACTGTTGAATTATTCAATCCCGTTCGATTATTCCCTGTTGGAATTTCTTTCCTGTCAACTACCAACCTGCAAATAAAATTGTTCATTCCCGAATGGTAATTTTAATGCAGTGTTCATGCAAATTTTGAAAAAAATTGTGATGTCACTCATTTACGTGTCATGATTGTGAGTGACGAATGAACCAAAGTTCAACCGTAGTGCTTATGTGATCAGTGAAAAATGCAACAAGGATATGACTAGCAAATCAAGAGGGAGTCAGGTTACTCAACCTTATCGTAATGCTCTTTCAGAATCAACCTTGCCTCAATTAGGTCTTTTAAGGGTTGTATTGTGGTCGGGCTCACGGTTCGTGAAACAAAGGATATTTGGCTCAAATTATGATTTGTACCCACCCCTTCTATGTGATGATCTTTGATCCTAATGTTCAGTTAACCTGGCTCGCGCGCTCGCCTCTTCGAGAGGTATGTTGAATGGTAAGAACCATAGTTAAGGAACTCACAAGGTTTTTCTTTTTTAGAATGACAGTCACTCCTTTCCCGTTTTCGGTGTCTGTATCCACACGACTTTGTCCTTGTTCGAGGATTTTTTTCTTTTTATATCCTTTCTTTTTCATTCTTTTGATTCCCTAACTTTTGCCTTGACTGACTCCTTTTGAGTTCTTTTCGACTTTCTTTTGAAGTCCAGCGGGATGCCCTAATTTTTGCCTAAGTATTAGCTTTCCAGCTTTTTCTTTTTCTTTTTACTTAGCGGGCTCTCTTATTCTTTCTTTTCTTTTGGAACAAAGTCGTGTGACACTGGTTGTCTTGATTGCTCCGAAAGGATTGTAACTGTCTCACTCCTGATTGGTGAGGTTTAACCATTGTGGTTGACGAGGTACGACCTCTGTGAAAAAACAAGATGTGATTGGTCCTCGAAAGGCAACACTCCTCTGTAAGACTTGAATGCTCGGTCAAGCTAACTGACACCTACCCTGCCCCGGGTTAAGATGTGAGGGTTCAAAAGTCCGAAAAACTTCTACTTCCTGGCTCGAAGTAGTTAACGAGGGACTAACTCCTTATATCTCCAGTGTTTAGGGGATTTGAAACAATGCCTTGTACGTCATCGGCAAGGTTTTATCTGAAAGCATACGATCATCGGTTATGAGTATTCACTTTCGTCATCCTCCCTCCAATCTTTGCTAATCATGGTGATAAAGTGGAGTAAATAAAATGCAAGTGTCAGTGCAATGCAGTAAATGAGCGACAGCGACATGATTAATTTAGAAAAATGCATAGTCACTTTATCAATATTACCATTTGAAGCAAACAATATTTAACAGCAAGTAGTAACTAACAGAAAAGAAACTACAAATGCAAATAATAACAGCCTGAGGACTGCCAATGCTGAGGGTGCCCGCTTGTCTGGACCACTGGCTTCTCGAAAATAAACCCTCTGAATCTGCGAGCTCAGACAGTTGAGGGGTAGGCGTGAACAAACAAAACTCCTTCTGGAAAGGAGATGCACTCTTGGTTGATCAACTGTTGTACTTTCGCCTGAAACGCTTTACAATCTTCAGTTGAATGCCCCGGGGATCCGCCATGGCGACTATACTGAGCGTGGGGATTGTACCCAGGAGAGTAAGGCACTGGAACAGGCTTAAGAGCTTTAGGTTCCACCAAAGAATTCAGGATCAAAGATGGCGGCAACTGGCTATACGGCATAGGCGTTGGGTGAGAACGAGCATTCCTTCGTTCCAAGTTGTTACGAGGTCTGCTCTGATTCTGGCGCTGATTCTGATAACCTCGGCCACGAGCTCGCTGACTGGCAAGAGAAGCGACATAAAGTTCATGATATGGTGCCCTAGGCACAATTGGTCTGTCCAGCATAACAAGACACAGGAAATGAAGAAACAACAGATTTCACTGATTCACCTCGAGGATACTCAACATCTGGCATGATGGCATTGATCACAACTCCTTCTTCAGTTTGGTAGATACCCAGAGACTCAGTTTCACTAGCCTGACCACCCGAAACAACCTGAATTTTCCCAGTTTTTACGGCATGCTCAATGCGTTCTCCTGCCCTTACCGATTCAGAGAAATTTAGTGCATTTCCAAGCATTCTTTTGAAGTACGGACTCGGCAGGGAGTCTACAAACATGCCCATTAACTCTCGGCCTAGGAGCGGCGACTTCACTTGGGCAGCAAATTCTCTCCATCTCTAACCATACTTCCTGATAGGTTCATCTTTCTTTTGAGACAATTCTCGCAACTGCATGCGACTAGGAGCCATGTCTAGTTTATAATTATACTGCTTCAGCAAAGCTCTGGCTAAATCCACCCATGATCGAATCTGATTACTCTCTAACTGCATATACCAACTCAGAGATGCCCCAGTCAGGCTATCCTGAAAGCAGTGAATCATCAACTTGTCGTCTTGCACAAACGAAGTCATTCTTCGGCAGAACATCACTAAATGTTGCTTCGGACAGCAATCTCCTCTGTACTTCTCAAATCTCGGCGCTTTGAACTTAGGAGGTAACACCAGGCCAGGAACCAAACACATGTCTGCGGCGTTCCGGTTAACAGCATCTTTGACTTCCACGGCTTTAATTTGTTCTTCCAACACTTGGAGCCTTCTATCATACTCAAGAGCTCTTGGGTCTACAGTCCTTGATACTGGGATCTCTCTTCGGATACTCGGAACAGGGGAAACAACCCCTTGACTGTTGATAAGAGGAGGTCGTTCATTATGGACAACAAACTGCTCACGTCGATCTCGGTCCATAACAGGAGGTTGCACAAACTGGTATGCAGTAAGGTTGTTCACTTGCGGGAAGTCTTCGTCATGCATAGAACCATACAAAGGATTGGACATCACCGTGAACCCAGACAAAGTATCAACAAACCGGAAGTTGCTCTCTGACATAGCTACCAACAACCTTCAACTGACTTCACTGCTCAATTCTGCCCCAATCTATCTCAACCCCCTGGTCGTCTTCTACCAATCAACACTTGCTCAGACCCATCACCGGAGAATCACCCTCAGAATCAAAACAACGGCTGGATAAGAGCTCTGGCTAGCTGGAGAATGATATGCAATATGATGCAAACATGTTTATGCAAATGCAATGCAATATGAAGCAAATACGGGATCACAGCCCCCACAATCTCTGAATACTGCTGCGCTGCTGACTGAGTACGTTCGTTCTGAAGAGAAAACCAAAATATCAGGTTGTCTGGAGGTCAAGTTTCCTGCAAAAACCCTCCCACTCACGGGTATGGACCTAAACTGACACAAGTTCGGCATCCTATGCGGTCGTCGGTGTCACAGACTTTCAAGACTGATGATACGATACCCAGAAGGTGTGGCATCATCATATCCTGAAGAGGCCTCACTTAGCCAACTTCCAAATGATCGGTCCCCAGAGTCGACAATCCTCCAAACCAACAACCCCCTCAACCCAAAGGGTTGAAAAAGAAGTCAACCGGGAGAACCTCGTCTGAGCGTGGATTTCATGAGACACTAGTACATGCAAAGCATGCACGCACCCACTAATTTCCACTCTAATTCTAGGTGCACTCAAGCCCAGGTCCGGCTTATCTCTCAATCATAAATCCCCCTCATACCCACAGCAATAATCACAATAATATAATGCTGAATGTAAAATACAGAAACGTAAATCCATACAAAATCTACGACGGGAAAACAAGCGCTAGGATTGACTCTCTTACGGGACGTTGGATCCCAAATGCATAAGGAACCATCGCAGTCCCCAGCAGAGTCGTCAGTTGTCGATACTGCGAAAATCGGCGCCGGCTGAATAGAAGAGTCGCCACCGTGCGTTATTTATCCCAAAGGAGGGAAAGTAAACGCTCGAAGTAAACCTACCGCAAAGACGGGAAAGGAATGGCCATCACAACCAAATCCTGGATTCGGGAGTCGGTTACGCAAGGGGAAGGTATTAGCACCCCTCACGTCCGTCGTACTCAACGGGATCCACGCTTGTTTTCTGGTCTAAAGGATGCAAAACAATCTATCTACGGCTGCTAAATCTAAACGGAAAGAAACTGACTCGATAGAGCGTCGCACTCTATGCCTACGTATTCTCAAGAGAGAAAGTCAGAGTCATCGTAGTTCGTGAAACTACAGGGAATTGGCTCGCCAAGACTTCGCGTCTTGTGCCTACGTACTTCCACATAGCATGGAAGATCAGAGCTTACGTAGTTCAGGCTAACTGCAGCTAGACAGGGTGTTCTCGATCACACAGGAGTGAGAGATGGGGTTGGTTTGGAAGGTACGGGAACCTACGGGAACTTAGAACTACGGTCTGGTCTCAAATGCGCAAGGGCAAGAGAAAAGGATAACGTCAGTCGTCAGCGGGAAAGTCTCGATTGCACAGCAGCGAGAGAACAGAAAGGTTAGTTGTTAGTGTGCTCACTAGGATATCGCATCCTATGCCTACATATTCTCATTAGATATGAGAAATCAGAGCAGCTGTAGTTCATCCTACTACAGCTAAAACCGGGAAAAAGGGGAAACGGGAGCTCGCTAGGATACAACATCCTATGCCTACGTACTCTCGTCTGACACGAGAGATCAGAGCTAACGTAGTTCGACCGAAAAACGAATCTCAATTGCACGGGAGCAAGAGAAGGGGTCTCGATCGCCTGAACGCGAGAGAAAAGAGGAAGCAGGCCTACGCCTAAACGGGAAGGAACTCGGGACACACACGCAAGAACCTAAGAAGAAACTCCTCAGCTGGCACTTCCTTTGTATTTGATGATGCAGCCCACAACACTCGACGGTTGCCTGAAGACTTAAATACGACGATAATGATGAACGAAGCATCTCCTGGGCTCCTGACGTGCGCGCAAGCTCCATTCCAATCTTCTCCTTTCTGGATCTTTGATGATGATGCTCGAATCAAGACCAGTGTAACGCTTAGACCGTCATGGTTCGATTTATGCGAGAAATCGAACTCTCAGAGGTAGCGTATTGATATCCGTGTCAAAGACAAGATGGAGAAATGATATCGAAAATCGTTCTCCAATTGAATCATGTCACACGGCCAGCCATAAATAAAATCGGGATAAAATCGGATAGAAAACGAAAATAGGAGAGACAATAGGGGATAAATCCACTAACAAATGGAAATAAAATTCTACTCCTAAAATACAGCAATTAAAGTCTTAAGGGAACTATATCCTAAAAAGAATTACATCTATGAATCTTCTTAACCAGGAATTAATACCTACTATATTCTAAAAATATTAAATCCTAACAAGTTTTGAACTAAAGTTCTTTAAAGGTAACTATTAAATCCTAAACTATTTTCTAACTAGAATATTCTAGGATATTAAAAACTAGTCTAACTAATATTAAACTAAAAAAGTTCTAAAGAATATAAGATTCTACTCTAAAATACTCTATGCATTTAACTATTTTTTAAGAAAAAAATTAAGCTATCCTAACAACTTCAACTAAATTGCCACAAAAAAAACACAAAAATAGCAAGCAGGGGGGTAAATGATACAGGGGGTATGCAGCAAAAAGATACAAAGATATTGAGCCCAGTCCAACAAGTAATAACCAAAACGGGGAGGGGGGTGTATGCAGAAAAACGGGGGTATGGCCAGTAAAGAGTAATTGGGCCCAGCCCACACTAACAGCAGAGAGAGAAAAAAAACGAAAATGGGGAAGGGGAAAAAAAGGAAAATCGAGGCGTGCCAAAAACAAACAAATGGGCCTCTGAGCCCAGTCCACCAGCCACGGTCCATTATCCACATTTCCAGCAGACAAAACCCTAAATCCCTCCAGCTCCCCCTTTCACTGTTCACTCGTGAAACCCTAACGGCGCTCTCATCTCCAACCTCCCTTTCGCTCAAACCTCCTTCTCAACTTCTCAACTTTAACTCGTTCAAAACCGGTACAAACAACAAAACCAATCGCGATCTGGAAACCTCCATCCTTGACGTTCGTGAAGCCAATTTCTGGAAGAAGTTATTTCGTTGAAGATCTTGAAGACTCTCGAAGGAGATGGAGATTCTTGTGGATATGAGGTTCGCTGATGATTTCTGGAGTTGCGCTTTGAAGATCTTGAAGGTTTTATGAAGTTCCTTGAAGATGTGATGAGCGAAGGTGGAGATGGATGGAAATTGCTCGCGGATGAAGATATTAACAATGTTCCGGAAAGGAGATGAAGAAGAAAAGAAATAAGGCGAATCTGGAAAAACCTGAAGAATGCTGAAGTTACTGAAGATCAACGATGAAGATATCTTGCTGTTGTTGAAGAACAATGAAGAAATCTGGAGACGATCTGACGAGCGATGACGAATGTTCTTCAACATTCTTGATGATTATCGTTTGAGGCTCGGATGAACACTGAAGGTTCTTGGACGGAGGATTTTCGGAGAAAGATTTGATGAAGACGCGAAAACCTGGAGATGATGTTAACTGCGATGAAGTTTGTTGAAGATCCGTTTGTGGATGCATGTGGATCTGGAGAACATTTGATGAGTCTTGACGAACTTCAGATGAAGATTTTCTGGAAAGAATTGGTGAAGAACACAAGCTGGTGATGATTCTGATGATGATGGAGGGTTGAAGATCCTGATGAAGATCTGGAAAACTTCTATGAAGATCTTGGTGATGAAGGATTGGATCGGGAAAAACGAGCCTCAAGATCTTGAACAAGTTCTGGAAATCGATTGAAGGTGATTGTTGGTGGATGATGATTTGGAGATGATGAAGGTGCGATGAATTAGACGAGGAGTTTCTGGAGATTTTTGGTGAAGCAAGTTGATGAGTACTGATGGAGAAGATGAAGATTGATGGTGGTTTCTGGGAATAGCATGAAGATTTCGGCGACTAGTTTGGTTTTCCGGTGGTGGTTGCGGCGGTCGGAGATGGTTAGGGTGAACGTCGGCGAGTGGTTAGGGTGGTCGGCGGGCAGTTATGGTGGCCGCCGGCAATTGCATGCCGGCCGGTGAGGAGCTCCGGTGAGGGGATGGTGAGTGGACAAGTGGCGAGTTGCATGCTGAGGGAGGAGGAGGTGGAGACACGTGTGTGTGGAGAACTTGCATGAAAGCCAAGTGGCGGAGGGAAAGAGAGTGGAACGGTGAGGTGGCTAGCCCAGAAACACACGTGTGTCATTGTTTATATACACCTGGCAAAATATGGGCTTTTCTGAATATTTGGATAATTGAATGTGGCCCAATACGTGAGACTAATGAATGAATGATTAATTGATACTGAACATGCTTAATTGGGATTAATGAAGATTAATGGAAATTAGACCTAATGACTTAATAACTAATAGACTAATGAAAACTGATTAAGAACTAATTAATCTAAAAAATATTAAATCTATATTAAAAATAAACTCTATATTATTTAATACAAGAAACTAATATCTAAAAAATTAAGAATCTATTAAATCTCTTAAAAAAAGGAATATCTATTTAAAAATCTATTTATTAAAATCCTATTAAAATCTATATTAAGAAAATCTATTAAATTCTATAAAAAGAACTATTTTCTACTATCTCTATTATATTCTATGAAATCTAATTAAATCTATAATACACTAAAATCTAATAAACCTATTAAATTGCTAGAAAAAGAATATAATATTCTAAAGACCTATTTAAAAATCTATTTAAAGATATAAAAATGTCATTTAAATCTAATAAAACCTAAAAAGCAATTAAATCCAATTAAGAGGGAACACGAGACCAAAGCGGAACCTGCGGCAAAACCCGGACACCGAAGCGTCCTCAAAAACCCCGTAAACTGAAAATACCCAGGAAGCGCACGACTTCAAAAATAACCTCCGATTATTCGAACCGGTCTGAAATGCCCGACATGCGAAAACAGGGCTGTAATCCCGATAAAATCAATATGAATGAGAAAATGCACTATATGCGGTATGCGAATGCGAATGCGAAATGCATCGAAACATAAACCAGGTATGGGAACCGGTTTGTCAAATTTTAGGGTGCAACAGAGTGTATGTGATCTATCCTGAGTTGATTGCTCGTGCTCAGAAGGAGCGTGGTAGGGATAGATCATTGCTCGGATGGAGTGTATGTGATCTATCCTAAGTTTGATTGGCCGTACTCCGAAGGGGGAGCGTGGTGGGATAGATTGTTGCTCGGATGGAGTGTATGTGATCTATCCGGGTTCGATTGAATGAACCAGTGAGTCGGTACCGCATATCATGGTGTTGTGTTGCATATGTTTGCATTGTCGTATGTGTGCTATGTCGGTGTTGGACAGTAGTTCCTAATTAACGTGTGTTGAATGATATTTGTATGTTTACTGCCTTTTATTCATGTACATTATTATCTTTATATTTTGATCGTGATTTCTCACCCCTTGTTGTTGTTGTGGTTGTGTTTCTTCGGGAGTACAGATAATCCAGGTGCGTAACTATCTTGGATTGTGGCGAGTCGAGTCGTAGGGATGCTCTGATACGTAACACAGGGATTTTGGGAGTTATTTGTTTATCTGATGATTTTGTTAACTCTGTGTCGTATCATGCTATGTTGAATCCTCTTGGTGGATATGTTTGTATATTTTGGGCGTTGGCCGTACATGATGAATATGATGTGTGTGTGTGTGTGTGTGTGTATATATATATATATATATATATATATATATATATATATATATATATATATATATATATGATGACATTTTCGCTGTTTAAATGTTGATAATCGTTTAATGAAAATGTTTTGTGTTGAGTTTCTTCTTTGACATCCCGTCCTTGTGTGGTGACTCTGATAATTGTTTATTTTAAATTGCATTTATTTTATTTTGGGAATCGGGGTGTTACAAGTTGGTATCAGAGCAGGTTGGTTCATCCGGCCAGTGTAGTTGTTGAGTCTGTCTATATGATAGAGTTTGTTCTTCTGTTAACCTGGTGTTGTTGTTGTTGAGCAGTATGGCGGGGAGGAATGATGTTACGTTGGCTACAGCTATACAAGCAATGGCGCAGGTGGTTGCTAATCAGAACCAAGCTGCGGGTGCGCAATTCAGAGATTTGGCGCAGTTTCAGAGTAACAAGCCGCCGACGTTTCAAGGAGGAATTTTGGATCCTGAATCGGCGCAAAAGTGGATGAAGGTAATTGAGAAGATTTTTCGGATGATGGGTTTCAGCGATAAGCAGAAGGTGAGGTTCGGTACCCACATGTTGGAGGGTGAAGCTGAAGCTTGGTGGGACAACAGTCGCCAGAGGTTGTAGACTGCATGAACTCCAATTACTTGGGAGGTGGTTCAAACTGGTTTTCTGGAGAAGTATTTTCCAGAGGATATCAGAAGTGCTAAAGAGATAGAGTTTCTAGAGCTGAACCAGGGCAATCTGACGGTGGCTGAGTATGCCGCTATGTTTGAAGAGCTGATGCAGTATTGTCCTCATTACAATACTGACGGAGCGATGACCTCCAAGTGTTTGAAGTTTGAGAATGGGCTACTTCCGGAAGTGAAGATGGGGATCGCTTGTCAGAAGATCAGGGATTATCCTGAGTTGATAAGCAGAAGCAGGATTTATGACAATGATAACCAGGCCAGGATTGCGCATTACAAGGCTGCAAATGACCGTAAGGGTAAGCAGAGGTTTGGTGGTACTCCTTACAGTGTTCCTATTGATAAGGGGAAGTTTAAGGTTGTTGCTGATAAGAAGCCTAGAGAAGGGAGAATGTTTGCTGGTGGGAAGTGTTTCCGATGCGGTGGTGCGGGTCATCATGCCATTGATTATTCTCAGGAAGTGAAGAAGTGTTTCAAGTGTGGTAAGCCGGGCTATTTGATGGCTGATTGTCGAGTCACTATGCCTTCCTGTTATAACTGTGGTGAGAAGGGCCACATCAGTACACATTGCGAGAAGCCGAAGCCGTCTCACGTGTCTCAGACCAGTGGTAAAGTGTTTGCGGTGGTGGGAACTCAAGTTGCTAGTGAGGACCGTTCTATTCGAGGTACTTGTTTCATCAATAATGTTCCCTTTTATGCTATGATTGATACGGGTGCAACCCACTCGTTCATCTTTGTTGATTGTGTGAAGAGGTTAGGATTGGTGCCGACTACTCTTGGGCGGCAGATGACTATTGAAACTCCCTCTATTGGTTCAGTGACTACTTCTTTAGTGTGTTTGAAGTGTCCACTGACTATTTTTGGTCGAGACTTTGGAGTGGATCTGATTTGCTTGCCTCTTGGTAAGTTGGATGTTATTCTGGGTATGAACTGGTTGGAGTTCAACCGAGTCTACATCGATTGTTTTCGGAAGGTGTTGATGTTTCTTACTCCAGAGGAAGAAGCATTGGCAGATTCCTTGTCTAGTAAGGAATTGAGGATCTTGTTGGAGGAAGAGGCTAAAATGTTTGCTTTATTTGCATCATTATCTGTTGACAGCAAAGCGTCATTGAAGGAGTTGGCGATGGTGAATGAATTTCCTGAAGTGTTCCTTGATGATATTACCGAATTGCCTCCGAAGAGAGAAGTTGAGTTTATCATTGATCTTGTACCTGGTACGAGGCCTATATCTATGGCGCCATACAGGATGTCGGTAGTTTTAAAGATTATCTAACCCAAAGGACCAAGAATCGATCTACCGTTATCCAATGCTACTACGTAAATCTAAGGCTAATGGATTTCTAAGTTGAGATGCAAGTAAGAAAATAAATGCAAATTGAAGTATAATTTAAATCAAGATAATGCAAAATATCGATATATAATTCTGTCAATCATTAGGGGGTTCAGTAGTTCATAGGCGTTTAGTTTAAAAGGAAAAATCTTATTTTGTAGAAACTACTCATTTAAAAGACTTTATCTCACACTCTCGTGTTTATTGACTTAGAATATACTCTCAAATCAGAATGAAGGCTCTCGTTCTCTCATTTGTATTGAAAAACACTTAAAAAATAAGTAGATCCTAATTAACCCTAAAGCGCTCTCGCTGTATTTAAGATTAATGTTCAGTTTCAGCTATCCGGTTAAGACCTCAAACTCTCTCTTTATTAATCTTAACCTTCGTTACCTTTTTTACTCTCGTAACAAAAGTTATTAAGTTATCAAAAAGAAACTGAGACCAGAAAAATAAATATGTTAAGTTCACGCCATGAGTTACTTAACCCCTTCCGACCGATCATAATTACATACCGATATTAAATGGTTTAGTCAGACATGGCTTGCATGCTATTACAAAATTTAATCTTAATGATAGACATAATATAAAAGGATTGCATAAAAATAACAATAACAACGAAAGTAAATAAATGGAACCTGGAAATTACGAGGAACAACAAAGCACTTGGATTATGGAGGTCGGCTTGTAGTTCAGTACAAAGTTACAACCAGTACATAAAACCTAATACTAATTGGCAATTGTTTCTCAGTGTGAAAAACTATTGCCTTTTACAAAATTCCTCGAAAAACTACTTAAAACTAAAAACTATGGACTGCAGAAAAGAAATGCTGAAAATAGAAATCAAAAGTGGCTCCCACTTCTTGAAAATCGTCTGTGGCTTTTATACTTGTTACTGGCGTCGGTTACCCAAAAACTCAGGGCAAAACATGGAGACAAGGTCGGAGAAAAAGTAAGGAGGAATGGAGAAAGTGTAGGGAGGAAGTGGCATACACTTCCTTTTCTTTTAGGAGTGGCAGTCGCCATTCTCCCTTCTTTCTTGGAGTGGCACTCGCCACTCCCCTCTCTCTTTGGAAGGTTCCATGCGCCACACTTCCCTTGCTTTTCCTTGGTGGCAGGCGCCACACACATGTGGCAAGTGCCACTAGTGTGTGGCAGACCCCACCTTATTTTTTTTCTTTCCTTTTCTATTCTTTCTTCTTCTTTTCTTTTCTTCCTTTCTTCTTCTTTTCTTTCCATTTCTTTCATTTATTTCTTCTTTTATTTCTTTAATCCATATTTTCGACAACCTACAAAACACAAGAAAATAGATGCGTAATAGAACATAAATAAGATAAATTAGCAATAATCGCAGATAAAATTCATGTAAATCAAGTCAAATTATACGATATAATTTTGCATTATCAAGGTTCTTGTAGAGTACTACATATACTTAGGATGCTAACACCTTCCCTAGGTATAACCAACCCTCGAACTTTAGATTCTCTCTTGCATTTCATATTTTGGGTTATTCACTCTTTTTCTCTTCCCTTGGATAAATTAAAGACCGGGGGCGAATAATGATTTGTGATTCAAGTTAATCAATAGCTTCGTATCCAATTCTCACCACGACAGAGAATGACGACTTCACTAGAGACCTCTTCTTCTTGAGGGTTCCCCCTAACTTGTTTATTTTGTGTTTATTATTGTATATATGTATGTTTATATATACTTGTTTATGCTTTGGGTTAATATTCTTGTGTGGTGAGGAATGTCCTACACCCGGACTTGAGTGTACTTATGATAGGAAGGTGATATATTTGAGAAGGCTTATATGGAGTTGATTCCCGACCAAGCTAACTTGAGAATCACCGCTCAGTTGAGGCCCTCTTGAGAATGGTACTGTTGAACGAGTATTTGTGAAAACACTTACTATTTTATACCTAGGAGTCTGTGATATTGGGGACCTTTAGTTACCCTTAACTCAACTTGGCCTTTCTTAGGACGTAGTGTGATAACTATGAGGGAGTAGTCCCGAAATAGTTGATACGCGATGCTACACTCAAAAGAGGTTCTTTTGAGAATATTGTTAATTACCAAGTGTCGCTACTACGAAAATTGAGGGTCGGCAATGACAGAAGAGTCTCCACCGTGCGTTATTTATCCCAAGAGAGGGAAAGGAAACGCTCAGAGAAAACCTAACAAAAAGAGGGATAAGATCGGTCATCGCAATCAAATCTTGGGTTCAGGAGTCGGTTATGCAAGGGGAATGTGTTAGCACCCCTCACGTCCGTCGTACTCGACGGGATCAACGCTTGTTGTCTATCTAAAAGGGTGATTAAAACTATCTATCTAAAGGCTTAAGGACAAAATAAAGAAAAAAGTGACTTGGAAAACCAACGGCGCTTTGTGCCTACGTATCTCATCTGAAATGAGAGGTCAGAGTCAACGTAGTTCGGCTAACTACGGGTGAAAGGTGGGAAAGGTTGCTCACCAAGACATCGCGTCTTGTGCCTACGTATCCTCGTCTAGTACGAGAAATCAGAGCAAATGTAGTTCGGTCTAACGAGGAACACAGGTTTGTTCAAGTGTTTTTAAACCGAGTAGGATTAACAATCAGTTCTAGCAGTGTGGTGTATGCGGCTCGACCATTGGAGACATAGGCGTTACCGTTTGCGATAGAACCAAGATTTAACAAAACTCTCCTTATGAAAATGATTTCCTAAAGTTAAAGGCCCCAGAGGGCAAAAAGAAGTTTGAATGATTGTTTTTGTGTTTTTTAGAGAAGAAGTGTTTTTGAATTGGTTTGCAATTCACATTGCACTAGAGACTATGACTTAGGAGTGAATGCGTCGCATATCACCCAAAGGGTGCTACACTAAACAATCAAGCCATTGAAGGGAAACCCTTCAACAACCATTTCCCAAGTAGCTTAAGGCTCGTAACGTACAATACTCATTAACCTTTATTAGGTGTTTTGGATTGTTTAGGAGATGAGAAGAGAAAGGACACACTAAAGGGATATTAACTCAAACCTAAAAGTTGTCATGCAAAAAATGGTCCTAAGATTGATGTAAGGGAGCTACCTAATGTTATCATGCATGTTTATAAACCTAATGTCTATCATAACCTCTCTTGAACAAGAGAGATTAGAGGTCCTAAGGGAAAAGAGACAAAGGAGGAAACAAGGAAACAACATAAACATGTAAAAATGCAAACATGGAATGAGGGAGGAAATTGGTGTGCGGAAGTAGCCTCCACAAGCTCATCTCAACCTCAAGAAACAATATGAAATATGCAAGAGAAGAAAGGATAAGAAAATGCATCAAAGAAAACACACAAGTGCACTAAAATGGGATGAAATGGCCTAAGTCATTCTAACATCAACCATAAGGCACAAAACCAAAAACAAATGAAAAGTAAACAAAACCTAAAACAAAGTGAGGATGGGAGATCATATGAGTACATCAAGGAACTCATAATAGACACTCAACCATGAGCATCACCAACAAGGTACAAAGAAGCACAAAGAAAACACCAAGAAATGTCCTCAAGGATTCCATCATTTTAGGCATGCTTCAAGTACCTCCAAAGGAGGGACCAAGCCACCTTAAAAACCACTCCAAGGTCATTGGACAGCAAGGGACATAAACTAAAAATTCTCAAAAGCAAAAGAAAAAGAAACACAAAGAATTGCAAGCAAACTCCCAAAGGAAAGCACACATGTTTCACAAAGAAACCCTAATTGAAAACTCAAAAGTAAGCAATCAAATGAACAAGAAAAACACAATATAATGACCTAAAAATGAACAAGCGTCATCCTTAACATGTTGCAATATGAATCAAAAGTAATTGAAGGCTCAAAGGATCCAAAAATGTCATATCCAAGGCAAACTAGGTCAATGTGTTTGTATGAACCTCCATTTGGGGTAACTTGACTTGAAAGTTACCTTAAAAATAGGAAAATTATTCAAAAATTAACAAATAAAATGCAAGAAGCTCATAAATATGTTATCAATCATAGGCCAAAAGATTACAATCAAAGTCACTTCACAACATCACCATAGAAATTGATTCACAAGGGTACTCCATTGTGAAGAAGGATTGTTTAGGGTCAAATGAAATGCATCAAAAGTCAACTCAAAAGTCAACCAATAGGGGCAAAATGGTCCTCAAAAATTCATCAACTCATAATTGATATGAGGATTGAATCTTACTCATTGGATCAAAAGGAAATGAGAGAAACCAGATCAGAGGAAACCAGATCAGAGGGCTCACATTCACACACGTCATTTAATGAGATTTAAAAAGGATTTCGTGTGTGCAAGCAAATAAGGTGTATGGTGCGTCTTAATGTAAACCGTGAGATGCAAAAACAAACACATCCAACGCACATGGACGAGCCAGCGCATCATCATCTCCCAAAACACACACAAAACCAGACGGTGGCCGGAAAACGTCTCCGGTTACCTTAAACCTTGGATCCGGCTACCACAAAAATGCAGGTCCATCAAATCTTAACCAAAATCAACAAAATAAAAAAGAAAATTGATCTACTCCTCACGAGGATCATGAATACACCATTAGTTTTCAGAAAAAATGCTTAAATAAAAGAAAACGAAAAGAAAAAGAAATGACCTCAAATCATAAAAACTCAAGAACAACCAGCAAATCAATCCAGAAACTATCTATGATGTGCAAGGATTACAAATACATAAAAATGGCGTGATAAATATGTTTGAACAGAGAGATATTTTAAAAGAAAGAAAACCTAAAAATAAGCTTCCTCAAAGCTCAGTTTGTCAGTGAAGCTTGCAATAAACCAACCAGAAACTTTCTATGAACCTTAAGGAATGTTTTGGGATGTTTTGTTTTGATTGAAACTCAGTGAAACTAAAAAAACGAATTTGACTTTTTCCTCTCTTTTTGTCAATCTGTTCTCACTCAATCTCTCACCAAAACTAGCTCTGAAGACTTGTGTGTGATCCTGAGTTTATGTATGATGGATTCAGATAGAAAGAAAGCCCAATCCTATGCTCTTTGGGCCCAATTGGATTTTCACTTTTTCACCTTATGGCCATTTGAATAGTGCACGAAATTGGACATGCCATGCTGCAAAAGGTGCTCAGCTAGCTTACATGAGGTGTAGGTTGATCCAAGGGCTGAGAATGGCTCCTTGATTTGGTCTTATGGTAAGGTTTGAATATGTTACTTAATCTTGAAGTGTACAAAGTGGTGAAATGGATCTATAATGAAAATGACCTGTAATCCTGCTTTCCCAAAATACCCCTTCCTTGCAAGCTTTATAACTTGAGCTCTACAAATCAGATAAAGGACTTCTAGGACTTTTTTTGAAAGCTAAGACCATGAGGAACAACTTTCATGTTCACTTGAAATTGAGGAGAAACATCCTTCTAGGTCAAAATGTCTTGGAAGTTGGTTGACTTTTGTTGACTAAAATCACATTCATCTGAGGACCTGTAACTTGTTAGCTTTACAACTACAGTTCTATAAATCCAATGGAGGACATCTAGTACTCAAAAGAAATATAAGAACAAGCTCTACAGGTTTCATGTCCATATAAAAATGAGATTACACTTGTATCTTGAGATAGGTGGCCTTGAAGTTAGGCACTACATAGGGGATTTTACACTGACAAGCTTAGAAACCCTAGCTCATTAACTTCTCACACTCTTGATTCTTGATGAATTGGTCTTGAAATGACATCTCATATGTTCCAACACAACATTCCATGATCATAAAGACTTGGAATTGAGTCTTAATCTCCTTCAATTTCACTGTTGACTTAGGGTTGACCAGATGAAAAACCCTAATTGCACCACCTTCAACTGTGGCTCTTCACACTTGGTATAAACACTAGAATGAGCTCCACAATGACCCTCAAGGCCTACAATGAGCTCAAATGATAATATCCCTCCATAACCATGGACTTGAGGTCCCCAGATGACCCTCAAATGGCCTCCTAGACAGGAGGTGAACCACATACACTTGCTTGCCTTTCTTCAAGGACTTTGACTTGTCTCTGATTATGATAACCACTTGATAACTTGAATACAAACTCTTGATTAGGCTTAGAACCCTTGTCAAACTCCTATTGCTATACACATATCTCTTGATCCCCTGTAAATGCAAAATGTTATGCCATGCAATATGCTAGAACAATGAAATGAAACACAAACCAAGTAAAGAAAAGGTTGGGCAAATTTTGGGGTACAAAACCAAGTATTTGGGAAATTGATAATATCTGAAAGATGGATTGATGACTTTGAGAACTTTTAGAACCCTTGTTCGACAGGTACGTTAAACCCTTAGTCCAAACCGTTTGGGGATGGGTAGACCCTTGCTCCATACTCGTTGCTTTTAAACCTAGGTTTCCTGTAAATTTGTATGTGTGTATCTTTGTGTATCTCTGCTTATCTGTGTTTGTGCATCCTTGTATTTATACGCATCATATTGCATTGGTTTCATGGAATTCAGAGGATTATTTATAAACATTACAGGACTATTATGGATTGCAAAAGGAAAAATAATTTGAAATATTCTTTCAAGAGTCTAAATTTGGATGACCTAAGGAAGTTAGGAGCTCTGATTGAAGATCAAGAAAAGTTTAGAAACAAGTATGGGAAGCTCTTATCATTATTGAAGGTTTAGGTGGACAATGGACTTCTTTCTACCTTACTACAGTTTTATGATCCAGATTATCACTACTTTACTTTCCCAGACTATCAGCTTGTGCCTACCTTAGAAGAGTATTCTCAGTTAGTTAGTTTGCCCATTTTGGTTCAATCTCATTTCCCTCTACTGAAAAGGAACCTAAAGAACAAGACATTGCCAATGCTATATATTTGAAGTTATATGATATCAAAGCTAACATAATTACTAAAGGTGGAGCTTTTGGATTAACCACCGATTTCCTAATCAAGAAAGTTTAATATTACACCGATCATATGAGCACGAACACATTTGAGGCCATCCTTGCCTTACTTATCTACGGAGTGTTCCTTTTCCTAAGCTTTGAAGGATTCATTGACCTTAATGTCATCAACGCTTTCATGAAGAACAATCCAATCCAGTACCAACTTTGCTTGCTGACGCTTACCATCCAGTTCATCTTCTGAATTTTCTTGGTGGAGGAATGATTACTTGTTGTGTACCTTTATTGTACAAGTGGTTTATTTCGCACTTGCCCAAGTCTGGCTACTTTTGGGATCTCAATAAAGGACGTTGGCTACTGAAAATTATGGCTCTGACCCACTCGGATATTGATTGGTATAACTGTGTATATGACGGGATACTAATTATTGACAACTGTGGAGACTTTGCCAATGTACCTCTCCTTAGCATCAATGGAGGAATTAGTTACAATCCTGTTCTAGCTCGCTGTTAGTTAGGATACCTTTTGAAAGATCAACCCAAGAGTGTTCATGTGGAAAATATTTTATTTAAAGATAACAAGGAACTCCAGGAGAAGATTATGGTTGCATGGCGTCACCTACATAAAAAGGAAGAGAAAATTTGGGGAAGCCTAATTATGTTTCGCTGGAACCTTATCTCCAATAGGTCAGAGATAGAGCTATCAAGTTGAAGATGCCTTATCCCCGACAAAAGCCCATGCCCTCGAAGAAAGAACCTGTTCTAATTTTCATGTCTGAAGCTAAAGAGTTGAAGATCACTCTGAGCAAAGCGTAGCAGGAGTCAGAAGCTTGGAAAAATAAGTATCAGGTGGTTGTTGAAGAGAATGCTGAACTTCAAAAACAACTTCAGCTGAAGGATGAAGAGTCACTTTTCTACAAGAAGAGAAAAGCACGGGAGGACTTATTTTCCTCTAACCCTCAGACTACCTCTTGGAAGCTAATCGTAGACAAGTTCATCTTCGAGAAGATCCAGTTAGAGGAGCAGATTAAGGATCATAATACAAGACTTCCTTAGGACTTTATTAGCTTTTATTTAATTGTTAATTTTTAGACTCTTTTAAGAATATTCATTTGTAATTCGTTATTAAATAATAAATGAATTTCTTTTAGTATTCTACGATGTTTATAAATATTTGAATTCCATGAAATCTCTCACATTTGCATCTCTGCATTTTATTTTTCTAACCCTTCAAGAAACCCAAATTGTTTTGCAGATATTGTAAAATGGATTTTGGAAGAAGAGAAATGCTGAAGTACACCTTCAAGAGTCTGAAGCTTGAGAGTTTAAGGGAATTGGGAAATCTAATCGACAAACGTCTAACTTTCTCGAATGAATATGGAAGAATCTTTCCATTTTTTAGACTCAAGATGATTGATGGGCTGCTAGACACGCTCGTCCAGTTCTACAATCCTCTTTACCATTGTTTCACTTTTCCTAACTATCAGTTGATGCCGACTTTGGAAGAGTATTCTGTATTGATGGGAATAACTGTCACATCTCAACCTCTGTTCTCTGAATTGGAAGACACACCTAGTGATCAAGAAATTGCAAGTGCTACATGCCTGAGTTTGTCTAACATTCAAGCTCACATGACCATCAAGGAAGGAGTCCTTGGATTGCCAGCTGAATTCTTAATAGAGAAGATTCACTATCACTCAGATAAGAAGGACTCTGAAATACTCGAAGCTACTTTCGCACTACTAGCCTATGGGATTTTCTTGTTTCCAAAAATCGACGACTTTTTCGACCTGGACGCCATCAAGATCTTCATACTCAGGAACCTTGTTCCCACCTTGTTGGTTGATACCTACCACTCCATCCATCTGAAGAATTCTGAAGGAGAGGGTCAGATAGTTTTTTGTACTGCTCTTATTTACTCATGGTTCGTTTCTCGTTTGACAAGGTTTCCAACTATCTAGGAGTTAAAAGAGGCGCCTTATTGGTCGAAGATAGTCATGTCTCTTACTCACTCTAATGTCGTGTGGCATGACATTATGTATGGTGAAGTTAGAATGACCGACAGCTGCAGAGATTTTCCAAATGTACCTTTTTCCGAGACAAAAGGATGTATCATCTATAATCCTGTTCTGACACGCAGATAACTTAGACATCCAATGAAGGAGAGACCAGATCAGACTTTGCTGGAAGGAATTTTCCTCAAGGAAGAAGAAAATTCATAGCTCAAAGCTAAGATATTACAAGCATGGTGCCACATTCATAAGAAATGGATGACTGCAATAGGGTATCCTGATTGCGTCGTTTCAGAGACTTATCTGCAATGGGCGCGAGAAAGGGCTCTAAAGCTGAAGATGCCTTTTCCTTTCCATGAACCCATGGTGTTAACTTTTCGGGATTCTGCCTGGACTGTTAAAAATGACGAAGCAAAGTTGAAAGATGCTTTGGACGAGGCTGAAAAGTTAAAGAGTGCTTAGAGGAATAAATACTACATCCTTAGACTAGAGAATGAGAAACTTCAGAAGCTGCAACAACAACAAAAGGAAGAAAAACCTTCGAAGAAAAGAAAGATGCGAGAGGATTTATTTTCCCTTCACACATCATCAGGGTCAACTATAAGTGCTGGTCTTCCTCCAACCTCTGTAGCTTGGAAACAGTATGTGGACAAGCTCATTTTCGAAAAAGCGAAGATGCAGAAACATATCAATCGGCTTACAGAGGAGCTTCACGGGAAGAAGGGGTCGTAATCAAGGGGATTAGACTTCTAAGTTTCCTTTGCTTTTATTTTCAATACTTTTGATGTATCAACTCTTGAAGAAGTACTTTCACTTTGTAATAATTCTTCAATTTGAGTAATAAAATGAGTTTTTCAGTTATCCTAAAGTCATGTTGTTACAATATTTGCAAGTGTACTTTATGAGTTTCTTGAAGCCTCATTTGCACTTGTGCATGTGCATATGCATGTGCATATGCATTAGCATAACATCCTTTGTATTTCAGGTTCTTACTCTTGCTTCATCTTTGCTGACAAGCTGAATCACCGATATAATACTCGAGCCAACCAGCATCAAAGAATGGACTAACTTGAACAAGAGAACTGCATACTACAATCAAACAAAATAGAAAGAGTTGAGAAACAATACATTAATCATGCAAGGAATTAGTTGAGCTTTAATATCACTAGACATTAACTTCTCTATAGAAAAATTATCCAATTGTTTCTCACCCTTGGCAAAGTTTAGCATATATACTAGGTTTTTTATCACACAATTCATTTGAATGTAACACAATTGTGTGGTGGTCAATCATTTATCTATTGCGGCAAGCTAAGTGATTTTACAAATCAATCTATAATCCAATATGATTGCGACGTGATATTTCCAAGGGATTTGTCCAATCTTTGCATCATGGATCATGCCACAATCCACGTGATTGCAAGAAAGTTTGATGAGATCTTCATTTTTTAAATTTAATTATTGTGTACTACTCTCATTTCGCTTCTTATCACTATAAAGTACACCATATAAAACAATGGATAATTGTTTTATTAAAGAGATTTTAAGGTGAATTGAGCTTTTCCATAATATCTTGAATCATATTAATTTGATCTTATTCATAAAAATGCTTTACAATACTAAGGAAAATGCTAGAAAAAAGTAGTATAATGAGGTATCATCACAACCCAAACATGAATTGTTAATTGTTATCAATGAACAAGCTTGTGAGATGAGAATCTATAGTGAAACATCAATCGTATATCACCAATGCTTCTTACTATAACATTTCCATAATCATAGCCATATGTTACTTTCATTCTTAAATTTCAAAATGAATAAGTTCAAATAAATCTTTCTAAATTTCATTTATACTTAACTTTTCTCTCTTTCTAACCATTTCTCTCAAATGAAAATTAGGGTAATCACTCAATCTACGCACAACTGTAATTTTACAATAGGTTTGAAAAGTTTCTAAATAGTTTATCAAGACTACAAACATAAACAAATTTAGGTCTTTAAGGGATGTAACATGACTTTGATTAATGTGAGATGACTTTGGAAACAGTAGACTTAATATTTTAGAGTTAGACACGTTATTATTACAATCATTCCTCTATTTAAAATTTATTTTCTTTTTACCATGAGATACTATTAAAGAAATTGTAGTAGCTTTATAGACTTGACTTTCTTTTTATTCACAAGTATTGATTACTCATTTGGCAAGAGAACCAAATTTTTACTCAATTAATAATTAGAAAAAAAAAGATGAATCCACAAGTATTGTTATAATCTCAACACAACAAATGAAGTCATTCTTGTTCTTAGCAAAAATAAACAACATTAACATAAAGGGGGTATGTGTAACATATTAATTGATTGGTGTAACAATGTGCATAAAATTGCATAAAAGTAAAACTAAAATTTTATAAAATACTATAAGAAAATAGATTAGGACCCTTTTGAGTCATTTTTCTATCTTTTTATGCTAATATCATATGTGTTGAAAGCTGTCAAATTCTGTTTTGGAAATTTAACAGCTTTGGCCACTTTGGTTGGTTTTGTTTATTTTTTATTACTCTTTCATATGTATATATACATTGTTGTAATCCCAATTCATAGTTAATTCCAATTTAGTGATTCATCCAATTTTACTCTCTTCCCTATTCTCTCTTTCCCTCTCAATCTCATCTTCTTCCCCAAGTTTCTTTTCACCATTGTTACTACCTTTAAATTCTGGTTTTATGTTTTATGTTGTTCTAACATTTGGCATCAAGAGCTCCGGTTATTGATCCTAATCCGCTGCAACAATGGCTACCGTTTCTAATGATCTAATTCCCACCAATCTCTCAATTCTTGATTCGAAGAACTACGACAAATGGGCGAAACAAATTAAGGTTTTGTTTGGTTATCAAGAGGTTCTTGAGATTGTCATCAATGGAGTTACACCATTAGGGGCAGATGCTACCGAAGCTATTAGGGCTACACACAAGGAAGAAAAGAAGAAGAATTACAAAGCCCTATTCTTGATTCACTCTTGTGTTGATAATGACAATTTCGAGAAGGTTGGCGATTGTGAATCCGCGAAGCAAGCATGGGAAATCTTGGAGAAAGCATACGCCAGTGCCGTCAAAGCGAAGGTGGTAAGGTTAAAAACTTACAAACGTCAATTCGAGCTAACGCAAATGGAGGACAGAGAAACGATCAACGATTACATTACGCGCATTACCCGGTTAGTTAATCAAATCAAGTCATGTGGTGAAACGATTCATGAGCAGAATGTTGTATTGAAAGTGTTGCGTTCGTTAACATCACGGTTCGATAACATTGTTGTGGCTATTGAAGAGTCAAAGGATCTAACAAATTTGAGCAAAGATGAGTTGCAAAGTTCGTTAGAAGCACATGAACAAAGAATGGATGAGAGAGGTGCCGACAAAGCCAAAGCGGAGATCGCTTTGCAAGCGCGTTTACATGAGAAGAACAAGAGAACAAAAGGGAAGTGGTCTTCAAAGAGTAAGAAGAATTTTGGTGGAAAAGATCCACAAAGTTCAAAGGGTGAAGGAAGCTCCAAAGAGGGTAATCAAAGCGCCTACAAACCGTTTGACAAAAGTTCTGTGAAATGTTATAATTGTCAAAAGCTTGGGCATTTTGCGAAATAATGTCGCTCAAAACGCAAAGAAAAAGATGCAGATGAGGCTAAGGTGGCTAGGGAAGAGGTAGATGATGAAGATATCCTTCTTGTGATGATTACGGAGGAGAATTATGGCATTGTTGAGGCTCCGGGCAGCAGCTACTGTGGTGATAGTTTGCGGGACAACAGTTGTACTGTTTTGGAAAGTGGTGGAAAAATGCGCTTGGATCGAAATGCATTACTTACCATGCGTGATGGAGTTCAAAGTAAAGATGAATGGTACTTGGATTTTGGCTGTTCAACACATATGACAGGTCGGAAGGATTGGTTTGTGGAAATCAATCAAGCGGCAAAGAGTAAAGTCAAGTTTGCCGACGACACCACTTTAAGCGCCAAAGGGGTAGGAGATGTTTTGATCGGAAGGAAGAATGGTGGACATTCAAGGATCAAATATGTCTTGTACATACCGGGAATTAAGTGAAATCTTTTGAGCATTGGCCAATTACTTGAAAGAGGGTACTTAATTCGGTTGGAGAACAAGATGTTACGCGTTTTAGATTCAAGTGGTATGTTGATTCTAAAAGCGTCGATGGCTGCCAATAGAACTTTTAAGGTTGAGTTAAAGGTTATGGAGCATCATTGTTTAGCTACCGCGGCAAGTAGAGATGAGTGGTTATGTCATTACCGTCTTGGTCACCTAAATTTTAGGGATCTCAAAATGTTGCAACAAAGTGAAATGGTAACGGGGCTGCCACATATTAGTGTTCCGACAGAATTGTGTGAGGAATGTGTGAAGAGTAAGCAACACAAGAATGTGTTTAGCAAGGATGCGGGTCGAAGAACCAAAGGCTTACTTAAGGTGGTGTATTCCGATGTTTGTGGACCGATGCAAGTAGAGACTTATGGCGGCAATCGATATTTTGTTACATTTATTGACGACTTTAGTAGGAAGCTTTAGACATATCTTATCAAGAGGAAGGATGAGGTATTTGGAGTGTTCAAGAGTTTCAAATCCATGGTGGAGCGTCAAAGCGGTCGGAAGCTCAAAATTCTCAAAACGGATGGTGGAGGTGAATATACTTCTAGTGAGTTTGGGAAGTTTTGTGATCTTGAGGGTATTGTGCGTGAGGTGGTGCCTCCATATACGCCTCAACAAAATGGGGCTGCCGAGAGGAAAAATCGTACAATAATGAACATGGTGCGTAGTATGCTTTGTGGGAAGAAATTGCCTAAGGAATTGTGGGGTGAGGTCGTGTCTAAAACCACCTACTTGTTGAATAGGTGTCCTACTAAGAAGCTGGAGAAGATCACACCAAAAGAGGTTTGGAGTGGTTTCAAACCGAGTGTGAATCATTTGCATGTTTTTGGATCGATTGCATATCGTCATGTACCGAATCAACTTAGAAAGAAGTTGGATGATAAACGTGAGAAGTTGATATTTGTTGGATATCACTCTACTAGAGGTTACAAGCTATTTGATGAGACGAATCAGAAAATCGTGATAACCCGGGATGTATTTTTTGAAGAAATAAAAGCTGCTGAAATAGCAGGACAGCAGCAGCAGTTCTTCGAGTTGTCTGATCCGGAGGGTTCTGATGCCGTTGTACCTGCACCTATAGTAGCGGAAAATGTTGTAGTGAATAATGGTAGACCAATGAGGCAAAGAGCCTTGCCTCATAGACTCCGAGACTACGAGAGGTTGCAAGATAACGAAGTGAATAATGATGGTGATTTTGTTCATTTCGCGCTTATGGCCGAATCTGAACCGGTAAATGAGGAGGAAGCCTTAAGCGATCCTAAATAGATATGTGCAATGAAAGAGGAGCTGGAATCTATTGAGAAGAATGGTACTTGGGAGTTGGTCTATTTACCACTCGGAAAGAAACCGATAGGTGTGCGATGGGTCTATAAAGTTAAAGCAAATCCTAAAGGTGAAGTAATCAAGCACAAAGCTCGATTAGTGGCGAAAGGGTTCTTGCAACGTGAAGGTATAGATTACGAGGAGGTATTCGCACCGGTGGCTAGATTGGAGACTATTTGTTTGGTTGTTGGGATTGTGCATAGCAACAATTGGGTGATTTATCAAATGGATGTGAAATCTGCGTTTTTGAATGGTCCTCTTGATGAGGAGGTTTATGTGAGGCAGCCACCCGGTTTCGTGATCAAAAATCAAGAGAGGAAGTACTACAAGATACACAAAGCGTTGTAAGATTTGAAACAAGCTCCAAGAGCTTGGAAAAAACGTATAGACGGCTTTCTTATTGATATCGGTTTCAAACGATGTGTATCTGAACATGGTGTTTATGTGAGATCGGATAATATTGATGGTGTTATTATACTATGCTTGTATGTTGATGATCTCTTGATTACGGGCAGCAATGACAAGAGTATTTCAAGGTTCAAAGGGGAGTTCATGAGTGAGTTTGAGATGACGGACCTTGGTGTCATGAGATATTTTCTTGGCATAGAGTTCCACAAGTCAAGAGTGGGGCTGCTTATGCATCAAATAAAGTATGCTCTAGATATCTTGAAAAAGTGTGAAATGGAGCATTGTAATGCTTCTAATACACCTTGTGAGGCTAGAGTTCATCTGTCCAAAAGTGATGATGAGGATGATGTGGATCCAACACTTTACCGGAGTTTGATTGGATCGTTACGGTATTTGTGCAACACTCACCCGAACTTGATTTTTAGTGTCGGTATTGCGAGTAGATTTATGGAGAGACCTAAGGTGTCTCATTTGGCGGTGGTCAAGAGAATCCTTAGATATGTGAAAGGTACTCTTGTTGTGGTATTTTGTTTCCCACATCAGATATGGGTCGCAAATGTACTTTATTTGGCTACACTGATTCTAATTGGTGTGGAGATAAAGATGATCGGAAATCTACGGCGGGTTACATCTTTATGTTCGGTAGTACACCAATCTCATGGTGTTCGAAGAAGGAACCGGTTGTAGCACTCTCTTCTTGTGAGGCCGAGTACATTGCGGCATCATTGAGTGCTTGCCAAGCTATGTGGTTAGTGAATCTCATGAAGGAATTGGGATGTGGTGATGATGATGCCACCACACTGTTTGTGGATAATGTTTCCGCGATAAATCTTGTGAAGAATCCGATTGCACACGGAAGGAGCAAGCATATTGAGATGCGGTTTCATTACTTGAGAGAATTGGTCGGTGATGGAAAGCTTAGATTGAGCTATTACCGAAGCGAGGACCAAGTTTCGGATTTGTTGACAAAGGGTGTGAAAAATGAGGTGTTCAAGAGACTGTTGAAGAGCTTGAGCATGATGAATTTGGAGAAACTAAAGGGAGGTGGTGTGTTGAAAGCTGTCAAATTCTGTTTTGGAAATTTAACAGCTTTGGCCACTTTAGTTGGTTTTGTTTGTTTTTTATTACTCTCTCATGTGTATATATACATTGTTGTAATCCCAATTCATAGTTAATTCCAATTTAGTGATTCATCCAATTTTACTTTCTTCCCTATTCTCTCTTTACCTCTCAATCTCATCTTCTTCCCCAAGTTTCTTTTCACCATTGTTACTACCTTTAAATTCTGGTTTTATGTTTTATGTTGTTCTAACAATATGAACTCATAATGGTCTCCTTGTATATCACAACTATTTTAACAAAATTGTTGCGCACAATCTCCTGCTATGCATCTCTCTTCGTCATATTATAAACCTCAATGTCTTTAGACAAAATCGCAATTGACGAAGGTTTGAATGAAAGTTAAAATAATTTTGTCACAACTGAGAATATCCTATTTCTGGAAATATTAATAACCTCGCAATAATATTGATTACAACATATTATCTAGGGTTAGTTCTCAAACATGATTTGAAATTAAATTATTCGTCGATAATTTATAATGTTAAGCATAAAAACAATTGAATAATAAAAAGGTTTACTATTACACTGAAAAATATTTAATAAAATTATATGTCCCACACAAATATAGGGAAAAATCATCTAAAGGGTCCTAACATAAGGAAACTACTCAATCATTCTACAAAAAACCATGTAAAAATTTATTAGAAAGAATAAAATAAAATTACAATAGAAAGGGGTGACTCCCTTGATGAATGATCGTCAATTCCCAATTTCAAGCTCTCAAAAGTGGTCTCTTTGCTCAAGAAAAATGGAATCCTAACAATTGAAAGAGTCTTCTAATTTATAGAAGAAAATTTGATCTTCCACAAACATGTCGTGTTGCTCATCTAATGCACCATATTATGGAGGTTTAGCAACTTTCCCATAATATGTCACATTGCTATGCATAGAGGAGAAGGGGGCGGAGTGGTTAGTGACTAATCAAACTCGTGAAATTTGTCAAATTGCTCATTTTTATTGTTTTCTACCAATTCTTGTGTGCAAGTCTTCTCCATTCTTTTCTACCAACTCTTATGTGTAAATCTTCTCCATTCTTGTCAGTTGTAATATGACTTTTATAACTAGAAATAGGATCAGACTCAAAATGTCTAGCAAGAGATAATAAATAACAAGGGGTTAGAAGACCTAGAGTACACGAAAAAGAAAAATGTCTCAGTGTGTATTTGATATGACAATTAATTATAAATAAAAAATTCAAGTTCTAGAAAATAAACATATACATGGATATGCTCATGTAAAAGAATAAGTAAAAAAAATGAAATATTTAGTTCAAATCTCACCTTCTAAGATATCTAAAAATTGAGTAAATTATCAGATAAAATTCATTCCACTCTCATATCCTTCAATCTCTCTTGTTGAATTTTCATATAATTATGACCAATCACATGTATATATCTAATATCTTTCACATTTTTACTTTTGGTTATAATAGATAAAGAAAAGATGTTGTGAAACTCGACAAACTTATAAAACATGCAAACTCATTAAGACAGTTAGACAAGACTAAGACATGGAGTTCTGAGTAATACTCAATCAACTACCAACTATCAACAAAATCTAAAAATTATATAAAATTAATCAAAACATAATGAAATGTGAAACTGAAATAAAAAATTGGAAAAAATAGAAATTAATAATAAAGCCAGTGTGAGCTCCTAAATCACAATTGCTCGAGTGTGGTGGTTCTTCACTCATATTATATTCTTTTGGGTTTTTTCTCTCTATGGATTTTTTTTATATCTTATACATTAACTAAATCAATTTATTTTTTTGAAGGGTTGTCTTCCATCCAGCGCTTGCCTAACATCATTAACTCGATGCCTCATCACCCAAGTTAGGATTAACATCTTATCTTCCAAACAGAGTTGGATTTCTTATCTTAGAGTAGGCTATCAATATTATAAGATAAATGAATACCATATAGTCGAACCTTTCAAAAAATTTCCTCCACTTGAGCCTTTTGTTTTTCATTGTGTTTTTGGTGTTATTGTTTGAACTTCTTTTATTTAGGGAGCTGGTGACTCATGTTAATCATGGAAAGAAATAACCTTACACATTACTAAGGTTTAACTTCCTCTATGTTCTCAATTTTCCTTTGATAGAGTATGATGGTATGCTTAGGACTCATTCAAGTAGAAATTGTGAAATCTTCTTTTTAATTATATCCCCGTTAATAAAGTTGATCATGTCCACTTAGTAGAAATATTTTTTATCTTCTTAATGCAACATGATTTTGAGCACATTTAGTTTGATTACCATGTCGTACACTTTTAGAGTTATTGTACCATATTCCAAATTAATGGTATATCTATGTACTCATAAAAGTACACATAAGATTGTTGGAACAAGTTTGGTTCTGCAACTATCCTTGAGTTTTGATAATAAAAAAGTATAATATGTATAGAGAACAATTTAGTGCTCTAATTATTTTGTTAAGTGCGTAGATCAAAGAAACCTAATTTTGACTCTAAATAAGTCAACTCTGGAAGAACCAAACTCTGAACTATAAACGCACTCTGAACCAAAAGAAGAAACAAAGGTGTAATTTAAATGAAAGTCAAGCATCTGATTTCCAAGTCAACACTTCTGTAAGAATCAATTCATAACGACTCTAATAAAGAATCTCATAATTTAAGCCCTTGAAGTCTTAAAACTCTGAACTCTATAGACTTTGAAGTCTCATTTTCACCAGATTCTGAAGACAGGCTCTGAACTCTATTAAAGCTTCATCAACTTAACTACAAAGCCTCTGACTAGAAGTTAATGACTAAAATTTAATGACTAAAATAAAAATACGTGGAAAGAGTACAATTAATGCAAAATCAAATAACCTTTTAACTACCCTGAAAATCAGGAAAAATGACTATACTATTGTACCAATGTGTTTCCACTAGTCCTATCCTCTCATGCACTCTATGTTGCAAGCGTCACTTTACTATTACATAATCTAGCACCTTCGTACATATGTGATATTGAGGATAATCCAATTCGACCATCTAACGGATCTATTTATCGTCTATATAAAGAGGTATTAGAAATATGGAAAAGCTTGAAGAAGATATACAAGAGGAAAAAAAAGTGTTTTCACACTATGAAAAATATCACATTCATACTCTTTGAACATTTTTCTTGAATATATCTCTTAAGTGTAATCTTTGTTTTAAATTTGTGTATCTGCTTATTTTTGAAGCAACTTTGTAAACATAATCTTGTATTTTTAGCCTTTGGTTAAATACCTCGAGAAACTAAGTTATAGCCAGGATTCTCAAGAAGTCTTAGATAGGTTATCTTTGAGTTTTTAATTAAGTATTTGATTAGTGGGTTAAGTCCTTATTGATAAGGCAAAATCACTCTGGCGGGTGGATTAGACGTAGCTTAGTTAACAATAAACTAGGATAAAAATATTTGTGCCTTTTATCTTAGTTGAATCTTTGTTGTTTTTGTTCTTGGTTAGCAAAAAAGTTTTTATCTAGAAACTCAATTCAACCCCCCCCCCCCTCTTTCTTGTGTTTCTTGAACCAATAATTGGTATCAGAGTTTCAGTTATAGTATTGATTGTTTTATATCAAACACTTAACCATGTCAGTAAAAGATTCACTTCTTAAAACACAATATGGTAGCTATCAACAATGAAAAAGATCATTATTCTACCAAACCTCCAGTTTTTTACGGAGACAAGTTTGATTATTGAAAGGATATAATCGAAAGCATCTTCCTTGGTTATGATGCAGACTTGTGGGATATGGTCATAGATGGCTATACACATCCCCTATATACAAATGGTGCTAAGCTGGAAAGATGCAATAGGAGTGACCAACGAAAGAAAGACAACAAAAATCATCGCAGATCAAGAAGCATCCTATTGAATTCCATCTCATATATTATGTATCAAAATATGACAAATATAGACTCTACATAGTCTATATTTGATTCTCTTAGAATGATTCATGAAGGAAATGAACAAGTAAAAGAAACTAAGGATGTGACCTTGATTCAAAAGTATGAAGCCTTCAAAATCGAGGATGATGAAACTTGTTCTCAAGGTTTCAAATGCTTATATTTGGCTTAAAGGGTATAAACAAAGGCTACAATACTACATATCACGTGAAGAAGATCATCAGAAGATTATCAAAGAAGTGGAGGCCTATGGTGACTTCTCTTAGGGTGTTCAAAAATCTGAACAGTACAACTTTAGAAGAACTTATAAGTTATTTAAGAAGTAATGCGATAGAGATGGAAGAGGATGAGCCTCAAAGAAAAGGAAAATTTATGGCTCTTAAATCCAAAGGCAAGATAGAAAAGGTAAAGGCATTTCAAGCTGAAATAGAAGAAGATTCTAATGAAAAAGATGAACTTTCTCTTCTTTCTAAAAGAGTCAATAAAATATGGAGGAAGAGACAAAAGAAGCCCAGAGGAAATAGAAGAACACGTGGACGTTTTGAGTTAACATCTGGACAAAAGAAGTCTAGTCCTGACAAAAAAGTCATATGTTTTAAGTGCAAGGAGCCAGACCACTACATGAATGGATGTCCTAAGCTAACGAAATAAAAAATCTAAGAAAGTTATATTCAAAGATAAGAAGAAGATTCTGATAGCTACATGGGACGACTCTGAGTCTTCAAAATATGATTATGAAGAAGAGCAAGTCAATGTGGCGCTGATGGTAAGCACTGAAGTATCTAACTTTGTGTTAGGATCATAATTAAAATTCGAATCTGATGAGGTGTTCTATAACTTAACTCATTATGAAGTAGAGTTATGTCTGACTGAAATTCTTGAAAGTATCAGAGGCTTTAGAAAAGGTACAAGAATTTGAAACAAATTCATGTAGCTGACTCTAAATCCCATAGCGAGCTAAAGAAATGAAACTCCACTCTAAAATAAAAGATATGCAATCTTGAAAAAGATAACTATGCTCTCAAAATCAAAAGTAAAGAACTTGAGGTTAACATCTGAGGTTATGTTCCATTTGAGCCTTCATGAGCAAGTAATCTGATCAACTCCCATGACTTTAAAATTAAAGGAGGATCATTTTGACTTTTATCGCCTTTTTTTTAAGTTCACTAACACATTCAGGGTTTTATTTAGTTATTACTATTCTTGGTTCTTTGTAATTATTTTGCAAAATTATTAATTTTATTATTTAGTTTTTTTAGATTATTATTTATCATTATTTGATTTTATTATTAGTATTATTAGATTAATATTAAGTATTTTTATTAAATTAATAGCGTTAGATTATTATAATCTAGTGTTGTTAATATTATTAGGTTATTATTTATTTATTATTATTTTTATTAGTGTTATTTATATTACTATTAAGTATTATCTTTAAGTTATTTGCATTAGATCATCTTTACTATTAAGATAATTATTAGTTATTATAATCATCAGGTTTTTACGATTAGATTATATTTTTATCCTTAAGCTTTGATTAGGATATAGGGTATTATTGTTATTTTGTTACTATTCTTATTATTTTTAATTTTATTTTTCAAGAACAACACTAAACACATGAATAATGCAAGTAGAAATCGAATCACAATCTAACTTAAAGCTTCTTAATATGAATCAATCTAACTTATTTTTGACCTACTTTTTACACTCTAAAAGACCTAATTTTATAGAGAAAAAATCATCCATAATTTTATAGATTCACAGAAAAAGTTTAGAGACACACGGAAGAAGAGAAAACTCTCCCCAAATTAGGAAGGACCTTACCAAATCAAACATAAATAGAACAATGGAGCTTACAAGCTCGAGAACTTAGAAGGATTAGAAATGCCGAGGATTTATAATGTTTCCAACCTTAGATTTTATTACACTTAAACATTATGTATTATTATTTGAATAAAAATTATGAGGAACACTTTTTTTTCCCTTGAAAGGGTAAGGGTTTTTAATGAGGCACCCTTAATTCATATGATTGTGCGTCATTTTTACATAAAAGCTAAGCTCGTTCCAATGGCGATGAATATCGTAAGCATCACCTCTGACCTATGAAACCAGTTATGTAAATGAGAAAATTTTGGCCGAGTTAAGTTAATAAAACCTTTGACCTATTAAATCAGCTATGTAAATGAGAAACCTCTGGTCGGGTTAAGTTAATAAAATCTCTGACCTATTAAATCGGCTATGTAAATGAGAAACCTCTGGTCGGGTTAAGTTAATAAAATCTCTGACATATTAAATCAGATATTTAGATGGGAAACCTCTGGCCGGGTTAAGTTAATAAAACATATGACATATTAAACCGGCTACATAAATGATAAACCTCTAGCCGAGTTAAGTTAATAAAACCTATGACCGGGTTAAGTTAATAAAACCTTTGGTCGGGTTAAGTTAGTAAAACCTCTGGCCTATTAAATCGGCTATGTAAATGAGAAACTTCTGGTCGAGTTAAGTTAATAAAACCTCTGACCTATTAAATCGGCTATGTAAATGAGAAATCTATAGTCGAGTTAAGTTAATAAAACCTCTTGCCTATTAAATCAACTATGTAAATGAGAAACCTCTGGCCGAGTTAAGTTAATAAAACCTTTAACCTATGAAATCAGATATGTAAATGAGAAACCTCTGGCCGAGTTAAGTTAGTAAAATTTCTGACCTATGAAATCAACTAAGTAAATAAGAAACCTATGGTCGGGTTAAGTTAATAAAACCTCTGATCTATGAAAATCGGCTAAGCAAATGAGAAACCTCTGGCCGGGTTAAGTTAACAAAACTTCTAACCTATGAAATCGGCTAGGTAAATGATAAGCCTCTGGCCAGGTCATAAAAACCTTTGGCCAGGTTGTGACATGAGTAATCGTCCAAATAAATAAAGACCTATGGTCGGAGTGTGATGACAAATCATCTAATTAGAAAAACGTGTCACAAAAGTCTCTTGTCGGGCTATTAAACATAAGGATCGAATGAAAGGTCAGAAGAACCTCTTTGTCAATCAAAGATCATGTTGTCTCCATCAGAATATATCCACGAAACATGATGGTGAAGATTGTGAGTCAATTTTACTATCAGGTAAGTGGGGTCTCACCATAAACTTCCCTAATAATCTGGTCAAACTCCGCTCGACTCATGACCCCCACATTCTCTCATGCATTCATTCTAGATTTTATCTCACTCATTAACAGTAAGGGAAATTGAAAATTATCCTAAATCATCACAATTTCTTATTATAACCATATTAAAGAATAAGAAAAGAGAGAAGGAAAGGAAGAAATACATGGAGCTTGAGTTTGTAAAAAGAGCAGTTGATTGGGGAAGCAAAGGAAACTTGTCAGCAACACCAGAAAGTGGATCACTTACTTTGATGAAAAAAATGAAGAAAAAAGTCTCTTTATTGAAACAACTTTGCAACAGTCAAGAAGTTGTATCAAACTAGAATAATGATGATAAGTAAGAATCCCCATAAAAAATACCATCATGACTAGGAGAGAGAAAGTTAGCTTACAACGATAACTTACCGAATAAGTGATTGGCATGAATTCCAAAAATTTCTTTTCCGAAGACTTCAATCCAATCATATCTCGTGAATAAGGGACTTATGTACATCCCAGAATTTTCAAGGGCCGAACTTTTATAAGTCGAGTACAAAGAATGGACAAGTTGGATAACTTGATCCTAGGCAAGTCGGAACCCAGCCAAAGTAAAGTATTATTGCAAAATCAGAGCAAGTTGGGTTCGACCTCATATTGACTAAGGTAGCTGTCTAAATCAGATTCAGTCTTTTGAAGGTGTTAGAAGACAACATAAATAGTCACATGTGACGATTACGAAACACCTCCATAATTGCATGTGAGTTATAGAAATTGATGGAAGAGGCGTTATTGGGAGCATTAGTGAGAACACTGGACATTACCCGAGGTTACTTTAACATAAGAAATGAAGGGGCGTCCCTTTAATGACCCTTGATGCATGAATAAAGAATCGAGTGAATCAGATTGACAATTATGCGTTATAGTTATGCCATTGTTGCTCAAAGTTTAGTTTTTTCTATTGTGTTGCTATGGGGAGAGAAAAAGCATCTGGTGATAGTGTGAAAGAAGAAAAAGAAAATAATGGTATAATAATTTTAATCCGGATAAGATATTATTGCATTTTACATATCTTATTAAAAGACATTGGCCACACAAACCTCATTAGAGAATGATAGATTGAAAATATGTAATGCTGAAACTTACCAACAAAGATGTTTAAACAGGTTATAAAGGAAAATAAGTGATTACTTCAAATATTTTAAAAATAATCTAAAATGATTCTCTCATAAAATTTTAAAAGAGCAAACTCCAATGTAAAATAATTCAAAGATATATATAGTGCAAAAATTAATTCCATAATAACATATAATAATACAAAGATTCTGTAATAAAGCCTGAGAGTCAGCTTACTAAGGATATAGCTGCAAACATTTTCAACCAAATGCAAAGTCACAATAGGAAGTAGGAACTACCTCTAATCCACATTAACATAATATCTTATATCTGATTATTTCCCTCCTTCAAATGAAACCACAATGATACAATACAGTATTAATCTTTCCATTCAAATGTGTACGCAGACGATTGGACAGAAATTGAGCGCGCTATCAATGCTCATGCTTGAATGAAACTCTTGAGCTTATTCAACCACACCAAGTATTCTCTGCTATCCTTGTTGATCATGTACTCGTGCAAGAAATTTGTCGTGCTTGGTTTGATTCCCCTTATTTCTAAGTACTTGTGGAATGTCTTTTGCAGGCTCTCATCCAAATCCCTGTAAAAAATTGGCAGAATCTCAATCAAACATTGCCTTACCTACGACATTAGTTGAAAACATATTCCAAAACCACAATCTGAACTGCAACATAAATACCATTTATGCCTCACCAACAATGCAATAGAGGTTAGCAACAAAAACCAGTATTGTCAACCACAGATTGCAGAAGCTAACAGTTTAAAAACAGTGACACAACCATGGTTTAAAACATTGAACGCACATATTTATAAGCAGATTAAAAAAATCAGACATACTGGAAATCTGGTCCTTCATAAGGAATCTGATCATCAGAAACATCGGGATTCTTAACAGACAAGCTATCAATAACAATCTCTTCCGGATACGCAACACAACTGAACTCCAACGAAGGTCCACCCTTCTTAGCAACACTCACTGAAAGTGGAATGCTTGATTGAGTTGCTCTCTCGCTCTCATCGTCCTTATCATCATCCTCATTCCCATGTTCATCACCAGTAACCAAATCAGGCGTATGAACCTCAACCTTAATCTCCTCACCTTGATAACTCCTTTCAAGCGTTATTGTCTGTTGTCCTGGATTATCAATTATCTTAAACGGAAAATTACTCGGAACCTCCTCAGCCTATATCAACCCAACCAAACCAAAATCAAATTTTCATCATTTCACATCATTTCACAACGTAAACAATAATAATTATCATAAAACAACATCAATTACTACTATCATCAAACGAAACTTACATCGCCGGTTTCTTCAGTTTCCTGAGCATATGTGATTTCCGATTCAATGACACGGAGAAGATTCTCATCTGATGAAGGCTTGCTCTTGACAGTTACAGAAGAAAAGTGAGACCTAGGAACAAAGGAATTGTCGAACCTGTTGGCGGCGGCGGAAAGAGCGGCGCGATGACCCGGTTGGGTTTTTCTTATCAATTGACCCGCAGAAGCAAAAGCCCTCGCGAAAGTACTCGACTTGTTGCGAAGAATTGAATTGAACGCCATTTCTGCTTATTTTCGAGAAAAAACAACAGAGGAAGGGTTTTACTAGGGTTTTAGAAATACAGGTAGGTACTGGGCCTGGTTGTTCACTTTGAGCCCATTATAGTTATTGGGCCGGCCCATCTTAATTGTTATTTATAAGCCCAAATCTAATTTCCCCTCCCTCGCAATTCATTTCCCGCTCTATGTAAAAACCCTAAAACCCCATTTTTTAACAAAGTTGAACTGAGAAGAATACACAGAGAAGCAAAATGGGACAGAAACAGAAGCAGGTTTTGCAATCGGATCCCGATAACGAAAACTCCAAGCGACGTCGTGTTGCATTTACCGGCATAGGTGAGTTTTTTTGGAAACCTTTTTACTTCATTCTGTTGCGAGTTCTACAAATTTTTTCTTTTGTTAAGGATATGAAGATGCTGGAGTCGAAGCTAAAGACTGCATCAGAATCTTTCTTGGTATGATAACACTTTAAATGTTGTCACTTTTTCTGTGATTTTGCAATTGGCTTGGGTTTTATTGGGTTTGTTATTATTGTACAGTCTCTAGCAAAGAAGAGTTCGAGGATCCGGAAAGTTTTGTTATCAATCCAGTGGATTTGAATAGCTATTTTGATAATGATGGGAAGATTTTTGGTTACGAGGGATTGAAGGTTGGATTCATTTTAATAATGAATAGGAAATTATTTTTCTGTATATGTTTATTTATGCCGTGATGATGTTACATGGTGTATGGTGTTTTTAACTTCAGCTTGTTTGGATTTTTTTTTGCAGATTAACATCTGGGTTAGCAGGATATCGTTCTATGCATATGCTGATATTGTGTTTGAGAGTTTGTCTGATGTAAGTTCTGAATTTGTTTAGTCTTACAACTAATGGAAACATGGTTTATATTCGTTATTTACAGTATTGGTTAATTCATTGTTATTTGTGGCCTGACGTTTTATTTCAATGTGTTGTTTGATTGTTTAAGCGAGGCAAAGGGGTCACAGATCTTCATGAAGCTCTTCAGGTATGCACCGATGTTGACTGTTTGGACAATTGTTATGCTTAGTACTTTTAACATGATGCCCTTTAATTTGGTTTTTATTTTGTGCAGTCGATTTTTGCTGAGACTCTTGTTAAGAGCAAGGATGAATTCCTTCAAAAGTATTTGGGGGACATCAATTTTGTTAGGTATGAAGATTTTGCTGCTTTTTCTAGTGTAATAATAGTACCTTTACTTGGTTTAAGAATACTGTATAGACTGTTGATGGTTATTTTATTTGGTTTATAGATCAAACATCTCGACCGGGGAGGTTCTGAAGGACAAAGCTTTCAAGCAGGCTGATTCAGATGCTTCTAATGTTGAGGTTGTAATTTGCATTTAAGCTCAATATAATGCCTAATTTAAAACTTTAATTTAAAAATCATTATTCATATACATGTTGCATGTCATATGAGTTGAGCAACCATCTAATTGAATTGTTATTTCAAGACATGTTGTGAAGAGAAATAGAGTGATAGAATAGATCTATTATCATAATGTGTACCGTTCCCTATTGACCATCTGTTCTCTGTATGCATGTATATGAATGTCATGTATTCTGTGGCTGCCAATTTCTTACTCAATCCTATTGGCATTAGTAGATTATGCCAGCCCGATTTTTGTTAAGCCAACATTACATATGAGTAGACTGATACCCTTTTTTGTCTGTGACAAGTCATCTTCCTTTTTTTTTTAAATCTTAAGCTGTTAAATGCATGATATCATTGATTCGTCTAGTAAAGTTGTATATGGTGTTCAGTTTTCAAATTTAAATATAACAAATAACTTAAGTTTGAACGTTGCTTTACGGAAAACGTCCAGCTAAAGGAGTTTCTTTAAAAAAAACAAGTTTAAAAGTTTGTCTTTGTTATCCTTTGAACTTCCCTTGGATGTATTTATGTATTTTCTCTGTACATGCATATTTTAAGAATACCATTTTGATGTATATCTCTTGGATCCCAGGTTGTTCGTTTGGTGGCAGGCAACATGCCTACCGGACAACTTTACTGTCATATTATACCCCTTGTTCTTCTCCTCGTTGATGGTAATTTTCACTTATTTCACTACACTGTACCCCTGTTTTATGCAATGTTTAGATTGCATGCTGCTGTAGTTTTTCTTTTAAACTCTGTCTCATATAGGTAGCAGTCCCATTGATGTTACTGATCCACAATGGGAGTTGTATGTCATGGTTCAGAAGAAAACTGATCAGCAGGGAGACATCCAATATTTGCTGCTTGGATTTACTGCTGTTTATCGCTTTTACCACTATCGTGGTAACTCCCGATTGCGGCTGGGTCAGGTTTGTTATCTACAGGATGTTCATTAATAGCTGATTTGCTCACAAAATCAGTTTTAACTTTTGACTTGTATCACATTATTAGAATACTCAAGTTATATTCTTATGTTGATTGTAGATTCTGGTATTACCTCCGTATCAGCACAAGGGTTATGGTCGTTTCCTTATTGAAGTGCTAAATGATGTTGCCATATCTGAAAACGTTTATGACCTAACTGTAGAAGAGCCGTTAGATAACTTCCAACATGTCCGTTCTTGTATTGACACACAACGCCTACTTGGTTTTGAGCCAATCCAGCCTTTAGTTACCAAGGCTGTTTCATTTCTAAAGAGTGGAAGACTATCAAAGAAAACACATTCTCCTCGACTCACGCCACCTCCCAGTTATGTTGAGGAGGTAAGGAAAATTTTGAAAATTACCAAGACACAGTTTCTCAAGTGCTGGGAGGTTTTGATCTACATCGGCCTCAACCCTACTAACAAGTACATGGATAACTTTGTCAGCGTTATTTCTGAACGTGTCAAGTATGATATTTTGGGGAAAGATTCTGGGACTTCTGGGAAGCAACTTATTGAAATACCTTGTGATGTTAATCCAGAGGCATCGTTTGTCATGTTCAAATCAGGGGCCGGTGAAGATATTATTACTGCACAGATGGATGACAATCAGGCAAACCAAGAAGAGCAACTCCAGAAGTTAGTTCAGGATAGGGTGAAAGAAATTCAGTTGATCGCCAAAAAGGTAACCTCGCATCTTGAGAGTTCAGAGGTGTCTGTTAAATAAATGTCTTTCGCAGTTAGTTGTACAATCATATAAATTGTTATCTTGTCACGCATTTCTGACACTGGCAATGAGCAAATTAAGATGACTCCTTGGAGTCACAGTCGGTAATGTATTTTGGTTCATTTTTATGATATAAGCTGTTCTTGTGATTTTTGCATCATAGGCTGTGAAGGAACCATTTGATGTAGCCAGCCTTGAGTTGTTATAACTGAGATTAATTGCAGTGAAATTGATTGTCGACATCAAAGTAATGTAATCTTGTTCTTATAATCATGCATGCACGAGTTTGGTACAATCAAGGAATATATTAAGGTTTAACCTTTACTTAATGTAAAATATTATCACGCAACGTGCTAGAGCTCTAGGTTTTCAATTTGCTGCTATTTTCTTGAGGAAGGCATGTTTGTCCAGTACAAAAACGTCGACTTACTCAGTCACATGAATGTAAAGAGCCTGTAGTCTATTTTGAACTTAATGTGCATTTGCAAGTTTTTTTAGCTCAATTATCAATATGAAAAAAATCTTCACGACATTTTTGAATTTTAGTTTTTCAAAATAACTATGTTTTTCAATAAAATTTTCCATATTTCCAATGTAAAGAATAAGCCAATTATATTGACGACTATATTGGTATCGCTTAAAGAATAAGCCAATTTGTGTTGGCGATTGCATTAACACCCCTTATAGGCCAAGATTTGGCGTTTATGTATTAGTGCTAGGAGGTGCAGAACATGAAGAAATAGAACCTAAAATTTATGGAAATTGAATTTAAATTAAGAATGCTTTGAATGGTAGAAATTGAACAAACAATGGCGTAATTGCATAAACACACTTGAACTATTGTTTGTCCTCAAACAACTTAGCTTGCATAAAAGGATTGTAAATGCAACAACACACATAAAAAGAGCTTATGAAAAATACTAACATTAATACTCATTCTTGCTCTGAAATTCGGATCCAATAGATGTCAAATTTATCGGTACTCAAATTAGCACAAGGGTATTGTAAAAACACAAGTTACAAATTACAAACTAAAGAATTCCACTTAAAATACCAATTCAAACCATGGCCTTGTGCCTAAGTCTCATTATCCAAAAATTTTCATCTCCGGACAATCATATTAAAGCATTTAATATAAAGAAAATCATCGCATACACATTAGGAAAAATTGAAGATTTTTTATTTCTTTATTCGTTAATGCTTGCCTATTGATTTTTTATCATAAGCACATTAAACACAAATTATTATTATTTTTTAGTTGACATTAGAGTTTAACCACCGCTGAATTAAGTAACTAGGTGAGGGTTGTCAAACTTAATAGGTGCAATTGCCTTTTATTGCATTTTTTTCATGTTTTTTTCAAATTTTTCTTGGCTAACCAAACTTAGTGTGAGTCAAAAAAAAATGTCTATATGTACAAATAAGCTACTCAGAGATTACTTCAAAAAGGACCTAGAGACTATCAACAAAACAAATTTAAATTGATATCTAATTTGGGAGACCTTAAGTGTTGAGACTATTGTTAAAAAAATTTCCAATGTCCTTAACATTAGCTTTTCTTCTTTTGAAATCGATATACTTCCTTAGTTCAATATTGATCATAATTTTTTTCAAAAAATTTGAATCGGTTCAAGAAATAGGCAAACATACAAAACATGCAGAAATCATATGCATAAATGCCTCCACAACACATTCAAATGACTCAAACTAATTAACAATTAAACTGCAGAAAACATAAAGTTCCAAACTAAAAAGTGGAGAAATATTAAACTAGAAAATAATAAATCTCCCCACTTAAATCCTACATTGTCCTCAATGTTAAAGGATAAAAGGAAGAGAAAGAAAAGACAAATCATCCATGAACGCATACGCCTGATCAAATAATGCTTCAGGCGTTCTCGATGATCCCTTTCTACCTCTCTATCATTGCATGCTTGTTTCTTAGCCCACAAGTCCGCTACTTCGTGTCGGAGAGCATTAAGCTCATACGCGACATTGCTCTGATAATCATACTAGGTATCTGCAGGAAAATTATAATGCATATGAGGAGGGGTTTGGGGCTGGTGTACAGGAGGATATGGGGATAAATGCGGGTAAGATGGGGATGTTGACATATCGGGTGGAAAGAGCTTCTTTCTCCAGTCCATCTCCACATCAGTGTCTGCAGCACCCTCGTCAACATCAGAATGGACGTCGGTATCCACTCAATATAGAAAATTTGCCTCATCTTTTACGTTGGTGGTTGTTAGGTTCGGCAACACCGCGTTTCACACGCTATTGCTTCTAATCATGAGGACATATTTGTCTCGGCCTCTCATCTTAATCGGCTTCTGCAACAAAAAAGAAGTCAAGTATAACGCGATGCTACCTACAGTATGTTGTAGTTGGCTAATCTGAGCGCTGAGGCCTAATGTCACGGCTATAGAAGTAAACAACTCGTTAATCACAATGTCTACTCTCTTCGCCCCGACCATTTTCTCCATGTGTGCGAGCATATATGACGTGGTATGGAAATGGTGAGAATGAAGAGTGCGGTAAGTAATGTAGAGTTCTTTCATGTTAAAATTACCAACGCTATCAACTTGACCAAATATGGTATGCACAAGGACTTTTTGGAAATAACGGATGGTCGGTTTGTAAATGCGGGCATAATTTTTCTCTTCCATGTTACAGGAAAATTTCTCGGTCAGCCGCTGCTTGAATGCGCCAAACTCAAATGTTTAGGGTCCCTCTATTAGAACCATTTGGGCGGCACCAGCGGCTGTATGAAAGTGCAGCAAGTCCCAAATTTCGTTTAGGTTATACTTAAATTTTTTATTAGACAACCTAAATGTAGTCGTACTGAAACACTACCTATTTCTCATATCATACATAGGAGTGTATACGGGTTGAGTTGGACTGGATTTGGCATAACCCGTTACCCAACACATTCAAACTTCAATGGGTTGGATTCTTCATCCAACCCAGATTTTATTTGTCAAAACCGACCCCTTCATTTAATGGGTTTGGTTGAGTTGGGTTCGCGGGTTATGTTTCAAATAAAACATATTTTTTTAATAATTTTTTTCAGTTTAAAAAAATTGAAACATAATTGAAACAATTATAGTCATTTCTAACACTCAAATTCGATAAAACACATCATATAATATCTAATAAAATTCATCTACACGATATAACACTTGATAATAGTATAAAATTCAACAATACACGTTATTTCTATAAAATACATAAGTTGAAAATGATACAAAATAAAATAAGAAACAACACTTAATCTTAGAATTACGTAAACTCATTGGTCTATTAGTATTATTGGTGGAGAATATATTTTTTTTTGGAAAAACTATGTTTGTTAGTGAGATATTAATTTTATAGTTTTATTTAAAATAATAATAGAAAAAATAAGAATTACTAATGCCACATCAATTGATTGGGTCAACAGGTCTACGGGTTGCGAAACTCAAACCCGATACCCAAACAAAAACTATACATGTTTTTACAGGTTGGGTTGGGTATACCCACAAATGAACGAGTTCGGGTAATTTATAAATTGGTTCGATTTGGTTTATCGGGTTCCCGGTCTACCCGCACCCATAAACACCCCTAATCATACATGTATTTAACAGAAATGTGAAATTGAAGCATGAGCCTCTCGTACGTTGGATGTTTCAGAGTCAGAAAATGACTTCAACCTATTTGGTTGAACATCCAATTAACATTGTCAAACAGACTTAGAGATCTAAGGCAAGACTAATCAGCATACCTGATAGGTGTTATATGCATATGACGAAGCTTTTCGAACCGCACCCACTGTTCCTTGTCTCTGAATTCTATTCCATGTAATCATCAGAAACATTTTCACGACTTTGCCCAAATACAAGGAGCCGCCTTGCAGAGTCTATCTTAGAGGCATTGTGAAATTTGATTTTAATGGCTAGAGGTGTTGATTTTTTGATTTTTGAGGGGGTGAAAATGGTGATGGTTTTTGTTTATTTAGGTATGGTGGTGTTTTTATGAAGGTTTATTGATGAGTGGATGTTTTTTGTTTTTAGTTTTGATGGAAATGGATGTTGAGGTTTTATGTTAATATGGTTTTGTTTGTGTGAGGAAGATGAAGTTGAGTAAATAAGAGGAGAAAAAGAAAAGAATTGTTGCGTGATATACAATTTTTGTAAGTGAGAAAAGTGAGGAACTTCGGGTTTTAATGAAAAGGTTTGATGGTGATTGATGGGAGGGAAGATCGATAGCTTTTTGCATTTTTTTAGGCCTCAGGTTTCGCGCCCAATTTCTGCTAACGAGCATCAGCATGCATGACGGTCTGAGCGTCGGCAGCTCAAGCGGAAAAACATGCTTAGAATGTGGAATTCGAAATCACGACACCCGTCATCATTGGCTGACAGGTTAAGCGTCATTAACTCGAGGGCCACACTTTATTTTCCACACAGAACTTCAAATTGTAATGATCGTCAAAGTGATAACGACCGTCATCTTTGACCTATGCATCTTCCTCCCATCGTTGGCTGACGGGTTAAGCGTCATCAACTCGAGGGTCACACTTTTTTTTCCACACAGAACTTCAAATTGTGACGATCGTCAAGGTGATAACGACCATCATCCTTAACCTATGCATCTTCCTCCATATTTAGCTCACATGACGCTTAAATTTATGACTTTTTTCATAATAACTAATCTCTTTTATTTTCTTAAGTAACTTACTAAAAACGTGAATGAAAAAAACTCATGGGTTGCTTCTCACGCAATACTTTGTTTAATTTCGTTTAACTCGACTTTTTAACTTCTATAACTTCTAAGGGGGCGAATTAGTCACATATCTTTTTTAGTCTCTCGCCCTTTAAAAATAGTCGCCTTCAGTTAAAGGACTCACTCATAGTTAAGGGACTCGCCCCTTTTGATATGAATAGCGGAAGAACTCACGAGTAAGGTGAGGGGCGCAATTTGAATGAGAAAGACGCTTAAAAGCACTTCACTCGTAGGCATTCCCTCATTCTTGAGGGAGTATATAGTGTTATATTTGTGAGCATCTTATATTAGGGCGCTCTCTCAAAAGAGAGGTAACGCCTAGGCGAAAACTTAGAGACGCTCACTGGACACTAATGACGTGTGTAGAGTCGTTAGTCAAAGGAAAGTGAGTCCTTCACTAACTCTAAAAGGATAAGTGGTCAATAACCTCCTAATTATGGGGACCGGTTGCCGCCACTCGGGGTTACCCAAACCCTAGGCCCAAAGGGTCTATATAAATATTCCTCCCCTTGAAGGAGGGGAAACAATTTATGAAACTCTAAGCATAACGTTTAGCCATATTATAACACATAATGATTGTACCTCTTACACACTTACTACAAGCACATCATCCATCAACAGAGTCTCTCACCTCACATGAGCGTGACTCCTAAAACCACCACAAAACACCATTGTACAGGGCTTCTCGCCGTTATGGGCAGGCCCTAACCATCCAAAATTGTTATAAACCTACCAAGGCCCCTGAGCCCCCTGCCCTTGCAGGAGGAACACACACATGTACTTTTTAACTATTACAATATAGATAATGACTTTTGGTTACAACAAATGAACATAAACATGCCTAAAACAACAACACAAACAACAAATAAAAACACTTAACGCCACAACATTTCTAAGATATTACAACAATCAAAACAGTATCATCTAGTGCAAACATCATGTTCTTAACATCATTGTCATCTTTAACTGACACCTATATACTCTGAATATCATTGTCATCCATAATAGAGATGTATGAAACAATTCTCTAAATACTTCTAATTCGTTTACCCTCACAGTCTAACCAAATGATCGAGTTCCTCTTAAGTTGTTCAAAACTCCAGATGTTCCAAGAACTCATCTTCATCGGACGCATGGTTCTTGAAAAACAAACATGCTCATGTATTTTTCTACTCATGTTAGAACAAGTGAATAAAAGATTAAGAAGAAAATGAGAAGAGGTGTGAAAAAATGGTAAAAGACATGCCTCTATTTATAATAAATGATACTATTAAAATATAATATTAAAAAAACTTGCAACACATTGAAGACAGATGAATTGGATTCACATCCTAACACTAATATATATGCACCAATTGAATTGACTTGGGCTATAAGAGGTTTCAATTCACCAGGCATGATCTCTAACTTGTCCAATGCATGCGTCAATCCAATTGATTTGTGCTTTGCTTGCAATGTTTTTTGTTTGAAACATGAATAAATTAAAAATTTATAAAGAAACATAATTATTTAAGAAATTTTGTTAAAATATACGGTTATTTTTATTAAAAAATTCATGCAACAATGACATATTATGGAAATTTATGTTGTCTAAGTAACGTACCTCGAAAAATGAGAATGACCTCGCAAAGCGCAACTGCACGCTCGCGGGATGGACTTAACAGAGTCGCCACTGATCTTTATTTATTCTAATAGAGGGAAAGGAAAAATATTGAATAAAATCCCTAAAAAGAAAGACAAGGATATGGTCATCGCAACCAATATCTGAGTTCGGAAGTCAGTAACACAAAAGGAAGGTATCAATACCCCTCACGTCAGTTGTACTTAACGGGAACCATTTAGTTAGGGTTGAAAGAATGTTAACTTATGTTAGTTTCTAATCTTCTATTTATTTGGGATAGAAAAGAGAGAGGAGAGAAATGTTTCTAGATTTTTATTAAAGAGAAAGGGGACCTAAAGGGTTTTATTACTAGGGGGCTCTACAAGACTTCGCAATCTCGTGCCTACGTATCCTCAAAGTGCAATGAGGAAATAAGAGCATTTGTAGTTCAGGACTACGGTGAAAAAAGAAAAAAGGTTGCTCGCCAAGGATTTGGGTTAAAAAAGAAAAAGGTTGTTCGCCAAGGATTAGGGTGCAAAAAGAAAAAGGTTACTCGCCAAGGATTGGGGCCCTTGTGCCTACGTGTTCTCATCGTGAAATGAGAAATCAGAGTGTTTATAGTTCTGAGTAGAAAAAAATTATTTGTTGGTCGATTTTAGTGAGAGATATTTAGTCGCATTCAACAAAAAATATTGTTTGATCCAAAACAGGTGAAAAGCGGACGTTTGCATCACAACACAACGGATTAATAAATCAACATTTGTGGGAAATGTCTCTTATCTCAACTCAAGTAGTTTGTGGATGAAGCAATATTTTGTGTCATCTTAAGACACAATATCTCACGTTTATGAAAAAATGTTTTAGGATCACACGACGACAAAAGAAAAATAATCTGATTGGTTGGATGTATTTTAGGTGAATGACGAACGTTTGAAGAGAATCAATCGTTCAAAGCGTTACGCCGGAATTCTAGATTCTAACGACCATTTTTTTAATACAAAGTTATTTGAGAAAATTGTTTGATAGACAATGAACGCTTGATGATAATCAATTGTTCAAAGAGTTACATCAATATGCTAGATCCTAACGACCCTTGCTTATTCAAGATTAATTGAGAAAATTGTTTGATGAACAACAAACGCTTGATGATAATCAATTGTTCAAAGAGCTACTCTAGATGCTAGATCATAACAGCCCTTGTCCATTCAAGATTAATTGAGAAAATTGTTTGGTGGACAACAAACGTTTGATAAGAACCAATCATTCAAAGAGTTACGTCAGAATGCTAGATCCCAACGGCTCTTGTTTGTCCGAGTTAATTATTAAGTGTTTTAAGAAACGAAAGAATGAATGAGCGGTTATCCTAATGTGCAAGGTTCGAAACTGATCATTCAAGGGTTATGCTAAAATGTTAGATTTCAACAATCCTCTTCTTTCGTGTGTTTATTTAGAAAAGATTTAAGTTATGTTTGATTTAGAAAATAGTTGAAAATAAATTGTATTTATCGAGAATGGTTTGGAGATAGATCATTAATCATCACAACTCGAATGTCATGAATCAGGATTGACAAAATCGAGCAACTAGCCTTAATTTATTAATATTTTTAATTTTAAGAGGTTTATTTTTGAATTGGGAATAAATATGGATTAACATAAAAAGTAAAGGAATGCAAGTATCAATTGGGTTTTGAGACAATGTAACAAGTTGGCCCAACAGATTTACTAACCTAATTAATTAACAATAATAAATAGTAAAATAAAAATAAAAAATAAAAAATAAGAAATGCATAATTGTGAATACACATAAGTAAGGAAAGAATGATTTTCATACAAAGCTCACTTTCATATGCATCAGTGAGAAGAATTCTTCTCTTTCATTTTTTATTAAAGAAAAATTAATTACTTGGCTAATCTCTTTCCTTTATTTTCAAAGAAACCATATATTTTAAAAATAACACAGCATTGAAAGGCAATGAAATATGATCTAAAGGAAGCAAATAAAAAAAAAACTAAATTTCAATGAGAATAACACAATCACTCAAAAAAACGAAACATATTGTCTTGCACTTCCATCTTCTCAACAAAATAAAATGGAAAACATGAAAATGTTGAAATCGAGGAAAATGAAAAAGTTCCCACAGAGAGGTCTCGAGAGTGTATGAAATTTTTTTTCCGAAGAAGCACTGCAGCGTGTAATATGTCGTCGGACGCGTGAGATTGTGGAGTGTTACCTTGAGTTCACCTTGTACTGGTTCTTGCTTTGTTTTGACGGAGAGAGTAAAGGACGTGCATTTGTTTTTCTGGTGATTCATCGGAAGTTAGTTGATGTTGGATATGTGTATGTTATGGAGAATGAAGAAGGTTTGTTGAGTTATGAAGGTGATGAAAGTGGGAGTAGTTGAAAGGTGATTTATGGTGGTTATGTGGATGGACAAGGCAAAGGAAGAGAGTGGTCGGTGACGGTTTGTGAATGGAGGGAGTTTGAAGGTGTTGGTGAAGAAGGATAATGGAAGATTGTTGTTGGTAATGCTATGTTCATAGGCGGATGGAATATGGAGATGGTTTGCCATAATTCATAATGGTGGGAGATGTTTGTTTTAGAGTAGATTGAAGATGATGGCGATGAAGTTTTGCTAGGCGGAGGATGGAAGAGAGGTTTTTCCAAAGTTAGTTTCGTGGTGGGGTGAGTTGGAATGGGATGAAGTTGAGGGAATGTTTTACGGTTGGCTTATGGGGAAAATGAACGAGGGAGCAATATTATATGTTGTTAGAGTGGTTTGCATGTAGTGCTTTCACATACAAAAAGATGATAAAAGCTAATAATAATGGATAGTAACTTTTATAGTGTGTTATTGAGTATCGAAAAGTAGAAGGAGGTCAAAAATATGAGACATGTGGAGACATGTGAATTGTTGTGAAAATGAAGGGCCTGCATTTCTTTATATTAGTGGTAGCGTATTTTGGTTTTTTATGAGCGAGTAAGTATCTAATAGACAATATGAGGGAGTTGAAGAAAAGTCCTTTTTGTGTCAGAAAGTCAAATTAATGGTCCATAAATATTATAGTAATATGGAAGTCACTAATGCAATGCGTGTAATCCCATGTTTTTCTCAAAATGAAACTTAGAATCAAATAACTTTTTAAAACTTAATAGTTAAGTGTTTCCAAAAGGAAATAAAAAACAAAAAAAATAAATATTATAAAAAAGAATTAAACTTATATTAAATAATTAAAACCTAATTGAATTTAAATTAAATTAAAAGGATTAATTAACTAAAAAATAAAAATAAAACCGATTAAAAAGAGTAAGCAGTCCGGTATCGAAGTGCTCAAAAAAATAAAATAAATCCACCAAAATGATCAGCGCGGAATAAACGAATCAGAAAAATACTGCGTTTGGTCAAATTTTGAAATAAATTTTCCCTAGTTAAAAGGTTTAGACTGATCAAAATGCGACCGAAAAGAAGTTGAAAAATTAAAATGAGCGCGCCAGGTTAAACTATGCGGAACATAGATTAATATAACTGATGTATGCAAGCTCAATTTTGAAACTTTTTGTCCATTGATTTTATGCGTAGCTGACATTCTGTTCGACCGATTCATCTGTAAATCCAACAAGTTTATTCTGACTGACAATTTGGGCATTGAACGAGATAAAATGCATGTTATGCTATGCAGATGATGCAAATGTTATGATAACAGTATTGATTCAGAGATTCAGGGTCAAAATTGGGGTATGACAGTTACCCCTATTTATGTATCTTCAACTAGAGAATATGGAGAATGATACTCTTCATATGCTCGTCGTGGGAGATAGTTAAATACTAAAAGACCTGAATTTTGTCCCTGAATACAAATGAAATGATATGATATGCTATGAATGTATGAAGGACTCTTTTTTTCTTTGGGATCTGAGGTGAGATGAAATGAGCCCTAGGATGATTTCTTTTTTGATGGATGATGCAAAAAATTGTGGAGATAAATTAAGACATATGGTAGTAGTGATCTACAAGATATGTCAAAGACAATGAGTGAATACTCATTGGAGATGACAAATTGTTAGGGAAAAGACATTGGGGAAGATTCAAAGTGATTTATCAAACAGGTTTAGACATGACTTGGCAACACTTAAAATACTGTTGACAGTTTTGGAGTCTTCTATTGAGTGTCCTATCGATCAGCCATGATATCTACATTCCACAAAGGGATCGTACCCAGATGTTTGTGACTTTGGAACAGGCTTCAAAGACTTGGGGACCACCAACGAGCTTTGAATTAGAGACTGCATAAGTTGATTGTATGACATGGGAATTGGATCAAGAGGAGCATTCCTTCTTTCTAAGTTGTTTGAGGCCTATCTTGGCTCTAACGTTGATTCTGATATCCCCGACTTTGTGTTTGCTGATTTGAAAAAGGAGATTTCCCAAGTTGTTGGTATGGTGCTCTAGGCGTTGCTGATTGCCTATAAGGATAGCATGGCACTAGAAATGATGATTGTTGAGGAGATGGATGACCATAACATCTTGTTGGTGCACCATGAGAATACTCGACATCTGCCATGACTGCATTGATTACATCCTCTTCGTCCTCTTGGAAGTTGCTGAGGGATTCATTCTCACTAGCATGGCTGCTTAAGATGTCTTGGATTTTTCCATTATTGAGACCGCTCTCGATGCGTTCTCCAACTTTCACCAAGTCAGAAAAGTCAGATGATGTAATACCTATCACTTTTTCAAAGTATGAGCTTTGTAAGGTATCCATGAACATGTAAACTCACTCTCTACCTAAGAGTGGTAGTTGCACTTAGGCTGCAAATTCTATCCACCGTTGTGCATATCCTTTGAAGGATTCATTGTCTTTTTGAGACATACTCAACAATCATCTTCTATCCTGAACCACATCCAAGTTGTAGTTGTATCGCTTCAAAAAGGTATTGGCTAAATTTTCCCATGATTGAATGTGACTTTTTTCTAGCTTCATGTACCAACCCAATGATGACCCACTCAAACTGTCTTGAAAATAGTGAATCATCAACTTATCATCATGCGTATGGGAAGCCATTTTTTGACAGAACATCACTAAATGGTGTCTTGGACCTTAGTCGTATCAACATCATGCAACAGGATACTCGCTTTTTGACAAGTGACTAAAAGATCTCTTCTGAGTGGGGTTTTCATGTTGGGTACAACAAGGAGAGGTCCTCGGAGTCCAACATTACGCAACCACTAAAGCAGGAACTGATTCTAAGAGGGAGTCTTAGAGTCATGAACCCTTTATGAACTAGCGTCATGTGACAGGCTAGCTGTCTTATAACGAGATCTACGAATAGGTATACTCTAGAGGAGTCTTCATGCTAGGCACGCAAGGAGTGTCCCTTGGTGACTAACACTACACAAATTCCAAATCTAGACTATATTTTCTCTCTTCTTTTTCCAAAGATCAGGTCTAGAGCTTTACTCATGATATCAAATCCCAAAATCCATACATGAATATATATATATATATATATATATATATATATATATATATATATATATATATATATATATATATATATATATATATATATATATATATATATATATATATATATATATATATATATATATATATATATATATATATATATATATATATATATATGCGATAAAGTAGAGATAAAGAAAACATATAATAAATAGAAAACAAACGAACAAAGCTAACACACATACAAAAACTTAACTAAACTAGGGTTGACTCACTTAGGGATGGAAAATTTCCCAGCAGGGTCGCTATCTTTTGTACCTCAAAAAATGAGAATGGCCTCGTGAAGCGCAATCACACGCTCGCAGGATGGACTTAACAAAATCGCCACCGATCTTTATTTATTCCTATAGAGGGAAAGGGAAAATATTGAATAAAACCCTAAAAAGAAAGACAAGGATATGGTCATCGCAACTAATATCTGAGTTCGAGAGTCAGTTACGTAAAGGGAAGGTATTAGCACCCCTCAAGTTTGTTGTACTCAACGAGAACCATTTAGTTAGGGTTGAAAGAATGTTAGCTTATGTTAGTTTCTAATCTTCTATTTATTTGGGATAGAAAAGAGAGAGGAGAGAAATGTTTCTAGATTTTTATTAAAGAGAAAGGGGACCTAAAGGTTTTTATTACTAGGGGGCTCGAAAAGAATTCGCAATCTTATGCCAACATATTCTCAAAGTGAAATGAGGAAATCAGAGCATTCGTAATTCAGGACTATGGTTAAAAATGAAAAAAAGTTGCTCGCCAAGGATTGTGGAAAAAAAAGAAAAAGGTTTCTCGCCAAAGATTAGGGTGAAAAAAGAAAAAGGTTGCTCGCCAAGGATTAGGGCGAAAAAGAAAAACGTTGCTCGCCAAGGATTCGGGCCCTTGTGCCTACGCATTCTCATTGTGAAATGAAAAATCAGAGCGTCTGTGGTTCTGGGTAAAAAAGATTTATTTTTTGATTGATTTTAGCGAGAGATATTTAGTCGCATTCAACAGAAAATATTGTTTTACCCAAAACAGGCGAGGAACGAACATTTGCATCACAACAAAATGAATTTACAAATCAACATTCGCGGTAAACGCCTCTTATCTCAACTCAAGTAGTTTGTGGACGAAGCAATGTTTTGCGTCGTATTAAGACACAATATCTCACATTTATGAAACAAGTTTTAGTATCATAGGACGGCGAGAGAAAAATAGTCTGATTGGTTGGATCTATTTTAGGTGAATGACGAACGTTTGATGAGAATCAATCGTTCAAAGAGTTACACCAGAATTGTAGATTCCAACAATCATTTTTCATTCAAAGTTATTTGAGAAAATTGTTTGATGGACAACGAACGCTTGATGATAATCAATTGTTCAAAGAGTTAACCCAAGATGCTAGATCCTTATGACCCATGTCCATTCAAGATTAATTGAGAAAATTGTTTGATGGATAACAAATGCTTTATGATAATCAATTGTTCAAATAGTTACACCAAGATGCTAGATCCTAACGGCTCTTGTCCATTCAATATTAATTGAGAAAATTGTTTAGTGGACAATGAACATTTGACAAGAATCAATCGTTCAAAGAGTTACGCCAGAATGCTAGACCCCAACGACCCTTGTTTGTCTGAGTTAATTATTAAGTGTTTTAAAAAACGAAATAATGAATGAACGGTTATCCCAATGTGCAAGGCTCAAGACCGATCATTCGAGGGTTCTGCAAAAATGCTAGATTCCAACAGTCTTCTTCTTTAGTGTTTTTTTAGAAAAGATTTAAGTTATGTTTGATTTTGAAAATAGTTGAAAATGAATTGTATTTATCAAGAATAGTTTGGAGATATATTGGTAATCGTCACAACTCGAATGTCATGAACCAGGATTGACAAAATTGAACAACTGACCTTAATTTATTAACATTTTTAATTTTAAGAGGTTTATTTTAGAATTGGGCATAAAGATGGATTAACATAAAAAGTAAAGAAATGCAAGTATCAATTGGATCTTGAGACAATGTAACAAGTTGGGCCAACAAATTTAGTAACCTAATTAATTAACAATAATAAATAGTAAAATAAATAAAAAATAAGAAATGCATAATTATAAATACACGTAAGTAAGAAAAGGCTGATTTTCATACAAAGCTCACTTTCATATGTATCAGTGAGAAGAATTCTTCTCTTTCATTTTTTATTAAAAAAAGAAAAAAAATAATTACTTGGCTAATCCTTTTCCTTTATTTTCAAAGAAACTATATATTTTAAAAATAAAACAGCATTGAATGGCAATGAAATATGATCTAAAAGAAACTAATAAATGCAACTAAATTTCAATGAGAATAACACAATCACTCAAAGAAAAAATAGAACATATTGTTCTGCACTTCCATCTTCTCAACAAAACCAAATGGAAAACTTGAACATGTTGAAATCGAGGAAAATTAAAAGGTTACCACTGAGAGATCTCGAGAATGTATGAAAATTTGTTGTCGAAGAAGCACTGCAGCGTGTAATATGTCGCCAGACGCGTAAGGTTGTTGAGTGTTACCTTGAGTTCACCTCGTACCGATTCTTGCTTGGTTTTGACGGAGAGAGTTGTGATTCATCAGAAGTTAGTTGATGTTAGACATGTGTGTATTATGGAGAATAAAGAAGGTTTGTTGAGTTGTGAAGGTGATGAAAGTGGGAGTAGTTGAAAGGTAATTTATGGTGGTTATGCAGGCGGACAAGGCAGAGGAAGAGAGTGGTCGGTGACGATTTGTGAACATAGGGAGTTTGAAGGTGTTGTCGGAGGAGTATAGTAGAAGATTGTTGTTGGTAATTCTATGTTCGTAGGCGGAGCGAGTATGCAGATGGTCTGACACGATTCTGAATGGTGGAGATGTTTGTTTCAGAGTGGATCGAAGATGATGGTGATGAAGTTTTGCAGGGCGGAGGGTGGAGAGAGGTTTTGCCAAAGTTGGTTTCGTGGTGGGGTAAGTTGGAATGGGATGAAGTTGAGGGGGTATGTTACGGTTGGCTTAGGGGAAAAATGAATGAGGGAGCAATATTATATGGTATTAGGATGGTTTCAGGTGGTGCTTTCACATACAAAAAAATGATACAAAAAGATGATTAAGGCAAATAATAATGGACAATAACTTATAGTGTGTTACTGAGTATGTAAAAGTAGAAGGAGATCAAAAATATGAGGGAGATTGATGTAGTGTGTTGAGTGATATGTGGAGACATGTGAACTGTTGTGAAAATGAAGGGCCTACATTTCTTTATGTTGGTGGTAGTGTATTTTGGTTTTTTGTGAGTGAGTAAGTATGTGATAGATAATATGAGGGTGTTGAAAACAAGTCTTTTTTGTGCTAGAAAGCCAAAGTAATGGTCCAGAAATAATATGATAATATGAAAGTGACCAAGACAATTCGTGTAATCTCAGATTTTTCTCAAAATGAAACTCAAAATCAAATAACTTTTTAAAAGTTAATAGTTAAGTCTTTTCAAAAAGAAATAAAAAACAAAAAATTAAATATTATAAAAAATAATTAAACTAATATTAAATAATTAAATCCTAATTGAATTTAAATTAAATTAAAAAGATTAATTAACTAAAAAATAAAAATAAAATCGATTAAAAACGAGTAAATAGTTTGGTATCAAAATGCTCGAAAAAATAAAATAAATGCACCAAAATGATCAGCGTGGAATAAACGACTCGGAAAAATACAACGTTTGGTCAAGTTTCGAAATAAATTTTTCTCGGTTAAAAGGCTCAGACTAATCAAAATGCGACCAAAAAGCAGTCGAAAAATTAAAACGAGTACGCCAAATTAAACTATGCGGAACATAGATTAATATAACTAACGTCTGCAAGCTCAATTTTGAAAATTTTCGTCCACTGATTTTACGCATAGCTGACATTCAGTTTGACTGATTTGTTTGTAAATCCAACAAGTTTATCCTGACTGACAATTTGGGTATTGAACGAGATGAAATGCATGTTATGCTATGCAGATGTTATAAATGCTATAATAACAGTATTGATTCGGCGATGCAGGGTTAAAATTGGGGTATGACACTAAGTAATAGGGGTGTACACAGATTGGGTTGGACTGAATTTAACCTAACCTGTTACCTAACACATTCAAACTTCAATGAGTTGAATTCGTATCGAACCCGCATTTTATTTGTCAAAACTGACACGAACCAACCCGTTCGTTTATGAGTTGGGACGTTAAGTTGGATTCGCAGATTGTTTTTCAAATAAAACATATTATTTTAATAATTTTTTTCTATTTAAAAAATTGAAACACAACTCAATACAATTATACTCATTTTTAATACTCAAATTCGATAAAAACACATCATATAATATCAAATAAATTCATCAACACGACATAACACTTGATAATAGTATAAAATTCAACAATACATGTTATCTCCATAAAATATATAAGTTGAAAATGATACAAAAGAAATAATAAACAACATTTAATTCTAGAATTAAATAAACTCATTAGTCTAGTAGTATCATTCGTGGAGAATAAAACGTTTTTGGAAGAATTATATTTATTAGTGAAATATTAATTTTATATTTTTATTTAAAATAATAATTAAAAGAAAGAAATTACTAATATCACATCAATAGATTAGATCAACAGATTGCAAAACTCAAATTCGATATCCAAACTAAAATTATACAAATTATTACCGATTAAATTGAGTATACCCATAAATAAACGAATCAAGTAATTTATAAATTGATTTGGTTTAAATCCGCGTGTTCCCGGACACCATGAATACTCCTACTAAGTAACCATTTTCGTTTGAAAAACCTGTCACCACCCCATTTTTCTTTAGATTGGAACAAAAAATTCATACATGACACACAAAAATCATGTGTTTTTCCGGATGGCTATATGAGTGGGAAAAGTGTCATCCTTTCGTTTGTCATGAGGTGGGGTCTAAGGTACTGCACTAACAAAATCATGCCCCACTTCTTCCTATTGTGCTGAAAAAGTTATAATATAGACAAATATATTAAAGGCAATGTCTAATAAGCACAACGTTTCTTGTCACGTGATATTAATGTTTGGGGCCATGCATAAGAGCATTATTTGCGCAACTGGACCACTTCAACACATGTGAAATTATTGTTGCAAAACATTCTTTTATATATATATATATATATATATATATATATATATATATATATATATATATATATATATATATATATATATATATATATATATATATATATATATATATATATAAAATATATTACATTTACTTTATTCTCGTATTGATTTTTAATCATTCAACATTCTATTTTATATAACGTTGTAATTTTTATCGTTGTTCGATAAAAATTTTCTTTTAATTTAAATGGTAAATTTTATATTAAATTTTTGATAACATGTTTTCAATTTTTACCTCTCAATTAGAAACTATTTTCATTTTGATGTGTTCCGTAAATACATTCAAAATTAAAATAAATAAAACAAGAGTTTAAGGTTGAACATTAATATAATCCTATTGTAATAAAAAAAATCATCGTAATTGATGTCTCTTCGTACATATTAATCATATATTAGATTTATATACTCCCAATAAATCCATCACAATTTCCACACAAAATTCAAGCTAAGGGATAAAACTTGAAGATAAGAGCAATTACTATTCAGTACTCTATTATGATATGTTATCCACTATCTCCAATTATTTCTTTGTAGTGGTTGGAAAGTATCCAATTTTTGTTGTGTTATGTAGACCTTCATCACATGGTCTAGTCATTAGAAATAGGAAAAATTAGCTCATGAATATTTCTGCAACAGCTTTTTTCACAGCAAAAATCACTTCTTAGCCATATATGAATTTTTAGAAATGCGAATAGTAAAGAAAGTTTTGGAAAATTTTCAATCTACTCTCTAAAAATGTGGAGGACCGGACTATAAGAAGGAATATTCCATTTAAATGCTCTATTGAAAAGACTATTTTAATAATATTTTTGTTAATCAAAATGTATTGTAAGAGATATTAGGAGTACTCCAACTCATTATATATTTTTTAAGAGCAAAATTTCAATTTCAGACAATAAGACTGTATATAATTATACAATAATCTAACATGTTATAAGAAATTTATCGAACATACTCGTAAAAATTGCACCTAATAGTGTAAGGTGAATTAAGTGTCAGCCACCACCATACGAAGATTGGATTCAATGAAAATTTCAATAGGATTTACTACACCATCATTAAAGATCACTTGGTTTCTAGTCCTTCATATGCTTCAACTTATAGCCAACCAAAGCAAGCACAAATTCAACTTCGCACTTGTCCGTTTCGCTTCCGAAAACCAAGTCAACATATGATCCCACAATTATCATACTCTAGCCCTACCCAATTCTCAACCTCCTTCCAAACCATTTTGATTCAAGGGCATGTTACGAAGTTGTAATTATTATGTTCATCAACTTGAAAACAACATACACAAACCTTTTTATGGCAGATAGTGATGATGTCTCTATCCGCAAGATTAATTTACAACATACACAAACCTTCTCATGCCGGATAGTGATGATACAACATACACAAACCTTTTCATGCTGGATAGTGATGATGTCTCTATCCGCAAGATTAATTTATAACATACACAAACTTTCTCGTGGCGGATAGTGATGATGCCTCTATCCGTAAGATTAATTTGCATTGAAATCCTGTTTAATACCCAAACCTTCTCATACCTATTTATTTTACTGAATACTTATATCGTGCTTGTAAAATTTTATACATGGTTTATCTTATCTATTGTAAATATTTTTTTGTGGATAACATTGAATTGAATATGTAACAAATTGTCATCCCTATCATCAACCCATAATAATATGGAAACATGTTAAGCGTGGGCAGCAAGAGTACCAACTCATCTATTTGTCTTATTCTTGGCTAGCACACATCATTCAACCATAAAATTTAAATAGAAGTGTATGTACAATAATTGCCTAAAGACGTGTACTAGATGGGAAGCATACGTCATTCAAACATATAATTGAAATAGGTCTAGCTAAGTTTTTTACGGGAAGCACACATCATGATTATTGCACCAAGCCACTTTGATTTTGTTAGTCTAATAGTCCTTAATTTAGCAAATTATAGGTTATAAAAAGAGGGTTCAACCAACATAGATCATCATGTATCATACAAATATTCATGAAATCAATAATGTCAATAAATTTATATAGAAATACTTGGTTTCTTGCTAGTGAGTTGCAAAGACTTGAGAGAAACAACTACAACTGATAATTTATTTCTATACATAACTTTAAATTACACAACTATTGCACAAAATATCAAACTTATGCCCTTTACAACGATTATGACCTTTCAACATTGTAATGGCATCACTCATTCTAATCCAAAAACTGACTAGTACACTACAGGGGGAAAGAAAAGCAATGGGATGAAGAAAAAATGAAGTGAGCAGAACAAACATATTTCAGACTCGATAAGTTACTTGTTGCTACCTCCATACCACACGCCGAGCAAACATTGATCTCACATGACAATCTCGGGTTTCAGAATATTTGTCTTAATCTCCTTGTGGGGCAAAACAACACCTCCGTTGCTGTAAATCTCGTCACAAACATGAACATCTTCTCCAAGGATAGTCATATTCTCCACTCGAGCCCATTGTCCAACAGTGGAATGCCACCCAATAATACTGCTGGAAATGCAAGCATGCTTCTTAATCCGGACGCCTCGCATTACTGTGCAGCGTGAGAGCCTCACACCAGACTCAACAATGCAGCCGGGACCGATAGCGACATCAGGTCCAATGAGACAGCCCTCGCCAATTTTGGCTGTTTCATCAACAATGACATTCCCCACAATGTTAGAGCCAATGGCCAGCTTAGAAGAAGACTTCTTCCTCAATGAGTCCAGGTAAAGCCTCAAGCCAGTAATATAGTCCCTCGGTTGTCCGATGTCCATCCAGAATCCAGGAAGGACCATTGCAAATAGCTTTTTCTCTGCAGCAATCTTTGGAAAAATTTCTTTTTCGATAGAAGTGGGCCTCAGTTCAATTCTATCCAAAACAGATGGGTTCAATAGGTAAATTCCAGCATTGATTTTGTTACCAACAAACAACTTCGGTTTCTCAACAAATTTCTCAACCTTCCCTGTGGTCTCCTCCGTTACAACAACACCATATTTTGATGGCTCGTCAACCTATAAAAGTTAATCAAAAGCAATATGAATAGATGCTCTAACTTTTATTCTATATACAGTCTCACATATGTGCAATAACTTTTTTGTTATTTTTGTTACCTTTGTAACCATTATGGAAGCCTCCCCTCCATGGGATTTGTGAAACTCAATCATTTCTTTAAGTGGGTACTCACTGATAACATCACTGTTGAGAACAAAAAATGGCTCTCCAGATTCATCTAGCAGCTTATCCCTAGCAAGAGCCAAGGGGCCTGCAGTTCCTAGTGGTTCAGTTTCTTGTGAACAACTAATCTTAATGCCTAGCTTTGCTTCAAAATCCTTCAAGAAATTCAACATAACCTGAAGTAGGAAGTATTACCAAAGTCAGAATAAAGAAACTTGAGCCACACTAAAATCTCATGAAGCATTGATTAAAACAATGTTTTAAAAAGAGGTGGATCCTTTTTACCTCTGGTTGGTAATTGATGGCCAGTACCACTTCAGTAACTCCAGTGGCCTTAAGAGCCTCTATCTGAAAAGCAAGCCAAATCAAAAATTAAGAACGTATATCAGTAAAATAGTTTATTATGTCATATTGAGGGAAGACGAAATAAAATATGCACATATATAATTGCAGCATGCTCATAGATGCACAAATAAAAGAGTGGTTTTCCTAATGTATGAAACCGAGGAATTATAAAAAATTTGACGCGTCCCTGTCATGTAGAAAGAAAGGCATCATATGCTGCATTAAGAAAGCATTCAACAATAAAGCATATCCCTAATGTATTCTAGAAAATGACAGACATAAAAGTTGCAGGAAAAGAGTGTTTAGAATAGCTTTACCTGATGCAAAATCATGGGTTTGTTAGCAAAATCAACAAGAGGCTTTGGGACACTGAGTGTCAATGGCCTCAACCTAGTTCCAAACCCTCCAACCAGAATCAATGCCTTCATTGTGATAAAGCCCTTTGTTTTCCTGTGAGTTTAAAATTAAAAACAGATCAATATAAGCCAACAGAGAATGCGATCTGAAATAGATCAATATGAGCCAACAGAGAATGCGATCTGAAATATGAGCAGATAGATTCCACCAAGTCCTATATATAATCGGTGCTCTGATAGAAAGAATGACTTTCACTGAATACTTAAGCAAACAACTGGCAAGTAGATCATGAACAGACGGGTGTTCTATAGAGCATGACACAGGTCAATTTACGTGTCATCTCATGAATACAAAGTTTAGCTAAATATGAAAAACAAAAACAAAATCCAGCTAATTAGCCACAACTTTTCAATGAGAATGACAAAAGAGGATTCAATTAAGGTGCACAGAAAGATAAATATATAGTGTTCTACACGCAATTTAAAGTACATCTGCATCTGTTTCCTTCTTCCAAAATGAAGAAACATTTCATATATCTTCTTTACTTAAAAAATTGTTCCACAATCCTTCAAGTAAATCACACTGCTTCGAGTCAGTTCGATTAAATTTCTCCACAAACTTGCGGGGAAAGAAATATTAAAAGAATCTTGTAATAAACAAAAGCATTTAACCAATGGCTTCTTCTATAAGTTCAAATTAACATGTGAACCTCAATTTTTCATAAGGTTTCTCATTTAACTTGTCCGTTTTCGTGTTCGTGTCAAACACTTGCACCAACCCTTGTTATTAGTTTAATTTACTCAAATTTTCAAATTATTATCGGTGTCTCGTCAGTGTCGGTCGCGTTCCCGGTGTAAGCACTTCATTACATGTATAGGGACTTCATTCATAATTTTCAGTAGAAAATCGAAATACAAATCCATGAACATTGAAGTAAGAAACTACTAAGCAGGTAAATAAATCAATAAATATAAACAAAAAAGAAACAGAGACTTCAACAACACAGCACAGAATCAGATCTAATGAAAATCAAAGTTAGATCACAATTGTATAAAAAAATAAACCAAAAACTTCGTCAACTCAAGCATCGTGATTACGTAATCCGAATTCGAAAATTTGCGGGAAAGTGTGTAAAACGAAGCAAAACGGAAATTACATAATGAGAATCATGAGAATTACCTCGGTTGCAGAAGAGTTAGATCCGCGTGAGAATTGAAAATCAAGATTCAGAAATGAGTCGTACTAAAACCCCGACCCGGACCGAGTCAACACGGCGAGTCGGAATCTAGAACTAGAAGAAGAAGAAGAATTAGATTAAGAAAATCTCTCAATTTCGTCTGATACATCGTCGTGTTTTTATATACAACAAAACACACGCGCCAACCATTTTACTAACTACCTTTTCTTATTTATCCATTTGATTAAAAGAGATTTATTTTTGGCAAAATACTCTTTTTATCACTTAAGTTTAGATTAGTCTTTTAATTATATTTTGTATCAGATTGGCTTTTTAACTCTTTAAAATACGTTATGTCGGTCATTTTCATTTAATTAATAATAGAAAAATTTAAAAATTGATCGTTAAATTTGTTATTAATTAGACAAAAAAGATTATTGAAAATTAAAAATTAATATTTTAATTTTAAAATTAACTTTTATAATAAAATTTATGTTCAACTCACTTTTACATAAATATATTTAAATATGAATTACTTTACATTAACTTTTAGTCAAAATAAATTTTATATAATTATATTTAAAATAATTATTTTATTACAAAATTTAACACATTAAATTTTTATTTAAAACATATATTTTAAAATTAATAGTAAATAGAGCTACTTTAAATTTTTAGAATGATAACAAAATAAATAAATTTTTATTTTAACACAATTTAATTGTGATAAATATGTTATAAAATTTTATTTAGTTATAGTTTAATTATATTAATTTTTAAATCTACTATGATAATATGTTTTGCACGTTTGATATTGATACTAATTATTCATATATGAAACAAAATTTTCTTTTTTATATTTATTTAAAGCATATATGTAAATACATACTATTATTATTTTTTTCTATTTAGAATATAATTTACAAACGTGAATAAATTTTTTTTTCCTATTTTATGGTGGTTTCTAAGACATACAAATAAATTAAAAGTGTTTTAAATAATAAAGAAGTTTGACATACAACTATATATTTAAATATATCTTTTTCAAATAGAGAATATTACAATTAAGAATAGTTATAGTATTAAAAAAATTGAATAACTTTTTTTTAATTAAAAAAAGTGAACAACTTTAGAAAATAGAGATTTATTTATCCATTATGAGTGGATTTTGACATAAATGAATTTGGTAATATTCAAATAAGAATCTGTGGGCACAGAGTTTTCCTTTATATTACGGTGTCGGTGATGCTTCCTACGTTGTTTCGGATTGTGGCCACTTCTTGTGTTTGTACCTTTTTTTACTTCCCTAATACGATTGTGCTGCTACACATGTCATGTCACAAAAAGTGTGATTTCTTTGCCTCTCTCTTGTGTGAACAGATCAGTAGTATTACAATACAGTTGTGCTCGAAATTTCCTTTTCCTTTTTTTTTTTTTTTAGTTTTTGTTTATTTATTAATGTGTAAAAAGAAATTGTTTTATTTTATTTGTTTACCAAAGTAAGTAGGACACAAGATACTCGTGCGAATTGGAAAGGTATTCGAATGGAATATCCCATTAGTTTTCAATAAAATAATAAATTAGTACAAGTGCGTATTGCCTTCCTAGGCTTTAGCATTTCATTGGCTTTTTTAATTTCATGTTTTAAATGAGAATTTCGTCTATGTATTTGGAGTTACCATTATACTCTCAGGTTTCAAAAATATATTTTCGGATGCTGATAGAATATAATTTATTTTTATTTAAATATTTTAAAAGATATATTTATAGAAATTATTCAGAGATAAATCTTCAAAATGTATTAGAATGAATGTTATTTTTTATAACGAGTTGTATATTTGTTTTTAAATAAATTATAAAAAACGATGTCAAATAAAATAAATCCGTATAAAATAATATAGCAATATAATAGTAAAATGTTGTATAACACAAAATCTAAAATATGATTTTTTTTGTCACTCTCTTATTTGAAAAGATGAGTAGTAGTATTAGTACATTGCAGTTCCTTCCTTTTTCTTCTTCAAGTCTTAGTTTATTTATTTATGTGTCAAAAGAAATTGTTTTATTTTATTTGTTTACCAAAGTAAGTAGGACACAAGATAATCGTGCGAAAAGGAAAGTTATTCGAATGGAATATCCCATTAGTTTTCAATAAAATAACAAATTAATACAAGTGCATGTTGCCTTCCTAAGCTTTAGCATTTCACGGGCATTCTCAATTTCATGTTTTAAATGAGAATTTCTTCAATGCATTTCTTATCCACCGCTATGGAGTTATCCTTATGCTTTTAAGTTTTGGAGATATATTTTTAGATAAATTCTACTTTTGAGTAAACGTTGATATATTTCGGAGATATATTTTAAAATTATTTAAACCTTAAACGTTAACAACATATCTTTCATAATCTGTTTTTATTTGAATGTTTTCGAAGATGTATTTACAAGAATTTTTCGAAAATACATCTCCGAATTGTATCAAAACATGTTTTTTTATAACGAGCTATGTATTTGTTTTCAGATGAATTATGAAGAACGATGTCAAATAAAATAACAGATATACAAAATAATATAGCAATATAATAGTAAAATGCCGTACAACACGAAATCCAAAATGTAGTAACAATGTTAGGAAAAGAGTACAAACTATAGTACTACATCAAAATAATAACAAGCTCCTAGTGGGTGTGTTTGACAACCTCTCCTCTACCTCTTGTGCCTCCTCTGTCTAGTATGCCTCCTCGGCCATCGAACCCTCGTCCTCGTGCGATGTCTGCGGTACAATAGTGCCTCTTGTGCCTCCGCCACCATGGCATCCAGGACTCACCTTACAGCAGACCCCTCAGGGAAGATACCCACGCCAATACCTGCCCGCGCAATCTCCATTATGCGACGACACCGAGGCAAGACATCCTCAGTATGTTCTAGCTGAGCCTACTGCTCCTTTAGAATCTCCTAATGAGCTGGTCTCGACGGATCTCCTGGAGTAGTCGATACCATGTACGGATGTGAAACTGTGAAGAACCACCTGATGTATATGTCCGCGTAGCTCCAGCCATTTGACGCTATGGTAGCCTGAGTCTCATCCGATACCAAATGACTCTGATGATCAGAAAACATCTCATTTATCTATATACGAGTCAAGGTGGGAGGAGTAGAGACAACAGGGTGTCTGGGAATGGTCTGGGTGTACCCAAACTGCCGCATGACGTGCTCAGGTAGATGAGGAGTATATGAAACGTTGAACTTTTCCGAAGATGTATCTCCTTAAATTTATGGGATTCAGATATCGCGATAATGGCGTCCTTTACTATTTAGAATGTAAAAAATAAATCCTTACTCTAAACTATGTTTCATGTGATTTCAAAACATTTCTACACCTAAAAATTGATTCTAACTCGTTGACAACAAAACTTGAATATTTACCGAAAACTCGAAAAACTTACCTGAAATTTATGATTTAGAAGATGTTGAATGATGAAATGGATGATGCTTGATGTTTACTTAAGCCTCATATTGATAAAATCAAATTTGGTGAAGTTGGAGAAATTTGGGAATGAAAGACTGGAAGAGTCTGTGAATGAAAATAAAAAGTGTGGAAGGAGAAGTGTCTGACGCGATAATAACCTCCAAAATGTTACAGAGATAACAAGATTAATATGATTGTTCTAGAACTAAAAGAGGTGAAAAAGAACAAAGAGCGTAGGTCAAGTTATAATGGCATTATTCAGATTAGTTTGCATAAGGAAGAGTTTTCGTTCGTAAAGTGCAGATATGTGTCATTACGGTATCCTTGGTATCGACGTCTAGTACCTATTTATTTAGAACTAGCCTAGCAACCTCTTACTTTTTAGAGTCTTTATCGTGCATATGTCTCATAAACTACACTTATTTGTTCTAATGCGTTGGTTGATTGCTTGAGGACAAACAATGGTCTAAGTGTGGGGGAGTTTGATAACGTGAAAATGTATCATGTTTATAGTCTCATAACGCATGTTATTCGTTGTCATTTTAATTTTTTTTATTGCTTTTATATTGTGTCTTGTTTGTTTTGCAGGTTTTAATAAGTGTTAGAGCAAGTTCGCGAAGAATTCCGAAAGGAAGCAGAAGAGCAGCAAAAAGAGCATAAAAATGTCATTTCTAGTGCATGGCGTTCGCCATTACCCTAATGGCATCCGTCATGTACCAAAAGTCATGTCAATTAATGAAGCAGACATTGGCGTTCGCCATTATTATATAGAGCCAGAAAATCATGGAGTCAATTTTAACTCCCCCTGCCCACTTTCCTTTTTCTTCTCAACCTCCCTGCACGTTTGAGGGAGTTACCAGACCCTTAGAGCATCTATATATAGAAGTTTTCTGGGCATTTAAAGGCATCCAAGTCGTGCGGAAGCTCTGTCAAATTGCTTTCTAGTTTTAGGAAGAAATTCACTTATAAAAGTTACAATAACTCACATCGAGAGGTTGTCACACCAATTCTGTTTGTAATTCATTTCTTCTACTCTTGGATTAACGACAATCTTTCCGGAATTAATCTAAGTCATTTATTTCTTCAAGTACCGCTTTTGTTTTTACTTTACAGGTTTCTATTGGTTTAATTTTTATTATTGTCATCGCATTTATTTTACTTTATGCCATGTTGCCTTTAAATTCAAATGATGTGTTTATGTTGTTTTCATTTGAAACAATATCTTGCTAAATTCGTCTGAGTACGACGTATGAGGAAAGTCGTCAACGACGGGACTCGATAGAAAATAATAGGCGTGAAATATTAAATAAATTTTGTTTTGGTTTTAGTTTCCAAGTGTATGTCTCAATATTTTGTCACAAACTAAGGTTCGAGTCGATAGCGGGAGAGTGTGGGGATTGAATCGTTTAGTAGAAACTAGGCATCGATCCTAAAAACAGCGAGAGGGCTTTAGATATCGATTATGATCTAATTGATTTTCAAAATACGCTTTCTAATTAAAATGGACGAGCGAGAACAAAATCTCATGGTTAGGGAGTATGGCTCAATCAATAGCGCGAGAGTGTGAGACAGAGTCTTTAAACTAATATTTCCTACGGCACGTAGCTTAATTATAATTAATGCCTAAAATCTACAAAGTCCCTTAGGAACACAAAATCCATATTCCGGCCTCTTTTTATGATAATTTCCAAACCTTTAGTAAATTACGTTTTTATTTCAGTACAAATCTTTTTAACCTTTAGTATTAACTTTATAGAGCATCAATCGATAACGGTAGATTAATTATTAGTCTCTGTGGGTTCGATATCTTTTAAAACTACTCAATAGAATATATATTTGTGTTGTGGTGAGAATCGTGATACCAAGCTATTGATTAACTTGAATCTTTAATTCTTGGATTACAACCGGACTTTAATTTATCCAAAGGAAAGGTCTAAAGAAAGAAAAACCCTTTTCGCGATGTTACAACAATGCTAAGAGATTCGGGGATCAGGGGTTGGTTATGCATAGGGTAGGTATTTCACATCCTAAACATTTGTAGTACTCTACAGGAACCTTTTGTTTGTTTGCATGCTAAGTTGGTAAAATGTTTGCTAAGGTTTGGGATTGGGTAAAGGGTGTAGGTTAAAACGTAAAGATAGTTTCTAAGTTTGCTCGCAAAGACATCGCGTCCTCTGCCTACGTATCCTTACTAGGATAGAATCAGAGAAATCGTAGTTCACCTTACTAGGGTTAAAGAACACTTGATTATGATCAAGGTTCAAAGGGGAACAAACATAACAATGTTTGTATAGAGTTTCACAAAACTCTCTAGATCTATGTTGAACACTCAAGAAAGGGGAGTAAGTAGTCATTTCCATGATTCTTACATAGAGTTAACCAAACTCTACCTAATGTTCTACGTTGTTAGACCAATTGGTTCTATCCAGACCAAAAGGTGGGAAAGGGGGAAGGTTTCTCGTCAAGATATTGCATCTTGTGCCTACGTATTCTCATTATCCAATGAGAAATCAGAGCGGTCGTAGTTCGGGCAAGAACTACAGAATAAAGATCTACTGGTTCTTTCCAGACCAAAAGAGGGGAAGGTTCTATCCAGACCTATGAGGGTATCCTTTTGGTTCTATCCAGACCAAAAGGGGGAAGGTTCTATCCAGACCTATGATGTTTAAATCCTATTGGTTCTATCCAGATCAAAAGGGGGAGAAGGTTCTATCCAGACCTATGAGTTTAATGAGCTATCTATGACCCAATGGTTAATAGAGACACTTTCCTTTGGAAGGGAAAAGATGACGCAACTTGGATGAGAACTAAAGAGTTCCATCACTTGGGGAAAGTAAATTTAACAAAGCATAAACATTCACGCATGATGAATATATGGGATATGGTTACAACCAAGAATGATCAAGCATATTATAATAAGCAAGGATCTAAATCAGGATGAATGGTTACAACCAAAGCAAGCATTTAAGATATTACAATATTAATGATTTCAATCAAGATAGATGGTCACAACCAAAACAAGTATCAAGATATTACAATATCAAGAAGGGTAAGTTCTTACCAGACTTAAGCATAAGGAATTCACAACCACAAACATATCTTAACAAAGATGGGGATATATCTTAACAAAGATGGCAGAGGATCTTAACAAAGATAAAGATGTATCTTGACAAAGAATGGTTTTTTAGAGCTTACAAGATGCCATATGTAATTACAATTATCAAGCGTAATCAAATAATGTCACAACAAATGTAAGTGAGAAGTTTAAAAACTTCACGGGGAAAACTTTCAAGTTTTAAGAGAGTATCAAACACAAATGCTTACAAGCAAGAGTTTTAGTCAAACTCAAGTACACAAGGATGCTAACAAGCCAAAATCATAACTTCAAAATAAAACTCAAAAGAGAATAAAATTAAAGTTTTGAAATGAATAAATGAGAGATAGGAAGGTGAAAACCCTAAAAACATTCATGGTAGCATGTGAAATGCAAGTAGAAAGTTCACATTTATGACTTTTAGGTTTACCTCTTGAAGCAAGCTTAAGCAATAAGAAAACCAGAGATATTGAGAGCTCTTACAAGGTCTTCAAATGTTCCTAGGTTGATGAATAGATGCTCCAAACAACCTCCAAGCAAGCTAGTGGACGAAATGCCTTGTAAATGAAGGAAAAACTCTAAAATCCAAAGGTTTCAAAGACCAACTCACTCAAACCTTATTACATAAGTTTGGAATTGATTTGGATAGCTTCAATACATCATATTTGATGTGTTTGAAGTGTTTCTTGAGTTGGAAAAAGTTTGGAAATGGTTTTGGAAGGTGTTTTGCAAAAATAGATTTTGAGGGATTTTGGAGACTTAGTGAGATTTTGCAAGAATTTGGTGATTGTGTAAGGGAGAGAGTTCTAGATGGTTTCTAGCATAGAACTGGTGTATTTGTGATGTAAGAATTTAGTTCTATTTATAGCCAAAGGCCTTGGAACAAGGTATGGGCAAAAGTGAAGCAAATTGCCAATTTTAACCTTCCATCATGAAAATCTTTGAGTTTTCCAATGCAATCTTCATACTTGTCTTTAAGCCACTCTACTAAGATATTCTCCATGCCCTATATATTGTTTTCATCATGCTTGATAGGTTAGGAGGTGACTTGTTGAAGTAAAGTTGATGATTTGACAAGGGTAGCCACCTTTTTTCTCTTTCTTCACTATTCACTTTTGCAACTTTGATTAAATAATGATTTCCTTTGATATTTGTGCCATTTTCGTGGGAATTGATATTAAAAATGTTCATTATCAATGAAAGCATCATAAATGAGGTTTAGTCTTTGATTAGTATCAATTTGGAGAGGTTTTGGAATAAAAAAACTCATGTTGACCTAGTTTTGTGAATGTGAGTTTTTGCCGACTTGTAGATCTTGGTTCTCTCTAACCAGGAAGAGTTATGGAACCCACTTGTACTTTTTAAACATCACCAATTAGGTAATACAATATTTATGCTTGTTTTAGGAACTCATTCCCCTTGAAACTAGGTCAAAAACCCTTGTGTGGTTAAGGAGTTATGGCTCTGCCCTTTTCAAAACCTTAATTTCCCAACTTTTTGATTACTTATCAATTCTTGATCCAATGGTCACCAAAATTCATGAATAGATGTGATATACCATTAGGAACATAATTGCCTTCAATTTTGGGTCAAAACCATGTTGGTCAATGAGTTGACTTTTCAGTCAGACGAACCGATTGATTGAAGAACTCTGAATTGACTGTTGGTGTTCTGGGTCCTCTGAGGTCTTGAAACTTCTTGAGTGAACTTCACTAAGCCATATGAGCTTCATGGACCATGATTCCATCATTGTAAAACTATTTTAATCAAAATTCAAAGTACAGTTGACTTTTCCTAATCAGAAACCCTAATTGGGTGTCCTGAACTGCACTGTTCTTAATCCTTGGGTGACAACCTCAAATTGGATTCACACTTGACCCAATGGAGTATCTTTGATGATGTGGAGACTTATTTCATGGAAAATCAATCCAATACATTGACTGATTAAACCATCAAAACCTCGATTCCCGACTGTACGGAACCCTAATTCACTTGTATCTTAATAAAGACAAACTTGGAATAGGTTAAGGTTAGATAAACAAATAGAAATGACCCTAGAATGATGATGAAGATATAAGGGGTCAAAATTTGGGGTGCAACAATTTGCAGTTAGATTCCAATAGACTCGTATGGTTGCAACCACCTAACGAAACAGTGGTGTGGTCTATAAGAATCGACATCTGATTCTCACGAATTTCCAAGTTCATATTTCTTCTGAGCCAAAGATTCATATCTCCTTTTCTCAAGGATTCAAATATCATTTTCTTGAATTTTGAATGATTTTCTTCCTTAAACTTTAAACCTCCTTCTCCAACAGATCCATCATTAGATTCATTAAGCACAGTGGCATTTAAAGCCACTTAATCTGCCATTCAAAGGCAAGTCACTGCAGTCGCTGAAGTTGCTAGAGCTCGGCCTCTTCCTCCTCTTCTTCCTTAAAAAGAAGATGATATTGTTTTGGTGGTGTCTCTTTCTAACCCTGTGCAACAAGATCCTTCTCCATCGAGACTTGGTCAGAGAGAAATCTAGGTTCCCTCATTCTTCAGATCTACACAACAAATTCACCAAGGTGAATTGTTGCATCGGCCTCCTCTAATGAATGTTATATCTAGACAAGAAATTCTTTATTTCTTTCAATTATTACAAGCCAATATTGGAGTGCAGGGAACCACAAACTTACTGAATAACGTCTATAATCAAGTGCACCGTCAAAACTCACGATTCTTGGCAGAGAGACTATTCAAAATTGAAGAGAGCCTGAAACATGTTACGCCAAGGAATAACATTATGTGAGAGGTGGTATCCCGAGGAAATCAAGTTTATGTACCTGATTCGACCATTATTAACATAGTAGAATTATAGGGAAATGCCACAAATTCGTCGAATCACAGGCGACATAAAAAATATAGAATTCCCCTGCTCAAATTTGAAGGCAAGAGCGATATATATACTCCCTCCGAGATTCACTTTCTTCATCGTTCACCAGCATGACATCTTAGAATAAGGGAAAGATAAGACAAAAAAATCTTGTTCCATAACAAAAAAAGAACATGTTGTTTGTCTACATCCTTCATAGTATGATTTTGAGGTCATTAGAGAAGCCTTTAAAGCTATAGAGATATGACAAAACTAGAGACTCAAATGAACACGTTGAGTATGTTAGAAACCAAATAGATTACTACCATGCTCAAGAGGTGGTAAAGTGCAAGAACTTTGCACTAACATTGATAGGAGCCACAATGATGTGGTTTAAAACCCTCCCAGGTGAGAATATAGATTCATGGAAAGACCTCTGTGATGCATTCAATGTCTTGTTTACTACCAGAAAATGGTAACCCATAACCATGGCCATACTTAGTGGGGTTCCTCAGGAAAAGAAAGACACCTTACACAAATACATTGACCGTTTCACATAAGTGGAAATAGTAATTAGGGCACAAATGATGAGCTGAAGTGATGAATGTTTAATGAGGGATTAAGGTTGAAGAGCATGTTCCAGGAAAAGCTAGGGCTCGAGGGAGCTTATAACTTAAGTGATTTTTTCGAATAAGGAAAATCCCTATATAAATTAGGAAGAAGAGCTCCTGGCCAAAGAAAAAGAGAGAGAGAGAGAGATCTCAGAAAGCATGGAACACTAGACGTGGCCAAGAACTAGAAAGAGATAACAATGGTCATAGAGAAAACAAGGATTTTAGACCCGTTCTAGCTTTAACACTTACACTTTCCTGAATACTTCAAGGGAGAATATCTAGAAAAATGTGCAAACACTGAGTTCAAGGAAGCCGAGATCATGGATCCTTACCCAATCAAACAATTATCCAAGACAAACAAGTTTAAATACTATCATTTCCACAAGAGATGCAACCACAAAACAAATGATTGCATCCATATGAAGGATGCAGTATAAGGGTTAATTAAGAAAGGAAGACTTATTGAGGTACACCTGGGATGGTGATTGGAAGGAAGGACGAGAAAATAAGAGAGGGCGTAAGAGCCAAGAATATTCTCTAAAGAAGAAATGCTCCCCTCGCGGAGAAAAATTCCCCAAGAAGGTTATTAAAGTTGTCATTAAAGCCAAAAGAGGAAAAGAAACCAACACTAAAGAAGAGGTAGATAATAAAGGTAAATGCCAATACAACACGTCCATTATAGGTGATCTTTTAAGATCAAGTAATCCCTTAAAAGGGATAATGAAGAGAAAAATTGTTAACTTGATGGTTGTAAACAAAGAAAATGGAGAATCTTCAACCAAGGAACTAGAAAGTCCAATCCTTGGATTTTGTGATACTGAAAAGGTAAAATTAATCCAAATGAGATTTTCCTCTGGCGATAACGACTATCATCGCCAATTTTGATTTCTCTTGAATCATTAATAGCAAAAGATCTTGCAATATCATGTACTCATACCTTTTTGAAAAGTTACTGCTGAAGAAAGAAAAGTTGCGGCCATATGAAGGATTCTACTTACAAGGTTTCAATGGCACAGTAACCCACCTATAGGGGTATGTCAAACTGATGGTCACCCTAAGAGAATGAAGAAACACCAGGATGATCGACTTACAATTTTTGGTGGTTCCTTGCAAAGTATCTATCTATAATTGTTATGGGAAGATCCTTCACAGTAACCTTAGACGCAGTGGCTTCGCCATCCCATCTCAAGTTGAAATACCATAATTTCCATGACAAATAGATGATAATATATGCCGAATTACCTGGAGAAAAAAGGATATATGAGGCTTCCTAGCAAGACCAAAAGAAGGATAAAGGAAAGGCTATGAAGTTCAACGTAGCCTCCCTCATCAAGTTGTTTAGAGACATGGAAATTAACCCCTAGTAGTTAAAACAAATTATTCTATTTGGACACTTGAAGGTGAAAAATCTATATGCAAGTCTGAGCCAGCTACTATAACACCCTAATCCCCTGACTTTACAAAATAATTACAATGCCTAATTATTTGTAATAATCTTAATAATATACTTTATTTGTTCTAAAAAATCTCAAACCCAGTAATTAGTAATTTACCAAATTACACCTACACTTCGTAAATACCTAATTCTCCTGCAATCACCAAATTACGCAAAAAAAAAAATTAAATAAAAAGCTTAAATAATAAGTTGTGGCGTTACATCTACCACGTGCCCTACCAATGCTCATAGCGGCCAATAAGTAATGACTATGTTGATTGGTTAAATTTAACTTACTACATATGTAAAGCACAAATACTTCTAAGATGTACGATGTTATTTTATTATAGAATAAATACTTTTTTCACTAAATCCTCTTGTGATCATAAAAAGTTAGCGACGAGTCAGGGGCGTTGTCACAAACACCTTCGACGTATAACCAAAGTAATCAAAGCTTGATCACAAACGACTTAGGGGTGTTGTTACAAATGTTATCGATGTACGACTAAAGAAATCAAATCCCTATAATCCCAATGAGCATATAAATACAACGAACCACAAAGTTTCAACTACAGGTGATCAGTAAATTAGCAAGTGTAATAATCTTCCAAAGTAGTAATACTGGTAGTTACCACAATATCAATCTCGTGGAATGCGTTATTGTCATACCCTAATTTTGGACCTTGAGATTCTGTTTTTTGTTTCGCATCGTCTGCATAGCATATCACACATTTTATCATGCATAATATCCCATTTATCAGCTGAAATAAACTTGTTGGAATTAAAGCCGAATTGATCAAATAAAAATCTACTGTGTAAAATCAGTGGACGAAAAATTTCAAGATCGAACCTACAAACATCAGTAATATTAATCTATGTTTCGCGTAGTTTAACCTGGCGTGCTCATTTAAATTTTTCGGCCATCTTTTGGATATTTTTTTGGTCAGTTTAAGCTTTTTTAGCGGGTAAAATTTATTTCAAAATCTGACAAAACGCTGTATTTTTCTGAGTCATTTATTTTGCGTTAAATTATTTTTGTGTGTTCATTTTATTTTTTCGAGCACTTTTCTGCCCGACTTTTTATTTCGTTTTTAAATCATTTTTATTTAATTTATTTAGATTTAATTAGATATTTAATGTAAAATTTTATTTTTAATTTGTTTATTAATATTTTCTTTTTAAAAAACACAAAAACATAATTTTTAATTCTTTTTATTCTTGTCTTGTAATAAAAAAATAAAACAAAAACATAATTTTTAATTCTTTTAATTCTTGTCTTATTATAAACAACACAAAATACATAATTTTTAATTCTTTTTATTTTTGTTTTATCATAAAAAATACAAAAATATGATTTTTAATTCTTTTTATTCATGTCTTATCATAAAAAACACAAAAACATGATTTTTTAATTCCTTTTATTCTTCTTATTATAAAAAATAAAAAAACATTGTGTTAATGATTATTATCATTCTTGTCTATTTTCTAGTCCTATATATATGGATTAGAAAAACAAGCAATCACAAAAAAAAAAAAAAGAGAAAAAACAACAAGAAAAATGCAAAAAAAAAAGTTCAGAAATACACACACAGACAAGAGATAGAAAAAACATAGTAATAAGCAAAAAGACTAACACTAAGAAGTTGGAGTTCGATATCTCCGACACACACAAACCGTTTTCGACTGAACCGTCGCACCACACACTTTTCAGCTGCGGACGTACCTTTCACCACTGGCTGTCGTTTCGATTACCTCCGCTTAGTGACGTAACATCTTTCGATTTAGGTATCGCCCCTTGCATCTTGTTTTTATTTGTTGTGTTTTGTCTAAATCCAGATCTTTGTGGCTTTACGAGTTATGATTGTGAGAATTTAATTTTTAAAAAAATTGATTTTTTTTGTGAGACGAGAGAGACAGAGTAATACTGCTACGTTGCTGGCTTTTTTTTTTGCTTGACTACATTTTATTTTCATTTAAAAAAAACTATTGCCTTGTGTTGCCATTCTAAGGATTAGGAGTTTATTTGAAAAGTCAAAGTGAGAGAGAAGAATTTGGATCTAATATGTTACTTCTCATCTTATAGTTTAATTGTTTTTATTTTATTTATTTATTTATGATGTGGGTTATTATTACTTTTTAAAAAAAAATTTGAAAAGGTCAAGATAATATAGTAACTTCTTTTTGGCTAAAATCAAGGGACTAGAATAATTTTTCTGTTAAAAATGGTGTTGCTATCTCACACAGACCTTCATGTTTTTTTTTTATAAAAAAATTATATTCTTTTTCTTTCATTCACAATGATATATTATAATAATAATAATAATAATAATAATAATAATAATAATAATAATAATAATAATAATAATAATAATAATAATAATAATAATTATAATTATTATTATTATTATTATTATTATTATTATTATTATTATTATTATTATTATTATTATTATTATTATTGGGTATGATTTAGTGATGTTGTCACACCCTGATTTTCACCTTTAGCCTTTCATATCCTACATTCATCATATCATACATCGTTCTAGTGCATATTGAGCATGTGGGTTTACAAGGTAAGGATTGAGCCGGTTCATTATTTTCCATTTCAAATAAGAGAAATTGCCTATCATGGGCTACATGGAAGAAAGGTTCATCATCTAAGGTTTGATTCAAGTTGAAAAGTCTACTCATGTAGATTTCTTCAAGGAGAAGTTAGTTGAAAAATATTGAGGTATTCAAGGTCAATGTTCCTAACGAACATGATTGGCAAGGCCTAATTCAAGATTTATTCATCCAACTTTGTTTCAAATTCTATGTTCAAGTGGAATTCAAAAGATCACAAGTTCATAATTCAAGACTTCATCCCTTTCAAATTCAATAGTATAAGGGAGATCCATCATTCCAAATTCAAGATTCATGAATTCAAGATTAGATTCAAGAATATTACAAAAAAAGGAAATTTCATGACGTTGCAAGAATGTTACATTTGTTACAAAGTTTCCAACTATAAGCAATGCTTAGAAAGTTAAGCTATTTTTAATCTTAATTCAAGTTTCTAATCAACTTCATGCTATGGTACCCTTCATCCCTCATCAAATCTCCATGTGCTACATTAAGCCTCCACATAATTCACAACCAAATAAGCCCACAAACATCCAAGGAAAACAATTAAAGTTCAATTCAATATTGGAACATTTCAAAATCAAGACCATTTGTGCTTATCCATGGACAATTTTAAGACATTTTCAAGTTAGTCTAAAATAGCCCCAAGGAAGAAATGACAAATTATCTTATAACCAAACAATTCATGTCACAAAACCAAAGGAATGAACTCATAATGATGCATCTAAATATCAGAATTTTGAAATGTTGTCAAAGGTAGAAACTTGGACCACAGGGGCAGTCCAAGCACAAGAAAACAAATGGGTTCAGGCTTGGGAACAAGACAAAATCCAGCAGAAAAAAACAAGTAAGGCAAGTGTAGCAGCAAAAATACAGCAAACCAAAATTCATGAAAATGGAAAGAATTGGGCTTGGCATCAAGAAAGTGATGAGAAACATATCCCAATGAAAATATTCTACAGCAAACAAGTGAAAGAAACTCTATTGTTTGACTATAAGGAGGGGAGTAGCAGTAAGAAGAGGAGAGATAGAGAGCAATAGATAAGGAGAAAACCAGAAAAATAAGAGAGAAAAGTGACACTGAGAACAAGAGGGTTTTAAAAAGAAGAACAGAAAAAGAGAGGTAGAAACATAGAGTGTCAAAGAAGAAAATACATCCAACAAAACAACAGTGGTGATTAGAAGGAGATTAGTAGCTTTTGGGTATCTTTTCTTTCAAACTCTTCTCTCTTTACATATTTGCATGTTTTTATTTTCTCTCTTAAATAATATTTGTGTTGTACATAATGTAATAAGGTCTCAAGAGTGACCAAGAACTATTGTAAAAATTATTAAAAAAAGGAAAGAACATAGTTTAGTTTTTGTAGTGAAAATGTGTTGAAAAATACTCATGTGTGTTGTCATGTTCGCACTGCGAACATACCCTTCGCCTAGCAAACATCACTTTGTGGCACTCAAGGTGCCACTGAACAACCAGTTTTCCCTTATTTTTAGCTAGCGAGTTGTTCAGTGGCACCTTCGCACTGCGAACTTTGGCACCTTTTGCCTCTGTTTGTGAATAATGCGTGTTTTATGGGATTCCTCGGCAAGTTCGCACAACGAACTTAGTGAGGTTTTTTCTGGGCAGCTTCGCTGCAAGGTTCGCACAACGAACTTCAGTACCTTTCGCCTCAGTTTGTGAATAGTGCACTGATCTAGGAAAATCCTTAAGAAGTTCGCACAACGAACTTTTCATACTTTTCATGCTGTTTTTTTTTTCATTTCTTGTTTTTATTCATATTTTCAAGCCGATTAATCCGATGTGGTTGTATGACCATTGTATGTAGATATTATTAAGGTCATTTTTGACTTTTGGTTCCAAAAACTATTTTCAAAAATAAACTCTCGATTTTATCGAGCCATTTTCAACCTTGTAAGTCGATTGCCTTATGCGTCGCCATCGACCCTGTTCGCATCACTTCAAACATTTTTACAAGCAATAAAACCCTTGATCCAACATCAAGTGGTATTTTTCTCATAAAAAATCCAAAAAAACAATAAAGATACGATTGGGGTTATACGTCATGAGCTTTAAAGTGGTGGAGAAGGAATGAGAACGGAACCCCTCCTACACTCGTTCCGAATGTTTTGAATACAAGACGCTCGACTTGGTTATTCGAAACATTCATCTCTATCTAAAGTCTTTAGTGTGATCCTAATCAAGAACAATTTCTTCTCAAAAATCCAAAAAAACATCAACTCATCAAACTTATCTTCGCCTTAGGGCATCAATCTGAAAACCTTTTTTTCAAGGTATAAAATCAACCGACAGACAACCATTCGACAAGCCTCTGAACTATGGAGCTCTGATTCTTCACTTCTTTTAAGTGAGGATACGTAGGCACAAGGGCTACAATCCTTGGTGAGCACTCTAATAAAAAACCAACCCCTCTCTCCCTTAAGCAAGCAAATTCTTAGATTAAAACACACATTCAAGCTAAACAACTTAGAAGGTTTCCATCAAATATGATGGATGTGAGGGGTGCTAGTATCTTCCTCTCACATAACCGACTCCCGAACCCTAAAACTTGGTTGCGATGACCGTGTTCTTTCCCTAAAGGTTTTATCGTTATTTCCCTTTCCCTCTTTGGGATAAATAAAATTTGGTGGCGACTCTGTGTCATTTTTCGCGTAGCGACAAATGTATGTTAGAATTATGAGTTAGACTTTAGATCTTTTTACTATTAACACTTTCTAATTACAGTCTACTTATTAATTTTATTTTATTCACATCCTATTCTTTTTAATTTTTGTTATTATTTTATTTAAGGAAATTAATTTATAACACCTTATTTAGTTAGTCAAATTAGTTTAAATTATGATAATTAGAGTTAACTAACACTTTTATAATAAATATTATTAAGACTAAAATTTTAAATTAATTAAGATGGTTAACCTATTTAAGGGTAGGCCCATAATTCAACTTCATCTCTGATAAATTGAATCATATTAGGTTTTATGATAAATCCTTTGCATGACAACAATAAGATAGCTTTCCCTTTCAATCTTATTTTTGATTCATAGAATTAGGTTAGTTTCCTTCAGATATTAACTAGACAACCTACAATTAGGTTCCCTTTTCTCCTATAAGAGAATTAGACATGAGTCATCCTTAGTTGAGATATAATTCTCCTACCCCGTGACATAGTTGAGAAAGATGTAGATTCTTTTCCACTTGAGGGAGGTATGTGGCATACTCGTCGATTCTATATCCGAGTTAGAGTCATTCTCTTAATGTGAAGCAAAGATCCATCTTCCACATGTTTGTGGTGGTTTAAGTTGAGTATTCTCCTTAAGATGACAATTTGTCTCTTCTCCTAAAACCAACTTTTTCCTTTTACTTTGTTTACCCCTTGAGGGGAACTACAAATGCTCTGATTCCATTCCCGTCAAGATACGTAGGCATGAGATGCGATGTCTTGGCGAACATACTTAGAAGTAACACCTTAGGTCTCTTTAACTTTTCACCCTTTAGCAGACAAAATAACAAATAACACAATAAAACAATAGGTTCCTGTAGAGTATTCCAGATACTTAGGATGCTAGCACAATCCCTAGGTATAACCAACCCCGAACCTTAGATTCTCTAGCTCTGCATTGTATTGCATACTAATGGGTTATTCGATCTTTTTACCTTCCCTTGGACAAATTAAAGACCGATGACGAATAATAATTTGTGATTCAAGTTAATCAATAACTTAATATCTAATTCTCACTGCAACAGTTATATTTTAGAGTTTGTTTTGATTTTAGCTAAACAAAAAGGTAATTGGGGTTTAGAGTTGGATTTGTTTGCAAAAGAATAAAATTAGTGCAAATGTAATAAATTAGAAAATAATATGATAAAAAACATGCTAGGAATGACAATTTGAACCCGAGTTGGTTGATTATCATAAATGACATTGCAACAACTTATTTTATCTCTACAAATTACTTGATCTCAAGGATGTTTACTCCTAAGTTCTTAGTGAATAAACCTTTAAAAATTCAAATCAATTCTTATGTCCATAATTAATTATAGATGAATTTAAACATGTGATTATCAAGAACATATCATTTTTTATACGGTACCCATAGTCCTAGGTGATATCTAATATAAATACTTCAATCAAGCATTATTGTTGAAAGACCTTCCTAACAAGCAAGTAGATCATTCTCAAATTTTCAAAGAGATTTAAAATTATAAAAAAATAAATCATGTAGAAAATAAAATATAGGTCATTGCAAATATCAATTTAGATAATCCAACTCATTCAAGAACATGGACTCATTCTTAGCATCTAAAGGTTTAGTTAGGCATAATACTGATAAAAGACATGATAAAGATGTCTAACATTACACAATAACCACAAATGGAGAATGTTCAATGGAGAAATCTCTTGAATTTGATTATCCACCTTAATCCTATTGTGTTCTTCACCTCCTAATTGGCAACTTGCCGTCAAAATCCAGAGGCCCAAGAAAATTAGGTTTCCTTCATTTAAATACAGATTTGGACATTTTAGGAAATTTGACTATGGCATACATGCCTAGACAGACATGAAAACCTTTAATTTAGCCTTTGATTGCTTCATGAATGTTGTAGCTTTGAATGTAAGCTTTTATTTTCCGCTAGTTCCATATTAATCTAAGTTATGATGTTATATATATGATTAAAATACCAAACACACATCATGATATAAAATATGCTGAAAAAAAGACTTTGTGAATCCTTCCGAACATTCATCGCGTTCATTTTCTGGTTATTTATTTGACCTACTACAACCTACAAAACACATTAATCCTTTCCCAAAACATCATATTATTAAGATGATATTCCTGAATTCTTATAAAACTCATTTGTTGATAAACTTTCAAAACTTACTAAATTTATTATTCTAAAACACAAAAAGGCTAACAATTTCAATGTAAACTTAAGGATAAAGCATAGTAAAATAATGATTAATCACAACCCAAACATAGCTTGTTACTGGTCTTCAAACAACTTTTAAAAGAAAATATTTTAGCGTACTAAATCAAAGAAAGTCAAAAATTAAAAATGCCTTACCTCCTTGTTCCTTTGTGATAATCTCTTACCAATACCTTGAACTTCACATCTTTATCGAATTCGTTTGATCTTCTGTATTCTCACTTGATGATATTACTTCACTTGTCATATCTTTACACATTATCACTAAAACTCTCAAGTGTTTATGTATTTATTCGCTCAAAATTTACAATATGTCATATCATACCATAGGCTTGAATGAATTCTAATAAGATAAACAAATGCAATGACACACACACTTTTTGAGGTCTTTCAGGTTGTAATGGGGCTAGGGCTCGGTAGGATATATTTGACTAGCAGGTTAAAACTTGGATTAAGAAATATTATTCTCATTGACAATGTCTAATTAAAAACTATTATGGGATATTACCTTCAATTGAGTTATCTTCGGCTTCGTTGAATTTTTTTAACTTTTTGGATTCATCATTCTTTCTTTCTTTTTTAGTTGATTTTTTTCAACTTTTTTTTAGTAACCTGTTTTTTTCTTCTTCCAGTTTGTTGATTTTTCAACTCCATTTTTCCCCAGATTTGTACTCATATTCAATCGATTTCCTCAATTTCTAATTGATACCATAAACTTATTGGTTACTATTCTAACAACAACCCCAAACCTAAATCAGACACATCTTCGAGACATATTCTTCTACTCCAAGTAGGGTATGTAGGTGCTTAGGGTAAGGGTTACAGTTAGGGTTAAAAACAAACAAAAAGGGAAATAGGCTAAAAGAGGTTAAGCAAGGAGTAAAAATAAAAAGTATTAGCATGAAAGACTCTGTGCTAAAAAGAAATAACTTGCCTCAATGTGTGTAACTAATGCAAATGAAACCAACTAAGAACATACACAATTTTTTTAATAATGAATACATATCGAAATGTTCTCTCATGATGAAACAAAGTGTTGGTTATATCTGTCACTCACTAGGTTGGTTAGAGATGAACAACTTACACAATGCCTCTTGTTTGATGCAACATCTCAGTGAGTTACGTTAAACTTGTTTAACTTCCAGCAAGGCTCAATTAAACCAGATTAGAACATTGAGAAGTAGATAAAAATTATTTTGTGAGTTGACAAGCATGAGGACTAAAAATAACTATGTTGGTTGATTATTAGACAACTACTATTTTACTATGAACAATCAAATAACCGGATGAAAGTAAATAGATATAAAATAAACCAACAAAAATGAAACAAGACTAAGAATAAAATAAACTAAAACAAATATAAGGTAAGAATACCTCCCTTTCCCAAAAGTCGGTGCTCTCGTTGGTCGAAGTAGTCGCCAGTGTAGAAAGCTACATTAAAGGTGAGGAAAACAATGTCGAAAAGAAGGCTCACGATGCTAAGGAACGAGTCACCGATGCCAAAAGCTCCCATCCTTTGATGAATAATAGCTACACCTCACTTGTGAAGGAAAATCCATGTTCAAAAAGGCAGGAAAGATAATATAGAGTTTCAAACCATTGAACACCCTCCAAGAACATATTTAGCGCGAGTTATTCCACCTACATAATATTCCGGCACTACCTGACCCCAGATCTGAGATAATGGGATCTGAACCAGAAAGGCGGTGTAAGTTTCATAGGGTAAAAGGACATTACATAGACGATTGCCACCGCTTAAAGAAGGAGATAAAAAGAGTGATGCATGAGGGCCACCTCAAGAAGTATGTGAAAAAAGACTCTTCTCATTATGCGAAACGATGTAAACTGTAAGAACGTGAGAATGTCGGGAGCTACAGACCCAACAAAGCCAATGAGTCGCACTAGGGAGAAGACAACAAAATTACATGTCACACACTCAACACCATAGCCATAGGATTTTTCGGGGGTGGCGATACCAACTCCACCTATAAAATATACGCTCGTCAAGTCCTGAGCATAGACGATCTCCCCAAGATGACTAGTTTTAAGGCACTAGAGGTTGCAATCGTCTTCTCAAAAAAAGATGTGATCAACGTCCATCCTCAAAACTAGGATCCTATGGTTATCGCTATCAAATGAGAGGAATAAGAGATAAAAAGAGTTTTGGTTGACCAGGGAAGTTATGTCGATCTATTGTACTAGGATGCCTTTGGGAAATTACGTCTCAACCACGAAGACCTGAAGCCCTTCAAGGGATCATTGGTGGGATTCTTAAGAGAATGGGTGTAGGTGATAAGTTATTGTTAAGAGTCCCACATCGGATAATATATGGCATGAACATGTGTTTATAAGTGGGGGAAATCCTCACTCTACCAACCAGTTTTGTAAGGTTGAGTTAGGCCCAACCACATTTTGTTACATGGTATCAGAGCACATTTGATGTATCTCAGAATTCGGATAACAACATCCATGTGTTCCTGACAAGGGGAATTTAAGAACTAGCTTACCATACTGACTACAAAAGAAATGTTAGGACGAGTGACTGTGAGATAATTCAACTTCCAACCAATCTCCTATACCTTCCTGAGTCAGATAGAGGCTCCCCCTGATTGGGTAGTAGTTTAACACTTGGGTCCATAGGAGTATCGGCTGGTTTAACATTTAACAAACATGTTTCTTCCAAAATATTCATAGTATATTTCTGCTGAGAAATCACCAAACCATCTTTAGATTGGGCTACTTCAATACCCAAGAAATAACGGAGTTTACCAAGATCTTTTGTCTAAAATTATTTTGAGAGATGTTGCTTCAACTGGACTATCCCCTACTGATCACTACCAATTATGACAATGTCATCTACCTACACAATAAGATAAATACACTCATGGGGTGAGTGACGATAAAAAAACAGAATGGTCAGCTTCACTATAGATCATACCAAACTGTTGTACTATAGTGCTAAATTTGTCAAACCAAGCTCTCGGAGATTGCTTAAGACCATAAAGAGACCTGTATAGCCTACAGACCATATTTGATGAATCCCCCTGAGCAAAAGACCCAGGTGGTTGCTCCATATATACTTCCTCTTTAAGATCACAATGTAAGAATGCATTTTTGATGTCAAGTTGATGAAAAGACCAATGTCGAATGGCTGCAATGGCTAGAAGATCGATTCAGGCAACATCGTCACAAGCTTTGTCAACTCTAATGATCAATTGACAGATGTGTTTACAAAATCTCTACGAAGCCCTAGAACTAATTATATATGTAACAAGCTGGGTGCATTTGACTTATATGCTCAAGCTTGAGGGAGAGTGTTGATATTCGTAAATATATATAGTGTTAAGAATATTTGTATATAGAAGGTGGCCCATCAGATCTTATACGAGGCTCTTGATACCATGTTAAAATACAAGAGACTAAGAGACATATGAATAAACAGTGTGTTTTAAAAAGCACTACGGAGACATTATTATATATAAAGGTTATACTTCAATGCTGATTGGGCAGGGTCACCCATTGATAGACGATTCACCTCTAGGTATTGTGTACTTATTGGAGGAAACCTTATCTCCTAGAAAAGTATGAAACAAAATGTAGTTGCAATGTCAATCGGTGAGGCAGAGTATAGGATCATAGCAATGGCAACATGTGAACTTATTTGGTTAAAACAATTGCTCAAGGAACTTCAAATTGAAGAAGCAAGACCAATGACACTTATTTGTGATAATCAAGCTACATTGCAAATTGCTTCAAATCCAGTCTTCCATGAGAGGACCAAACATATTGAGATAGACTATCACTTTGTCAGAGAGAAGATCGAGTTAGGCGACATCGTCACAAGCTTTGTCAACTCTAATGATCAATTGGCAGATGTGTTCACAAAATCTCTATGAAGCCCCCAGAACTAACTGTATATGTAACAAGCTTCGTGCATTTGACTTATATGCTCAAGCTTGAGGGGGAATGTTGATATTTGTAAATATATATAGTGTTAAGAATATTTGTATATAGAATAGTCCTACATCGACTATATCATGTAATTAAATATAATCTATTTATAAATAATAATGTCTCTGTAGTGTTTCTCAAAACACATGGTTTATTCATATGTCTCTTAGTCTCTTGTATTTTAATATGGTATCGAGAGCCTCATTTAAGATTCAGTGGGCCACCTTCTATGATTTTCTCTATCGGGCCATCCACCATTTATTTTTATGCTTTAGTTGTCCAGTCTTAAGCGTGAGGGGGTGTGTTAAAAGTCCCACATCGGACAATATATGGCATGAAAATATGTTTATAAGTGGGGGCAATTCTCACTCTACCAACCGGTTTTGTAGGGTTGAGTTAGGCCTAACCACATTTCTTAACAGATATCTCACCCTGAGGATCACATTCAGAGAGCAAGACCACACCAAGGAAATAAAGGTTAAGTACTTAGTCATTGATGCCCCTTTTCATATAATATGATTATTGGATGGCCAACCTCAAACCGGATGGGAGACACTTTATTTACCCTATATTTATACATGAAATACATGTTCCTCAAAGGGCGAGTGGGAGTGGTTCGAGAAGATCAAGAAATTGCCCAGAAATGCTTTACAGAAAGCCTCAAATTAAAGAGAGCACACCCCTAGGCGTAAGGTCAAAAAGGACCAACTTTGGGATCACTCCACCCAAAGAAAGTGACAATGACAATGAAGCTTCCTTGCCATCCTCGCCATGCAACAAAGTATGAGAATAAGAGGAAATCCCTTCTCCTCAGGAGTTGTTGTATCGCCATTCTATTTATGTTATTCGTGTAGTTTCTTTCCCTTATGATATCTCATTTAACTGATATTTTTCATAGGTGAGTATTTAAACTCTGTCGGTTGTAAGGACACATTATTAATGAGGATGCACTCTTTTCCCTTTACACCTCCCCAGGGGCATGGGTTTTAAATGAGGTACCTCATATCTCTAACTATGCTTATTTCATTATACCCTATCTACGCAGGAAATCCAATTCCATGAGGATCCTTGCCGCCCATAGTGACAATTATATTCGCTGGAACCGCAAGGGTGGATCCTTGTCGCCCATAATGGCAATTATATTCGCTAGTTCCCCCAAGGGTTGATCCTTTCCGCCTATAGTGGCAATTATATTCGTTGGATTCCCTAAGAGTGGATCCTTTCCCCCCATACTGGAAATTATATTCGTTGGAATCCCCCAAGGGTGGATCCTTGTCGCTCATAGTGGCAATTATATATGCTAGATCTCCCAAGCGTTGATCTTTGTCGCCCATAAAGGCAATTATATCTGTTGGATCCCCCAAAGGTGGACCTTTGTTGCCCATATAGACAATTATATTTTATGGATCTCCCAAGGGTGGATCCTTACTGTTCATAGTGGCAATTATATTCGCTGGATCCCTTAAAGGTGGATCCTTGCCGCCCATTGTGACAATTATATTCGTTGGATCCTCCAAGGGTGGATTCTTGTCGCCCATAGTGGTAATTATATTTGTTGGATCCACTAAAGGTGGATCCTTGTCGCCCATAGTGAGAATTATATTCGTTGGATTCCCAAAAGATGGATCCATCTCGCCTATAGAGGCAATTATATTTGTTGGATCCCCCAAGGGTGGACTCTTGCCACCCATAATGGCAATTATTTTTAGTGGATCCCCAAAGGGTGGATTCTTGTCACCCATAGTGGCAATTATATTCACTGGATCCCCCAATATTGGATCTTTGCTGCCCATAGAGGCAATTATATTTGATGGATCCCCTAGGGGTGGATCCTTGCCTCCCATAGAGGCAATATTTTTGTCAAAGGTGGATCCTTACCGCCAAAAGGGCTACCATAACATCAAAACGTCTTAAAATTAAGGCAAAATAACAGAATAACGAAAGCAATTAATATAAAGACGCACACAAGGGAAGGTCGCCTTCCTAAAATAGTTACAAAAACCTCGTGAAGGGGTAGTTAAATTTACAACCAAAAAGAAAAACAAAATCATTCTTCATCCACCATCTCCTCATTGAAAATAACTTTGAAAGGGTCTAGATGACTCAAGTCTAGCTGGGGATAATGGAGAACCACATGCCTTCTCGCCTCTTCAAAATAATTAATAGAAGCCACCACGACCTCGTCTGTGAGTTGAAAGATGCACTCCTCAAAATAACTTACAAGGGCGCCCTGAGTGTCATCGAGCAATTTCTTTAAACCCTTCACCTATGTTTGTTGGATCATCCTTTCTTCAGTCGCTTCCTCGGTAAGCACCTTCAAATGACCCTTTCTCACTTTCATCTGCCTTAGCACCAATTTTCCTTCATGGGTACACTTACTCTGGTTAGACACCCCAGATTGCATTCTCCCTAGGATTTGACGTGGTTTTTCCTCAACACTTTGTCCACTAAAAAACACCTAATCATGGAGGAGTGCATCTCTCAACGTAGGGCGAGAGAAATAGTAGGCAAGTCTTCATCTCTCAAAGGGAGGAGAGGAAGTCATATTCACTCAATACCACCCAACACTGTTCAGAGAGCATTTCGCTCCCAATAGTCCTAACATCACTCATTTAACTGCATGCATGCAACCTAACAATGTCGGTCACCAATAGGACCTCTCACCTCACATGATTTAATCCCTTAAACAGCCTAAGAAACCACCATACTAGACTACTCACCACTGTGAGCCAATCCTTGTCACATTCGTGTATATGCCTACTATGGCATATGCGTCTCCATACTTTTGCATAAGAAACACGCACACACACCCTTTATTTTTGTGGTCCTCCTAAATATTTCAAATTTTATTTTTAGTCTCTCAAAATATTTCCTTTAAATGTTAGTCCTCTTAAAATTTTCCATCCACGCTTTTGATTCCTCCTGCAATTTTTACAACTTAACGACATAATTAGCGACGGTTTTAGAGACAATTTATTACTTAGCGATTGAATTAACGATAATTTTAGCGATAATTTTAATATTAGTGACCAAAAATATAAATAAATTTTTTTAGGTTGAACCGTTCTTTAAAGAAAATATTTTGAAGGACCGTGTATATATTTTGAAGTACCATTAAGAGTAGTGTGATTTTTCAACATAAAAACTATGTCCTGTTATCAATCTGCCTGTTATTTGAGCATAGTGTGATTTTGGGTTGTTGTGGGAATAATGTGCAATTAAACGTCACCTGCACATGACCCAGAAAAGCTGTCATATATAATGGAAAATGCTTTCATTTCAAGGCCAAAATCATTCCAATATTCACGTGCTGATAGCCTTTTATTCCAATTAATTATGGGAATTGTTTGAGTAACTTGATATTTAATTATGCCAGCAATGAATCCAGATCATACTGCTGTATACCCTCCAATTTCTTGATGTGATGTACCTCCTGCATTATAAAATAATTCATATGTTACTTCTTCTAACATCTCTAATCTTAACTACGTAAAGTTTTGCTTTTATATGTTTGACTAAATACATAAAGTAATACCAACAATTTTCTTTTAAAAAAATACTAGTACATTAATAATATTTTTTTATTTTTTATTGTTTTAATCACAAAATTAATAGACAAAGAAACTAATTTAAAAATAAATAATTTTAGGTGAAGCCTGTGTTGCCCGTAAAAAATGAATAATTTATTCATTTAACATATATCAATTAAATTACGACATATGTATTTTGATATTTCGTATATACTTATTAATTTATAAATGACTACACGTCATAATGAATAATTTATCTATCTTTTTGTCAAGTTAAACTAAAAATAAAAAAATCGTTTAATTTAAAATATTGATCTAACAATTATAAGCTGAAAATGAGACGCCATAATAAGTAAGTCAAACAAGATTAAATTTTTGAAATATTTAAAAATACAAACAATTAATAAAATCAACTTTTTTACACTTTTATCGTTCTACTATTTTACTTTGTTTTTATGAATTAGTTAGGTTATATTTGAGTTAATGGACCATAGTTGAGCTGGATGAAACATAATTGATAGAATATAACTAAAATAATTGAGATTTAATTCCACTTTCTAGTATTTAAATTATAAAATATTATTTTATTGCATAATTCTAAAATAAAATAAAATAGAATGAAATAAATTTCACTACGTTCCAATTCATCCAAACCATCTTTTACAAATCTAAAATATAAAATCTAAATATTTCTTCCTTCATTCAATTTCATCACATATCATCATTTAAATGTAGCTTAATATAAAAAGAGAAATGCTATCGAATATGGATGATAAGTTATATCGATATTCAGTAGACATCGGACATTTGTAAAAATTATTTATGATAAATAAGATAAAAATTTGTAAAATGGTTACAGACATAGATATATATAAATATTTATGAAAATAAGAGAGTATGAATGCAGATATGGATACCTTTATACTTACTTCACTCAATGACCGCACAATATATATTTAATATTCATATAATTTTATTTTTATTATTATGAATACAAATTAATTTAATTAAATGTATCACTATTAAACTTATACGTATTTTAGTATAAATGTTTATTTATTTCTTAATTCAATAATATTATTCTTAAATTTTTTAATTATTGTAAAAAATTTAAAATAACATGATAAATTATAAATAATATATTATTTTTTATTAGAAATGCGAGTAAAACAATATGGATATGAGTACTTAAGTACTCATAAGATATGAGTACGGACACAAATATTAACCCCCACACCAGTGTAGGTTTGAGTATGGATTTTTTTAAACCGTGAATATGAAAACGTATACTATAGTACCCTAACTAAAATCCGTCCATTACCATTCTAGTCCCTAATAACATTTTTTAAGGACTTAATTTTTTTTAAATGTATCTATTCAATATATTAAAAATTGAAAAAATTAACTTTTTAAAAAACTCATAATTAGTTATACAAATTTTTTCATATAATTACAATAGAATCGTTGAGAGTATTTAACATATACTTAACTGAATTTAATATAAAGAATAAAAAATAAAAAATTGAAAGCAATAAAATATATATGAGAAGTATAATATTGATATATTAAAGTTGTTTAAAATTTCAAGTGTAATTTCATTTTTATTTTTATTTTTTAAATTAAGTACTTTTAAACTACTCTTAACACTTATCATAATAAACTAATACCTAATCATTACTTCAAATAATTCAACTAATAAATCCATATCACTGAGTGTTTAGAAAACACATATGATATTGAATATTCTTATACAAGAATATTATACATAAATATGAGCTATTTTCAAAATTATCATTGTAAAAAGTTTTATATTTTTGATAAATCATAATCATTCATATATAAAAGAGCTTAAGTTTAAAAAAATCAAATAAAATTAGATATTATTGAATATATTTTAAATGTTCTTGTATAAAAATCGCTCAAATCAAATTAAAATTTTAAAACGGGATCAAATTATATACATATATTTTAATAATTTTTTTCATTAATATAACACTTTAGTCTTTGTTAGTTTCTAATTTTTTCTTAATATTATAGGTAATATGTCACACAATTATTTTTATAGGTAATATGTCACACAATTATTTTATAAATAATCATCATTACCAGATACTATTAAAAAAGACTAATTGAATTTTGATTAAGAAGCCATCATTAAAACTATGTGCGCAATATTAAGATCTAGCTACGTGAACCATAAGAAAATGAGAATAATCTGATTCTTGGAATATGCCATAGTAGTACCTTTTATTTTAAGGCCTATATTGACATTTTTCAATATTTTGAGCCAATTTATGTGGAGATCTTTATTACTGATATCTTTGTTTTGTGTGTTTATTTATTGCTTACACAAAGGTTGATTTTATTTTACTCAACATGTTTGAGGACTCGATAGTTTTGAGATTGAATCAATTTCTATGTTAAACCTTTATTTTCATAATTATCATTTATTTATTTATGTGTGTAGTTGGTTTCAAGTTTCAACAACAAATTAGAATGAAACAACAAGTTTATGATATCACTTTTAAACCATAATGTGATAAGGAAAGAGTAATGATGGCGTAATTGAAGCCATCGACTGTGTTAGGTGCAGCCTCTCTTTCATGGAATGTTTCCCTCTTCTCATCATATTTAATTAAGGGTCGTTTTAGAATGGTCAAATTCATGTATTGGTGCATAATGGATAAAAAAATTGACCAAGTGTTCAAGATTGTAGTATCCAGTTTTATTGGTCCGTAATGGATAAGAAAATGACAGAGTATTGTAGGGTCTAAGGTTAAACATTTATTGGTAATGTTAAGTGTTTTAGGACACTTGTTAAGAGTTAAATGTAGAACTTTTATTTTAAAAGTTATGTATTAGTTTTATTAAAAATTGATAATTGTTTTTTTTATTGTTTTTTTTAAGGATCATGTTAACCAATATCTAAGGTACAATACTAAATATTAGGGTTCGCAATGAACTAAATTAATTCGAAACGCTCAAGTAAGGAACAAGAGACCTATAAACCGCATTGTATTTTTCTTTAGTTTTGTATAACTGTATGTACGATTCTTTATGCATCTTCAACTCTTGGATAAGTTGATGTCGGACAAACGTACAACTATTTTCTCCTTTACCAAGTAAAGCCGAAACGGCTCAGTAACTGCAATTATCTTCTCCCTCAAAATTGATGATACACTCAATATATTTGTGTATAAAAACCAGCATCTTGTCAATGAAGAGAATCTTCGGTGGAAGCGACATCAGAGGTGGTTTGCTAATGTGGGCTCCTTTCACAATATTTTTTTGAGATTTTGGAGTCGGTGAGTCGGAAAAAACTTTATAACGTGTTCAAAATATGAAGGAGACCGTGTAGTCGAGTTTTCATTTGGTGTAGACTTTATTTTCTTCGGAGCACCATTTGTTTTTACCGGTTGAGAAGGCAGTTTCATGTCGGTGGTTTCAAGATAGGCAATCTTCCTAAATTGTTCTTTGATGTGGAGTTTCATGTTGTCATCAGCCTTCAAAAATCTCTCTTGTATCGCTTCCCTTTCATTCAAAATAGAGATATTCAATTTACCTTCATCCATGCATCCATCATCATCAAACCTAAGCCTCTTGCAATGAGAGCAAACCTCGTCAATTCTTATTGATTTACCAAGTTTCACCTTTATAGCAATAACACAAGCACATTGGAGACCATATGTTTTCACAATAGTGCAAACACATTTTGCGCTATCGTAATCTACATTATTAACTCGTTTAGCCTCGTGAAAAATATAGTTCAATCCCGCCCGAGAAATGTTATCAACCAAATAGATTATTGTCTTTAAATCGGTGTTCCAAAACTGATGCTCCGACCAAATGTTGTTTGTATCTCATTTTGTTGGTTTTGAATCATGTGGTTCACGGAGTCGCAGTCTCGACACAAATCCCCCTTGCTATTTCCGAACCAATTTTTTAAAGTAGCATGGGCCGACTCAACTCTGTTGGTAGTTGTATTTCTAAGGTGTCGAACATTTTCAATCCACGCACAAACTATCTTCTCCTTCATCTGATCAAGAATAGTGCTTTCAACATATTTCAACAAAACAGGATACTTTTCACATGCTTTCTAGAAATGAATGATGGAATCGACATATACTTCTTTTTTTGAAGAATATATTATACGATTCCATGCATCCATTATTTTTTCCATGATCACACCGACTTCACCAATTTTCCGACTTCGCACTCTACTTATTTTGTACCTACCGCGGGTTTAACCCAACTTCTTACAAATTTATCGAATCAGAATGAGTCAAAAAAATATCTCTAACCGTAATTTCATCGTCGCAAGTTCGGTACCAGGACACGTAACTGCTATCATCCAACAGTTTCAATAGTTGTTGTGTAACACCCTTCTAATTTCCGCGGAATAAATACAAATAAATCAGAGTAATTATCATGCATTTCACAAATGGGTGTCACATAAAATTTCAAAACATCACACAAACACCTGTCATGCTCAATAACACTTAAATAACTTCATGCTTTTCATACACTTTCACATTAGCATGTAACAGCGGATTTACTTTAATCATAATAGACATAATGAAAGTCTCATGCTCATCTCATTCATAATCAATACTTAGGCTTAAAAGCCAATACTTCATATAATTCAAAATAACAATAACAGAATAAAGTAGAGTACATAAAATATCTCTCAAAATATGAAATCGAAACATTCCCCAGTGTTACATGATCAGAGCATGACTCAACCCAAAATAAATAAAGACACAAATCAAGCTACTCCAACGGCTACCTCGCGCTAGAAGCAACTTTACTCCTCAGTACCTGAGTGATGTCGTATAAAACATCATTCCAACAGAAGGGTGAGAATTCACATAATTATTGAAATTATAAAATAATAATTAATTTAAGGCATATAAACATAATTACAATTATTCTCACACTTCAAAGTTTCATCAATAAAGTATCACTCAAGTAACCATACCATTCACAAGTATATACACGCAATCCACAATTTCACCAGTTTCAACAATTCACATAAATACGCATAATCTCATAGCACAAACATATACACAATGAGACACAATACAAAACTCAATGCAACTCATGCCATGTGGTACTAACACTTGTTATTATTTTTCGGTTTTTACATTAAACCGGATCCATTCTCTAAACCAATAACACACAAAAGCCCATTCTCTAAGCTTTCAAACTCCGCTCTAGGTTTGAGACAAGTCACTAGCTCCCACGAAACTAGCAAGTATTGCCTCTTGACACAAATGATGCGTATGCAACTTCAACAACCATATGCAATTAAGACCATACACAAATCTTAATTTCAACGCATATCTTCAATAATTCATCACACTTGAATTACCACACCTTTGTATATACACAAGTATCAATACAATCCAACCTCAATCCACAAAACACACCTCACTAATTAAATATAGAATAATTAATCATCATCAATAATTAAAAATTCGATACTCCATAAAATAGTCAATATTCAATGAATAATTCAATATTCAATAAACAATTCAATATTTTAACAAACAATCATTATTTAAATAAATAATCAATATTTAGATAAATAACTAATATTTTAATAAATAGTTAATATTTAATAAATAATTTAATATTAATTAATTAATTCTCTTATTCAATAAATAATTTAACATTTTAATAAATAATTAATATTTAATAAATAATCAACATTTAATAATTAATAAATATTTTAATAAGTTCCAATTCATTAATTATATTTTTGTTACATTAGCAGGATATGAAAAGGAAAGGTCGTGTTTTCTATTATGCTTAAATTAATTAATTATCATGAAACATCTTCCTGTTTCACATTTAAATATCTATGGAATATTTCTAACTCAATTGGAATTCCACCAAATATTAAATGGGTCTCTACACTATACCAATATCATTTCCAAACACAATTAATTTAACACATATTAACATTTTCACTAAAACCTAATAATTTCAAATTCATGAAAAAAGTTTAGGGGTTTCAATCTAAACATATTTCTACTCATTAAACACTATCAAACAATCCCAATAATTATGTAAAAACTCACCATCATAATTTCTATTCACACCCTCCATTAAGCCCAATTATTAATTCTAACAATTCTACATTTTATTATACCAATAAAATAAATCACATAAATTAATTTAATTTAATAAATCACATATATCAATTAAATCAAATATCTCATGTAAATTCAATAAATCAACTAATTCAAATATATCAACTAAATCATTTAACTCAAATAAATCACATAAATTAGTTAATTCAATTAGGCACAAAATCACACAATTAATCAATTAATTAAATTAAATTAATAATTACTAAAAATTGAGGTGTTACATGTTGCATCTCAGTTCTATCCCCCCTAATCTCCTTGTTAGTGAGGTACTGAATGTTATACACTTGCTTGATATTGATATATTTTCAGATTTCTTCCGTTTCAATGTTGCAAGTTTATTTTTTGATTGAACAAGATTCAAGGTCATGTCACTAATACATTTATTCTCTTTCGGCTTGAGCCGAAATACACTAGGATGACCGACTAATTTTAAGCACAAATCATGGTTATGCAAACTACAAATGACATTAAATCTCCATTTTTTATTAGCCAACATGTAACTACGAAGCTTAAACGGATACTCACATTTTCTACTATCCGTGTTGTCTCTTTTCAAACTCCGGATAAGAGTTTGATAGCTCCTGCCTCTTTCACACAACATTGCCACAAACGCACATCTTATATCCGAGCCATTATCCAACCTTCCGATAACCACACCAAATCCAAGTCTAGATGCTTCCATGCGAATCCGTTCGAGCATGTTATCACGATTTTCAAACTCTTGCTTGTTATTAAAGTCTTTGCCAACATCTACCACATTCACAACAACCCCTTGAACATTCCGAGAAACATCGTTCGGAGGAACTACTTATTTTGGAAAATTACCGGGGTGCACCATATCTATTGGAAAAAATACAAACAATAACAATAACTAATCTACTGCTGTAGAAAAGGCTAGAAAATAAAGACAGAAACATTCCGAAAATGGATCTCCAAAAAATTTCAAACTCAAAGACGTTCCGGAGATACATCTCTGGATACTACGTAAGTTTTTTCGGAAAAATTTCATGATTAATGTGAGCAATGTAGAGAAAAAACAATAATTTATATCTCAAATTCTATCTTATTTTTGCTCCCTGTGATATGTTAAACCAAAAATATGAAGATTTGGAGTGAAATAAAGAATTGAGAATGAATGGTTTTTAGGGTGAGAGTTTGAGTTGAAAAAGAAGTATGACAACAATGGGGGACTCATCATGCAGATGGAAGCTATTTTAGATATTTTCGGAGATACATCTCCAGAAAAACCCGCCGCCCACAAATTCCGGATATATATCTCCGGAAGATTTACTGAACTGAACAATTTAAATGTTTTTCCTAACTGTTTCAGGGGTATATATCTGGAATAAAACTATAACAAATGCATGGGGGCTCCCCTCAGAATGAACTTTATTGGATGTGTAAAGGGTGTATCCAAAGATATATCTCAGAAAACTGGGGGCATAATGAGAACTCCACACGGTACGCAAGAAATACATAAGGTGGAAAAAAATTTCTAAAAAAATTGACAGTATTGCAGGGTCAATCTAAGGTTAAACATTTATCCGTAATGTTAGTCTTAAGGACACATGTTAACATTATCCAACATTTATACTACATAAATATAAGTTAGAATAATATCTTTGATGGTCCATAATTACTTTAATGATTCTTAATGACTCCTAAATGCTCATGACATTTGGAAACAATATTAAAAGGTGACCTTGATGGAGCAATAATGATAATTGGAAGGTCTTTTAGCTACTGCTTATCATAAACTGTGGAGTTGGCATAACTAAGAGATGCATGATGAAAATTATTTTAGACCAACGAGTATGATGACCCACACATACAAGCAAGTTCAAGATTAGGCAACAATTTCAACCAACATAAACATGAATCAACATAAGGAACTAACCCTAATAAAGTGGGAGGCTCCTAGCATGGTAAGGGTGAAGTTGAACATATATGGGGCAAGGGACTATAGAGGAAATGTAGGATGCAGGGGAATTATAAGAGGTAGTGAGGGAGAGTGGCTTAGGGGTTTCACAAAGAATATTGGAGTGCATGATGTGTAAACAACAGAACTTTGGAGAGTTTATGAAGGTCCGCAACTTACGAACATATTGAGTTTCAACAAGATTGATGTTTATGTTGACTCTAAACAAGTGGTTACATATATAAATACTAGCAATTCTAGAAATATAATGAGAAGGAAGCTTATCACCAAGATAAAATCTCTTTTCTTACATGATAAGGATATTCAAATCACGCATGTCTACCACGAAGCAAATCTATTTGCAGATGCTCTAGCAAGAATCAAAATCTCACATCCGAATGCTATTTGTATTTTTTATTCTTGTCCGTCTTTCATTGCGCACTTGCTTGAAAATGATTTATTATGGATTCCTACACCTAGATTAATCCCTGTGTAATCTTATTTTTAGGCTTAGGCCATCCATTTAATAAAAAAAAAGCTGACCTTGATGAATAACCAAACAATTCATACATAATATATTAATAGACGTATGAGATTTTTCTAGCCCTCGCAGGTAGAATTACATTGGTGTGGTTTTTTAGTACATTTTATGCATACTATGGGACCTAGTAAAATTTACATGGGTTGCATAAATAATTTTTAACAATAGTCTGATTCCATATCACAATAGTGAGGGTTGTCACCAATAGTAGCAACAATGATCGAGATGCCATAGTGATGATGCTAGTCGCTAATGGAAGAATTATGTCACCAGAATGAAACGATGAAAGACAATGTCAGCGACATGCAGCAAGAACAAGCACAACCAGATGTAATCAAGCCAGAAGAGCTTGTGGATCCTTAACCACTCACTGCTAAAATATGGGACGCTCTAGTCCCCGACAATTTAAAACCATAATCCTTGGTATCATTTGAAAGCAAGATCAACCCTCAAGAACATATAACCACCATCAACACTCACATGGCTATTATCGAAGAAACTGAATCATTGAAGTGCGAGTTTATGGTCAATACTTTGAAGGAGGCAACCCTTCAATGGTACAGTAGCCTCTCTAGGTTCTCAGTGTCAAGCTATTAAGATCAAAGAGAAAAATTATCCATAATTCTTGACCAATAAGCACATAAAGATTTCCACGACGAGCACATTCAATAAACACATAAAAATTATCCATAATTCTTGACCAGTAGCCTCTCTAGGTTCTCAGTGTCGAATTAATAGCTATAGTGGAAGATCAAAATAATTCTAAATATTAAAAAATTAATTAATTAAAGTCATAAATAGACTAATGTCACCTGATACTCGGAATATGCCGTAGTACCTTTTATTTGAAGGTCTATATTGACCTTTTTCAATATTTGAGTCAATATATGTGGAGAAGTTCATTCCTAATATATTTGTTTTGTTTGTTTATTGCTTACACAACCTTAATTTTATTTTACTCAACATGGTCGACGACTCTTGTATGTTACTCAATAGTATTGAGTTTGAATCAATTTCCACAATGATAAACTCTTGATTGTAGAGTTTATTGTCCATATATATTTATATTGGAACTAGAGTATCGAGTCCATTTTAATATATATAATTAAATTAAATATTATGAACTATCTTTGGCTGAAATTCATCTAAGGCTTCAAATAGAACAATCTCTTCCAAGTAAATTCGAGTTGACATTCCTACTTAAAAATGAACATGTTGTTATTCACGAGGATATATTAAATTTATATTGAAAAAAAAATTGTTTTATTTTTTATATATAATCACCATTTATTTATATGTGTAGTTTGGTTTCAACAACAAATTTATGATATCACTCTCAAACCATAATGTGATAAGGAAAGAGTAATGATGGCGTAATTGAAGCCATTGACTGTAAAGATGGAAAAGTACCTGAAATACTACGTATCTTGGAGCGTCTTCCATGAGGATTTAATTGACTGTGTTAGGTGCAGCCTCTCTCATGGATTGTCTCCTACTTGTCGTCATATTTAATTAAGGGTCGTTTTAGAATGGTCAAATTCATGTATTGGTTCATAATGGATAAAAATTTGTCCGATTATTGAAAGTTATGTCCAATTTTATTACAAATTATATACTCTTCTCTCTACTAGGGACATTACATGTTACTCTATTTATCTCGTAACGAGTGATTCATTTAAAATAAAATAATATTTTAAAATATATAATTTATTTTAATTTTTAATGCACATTTTCTTATTTTACTCTCTAATTGTTATTACTTTCATCATTCTCAATACATCATAAGAGTATTTTAGTAAAAATATTATTTTTTTGATTTATGTGAAAAAAGTCAACTGAGTTACTCATTATGCGACGGAAAGGTCGGGTTTACTTATTATGTGAAAAAGTCAACTGAGTTACTCATTATGTAAAAATATCATTTTCTTGATTCACTCATTATGCGAAAAAGTCAACTGAGTTACTGATTATGTAATGTTATAATAAGGTTAAACATTACATAAATAGGAATTTGAAAGTATTTATTATTTTCACTTTAGTTTTACACAATAATATGTAATATTAAGGCCTATTTTGGGGACCAGCGGATTTTTAATGGATTAATGGGTATCTAACCCAGTTTATCGAATGCCCAAGTGTAACTTTTTGAACTTATGGTCTAAATTATTAAGAGGTCGGACCACATAAACTAGTGCTCGACTTGGATTAACGAAGTTTCCGTTACGAATTAATTATAGGTTTGTCGTAGATAACAAGGTCATATCAGACAAGATAGAAGAACAGTTTGGTCTATCCCGCCTGAAACAGACATAAGTATAATTGAATACACAGATTTAAATGTATAGATTTATGGAAGATTGCCAAGTGATATAGGTCAGGTACATATAAACGACTGTCGACATTTATATAGTCATTAATGGCAATGACCAATAAGGGTATAATTATTTTAATGGCTCTTAAAGTGTCTTAAATGCTCATGACATTGGAAGCATTATATAAAGGGGTGGCCCTTGAAAAATAACTAGGTAATTCATACACAATTCATTGATAGACGACTGAGACTTTACTAGCCTTCTCTGGTTAAGCTACATTGATGCACTTTTTTAGTGCATTTGACACTCAACTTGGGGTCGGTGAAGTTAATGTGGATCGTCCAAATAATTTCCAACAATAGACTGATCTCATCTCACAATGGTGAGGGTTGTCATTAGTAGTATTAACAATCATTGGGATGTCATAGCGAAGATGCTAACCACCATGGAAGAATTACGTTGCCAAAATGAATCATTGAAGGATAATATTTTTGATATACATCAACAAGAAACACATCCAAATGTAATCGAGCAAGAAGAGTCTGTAGATCCTTAATCTTTCATTTCTAAAATCTGGGACGCTTCAGTCCATAACAATATCAAACCACGATCCCTGGTATCATTTGAAGGAATAAACAACCCCAAGAATATATAACCGCCATCAATACTCAGATGGCTATCATCCGGGAAACTTAAACGATGAAGTGCAAAATGATGGCCAAAACTTTAAAGGAGGCAAACCTCATCATTTATGAGGCAATAAACACATAAATTTGTCCACGACGAGCATGTTTAATGTTCGCCAAGGCTATTTCAGATCCTTGTGTGAACATTTGACTAGGTTTAACAAAGATACCATTAAGGTCGCCAACCCAAACCAAGAGATTTTCATTGGGAATTTCTAGAACGACTTTAAGAGTGAACACTTTAACGAGTCCATGGCTCAGAAGTTGACATTCTCGATTGAAGAGATCATGGCAAGAAAGGAATGTTATGTTAAAGGAGTAAAAAAGTAATGTAGAAAAAAGGACCTGATATATAAGAGAGTGAGATAGTAGAAAATCTTAAGTATCCGATCAATAAAGGAACCATAACATGATTTAAATTTGAGAGAAGGCCTTGTAGACCTCGAAATTAGTTCACACCATTAAATACTAGAGAGAAGATTCTTCAAGAGGTCTATCATACTAAAGTTATTCTCAAAACTATGCCCCCTAAGGAGATGTAATGAGGAGTGATTCAGTTAAATGGTGTAAGTATCATAGAATTAGAGGAAATCACACAGATGAATGCCACCATTTAAAAAGAGAGATTGAACGACTAATCCAAGTGGGCCTCTTGAAGACATACGCGGGGCCTCGGAAAAACTTGCCTAGGCCACACAAATCTACAAAATATCGCTTAAAACCCAGTTGTACTATGTCTAAGTCATTTACTAGTAGAAATGACTTATCTTCGCCACCAGATATAACCCAATCACTTGCAGTGAGGAAGCCTTTGGATTCCCAAACTCTGTAAAATAACTATATGGGGAGATCAAGCCTCAGAGGACTTCAACCACTGCTATTAACTTTTTTTAGTGCTAAAGCTGACTCAAAGGAGTGTGTCACTGTAGTCAGCAACCAAATAGAGACAACATGCCTTAGCTCGGATAATTCTTCATTAAAGAAAGAAGAAATCATAGGGGAAGTCCGGAAAGTACGGATGACCCATACGTTGAATACTATTATAGGAGGATTAGCGGGGGAGGAGAATCCTATTTAGCACGAAAAAATCATGCCAAGACAATAATGCATGTCAGGAAAAAAATCGTCTATAGAAGAAAGAACAGACCATGCTACGATCTTCTTTTCTAAAAGGGATGCTGAAGGAATGGTAGCCTACGAGGATGACCCAATGGTGATCAGAGTGAAAATCCAAAATTGGAACGTGAAGCAAGTTCTAGTCGATCAAGGAAATTCATGAGACATCCTATATTGGGAAGCATTCAAAGGAATGAACTTTCAAGTCACCTAATTGTTATCCTTTACGGGGACGCTAGTGGGATTTTTAGGAGAACATATACAAGTATTGGGATATTGGCCCGTGATGACCACTTTCAATTAAGGTAAAGACACAAAAGTTGTTAGACGACGGCAATGATCTAGAAGGGGGGGGGGGGGGTTAAATAGATCACTTATTCTAAACAGAGTCAGCGGTTAAGATAAATTTTAAATTTTTAAGTGAAAGCGGCCGAGGAACTACAATCGTCTAAACGAACCGTTACCAAAAAGATTGGATATACGCTACGCCTATATGGAATACCGATAAAGACAAGAAATTGAATCAATAGTTTAAACACAAAACAATCAGATTGTGTTCACTCAAAGTTGGTCAATTACCAATGCTTGTGGAATATAAACCAAATTGAAAAATAGCTCAAACGTTTGTATTCAAGAAATTAGTCGAACACTTGGTGTACGAAGCACTCCAAGTAAAATTCACTAAGTAAACATAATGTTAATCTTTTCCAATTACAATCAAATAGATTGTAATGAGGTTTCTAAAAAATTTTTAGCACTACCATAAACCAGAAGTTTAGTCAACCAATATGTTTGCACGTAAACTTAAAATTCAGCAATGAAAATAGTAAAAAGAGATAACACCAATGTGTTGAGGCAATTCCCCCGTCGTCCTCGCTCGGGGTATGTCTGCCCTCAATTCTAAAATTGAGACCTGTATATATAAACTGTTGCAAATTGTTTTTACAAGAGAAGCAATAGAAATTAAACACTCAATTCCAATTGTTGATGTTGAGCCTATGCCTTCTCTTCCCTGTATTCAAGATGAATCAAGTTCTTCGAATATGATGAGTAAACCTCCAATTACGGCACCACCTTTGAACAACCCTCTGGTCTTCAAATCTTGCCTGGATGATTTCAAGCACCCACAATTCGAACCCAAATCTTCCTTCCACAATCCTCCACTTATCGCTACTAAATTGACAGAACCTCCCATTCTTTAATTACCTTCGCTCGGCTGAATCTGTGAAGGAACAGTTTGTGCAAAACCCCCAAAATCCAAGATTCTTGAAGGACAAAACCCTAAAGGTTTTATTCCAGAAAAACCCATTGATTTCTCAACCCAAGCATGATACATCGATTCTATGTTTGGACGTTATCACCTCAATGATGCAGAATGTACAACAAAAATGATTATGTGTATTTGTTGAGAAAATGCAAGAAAGAGGATGAAGATGATGAGAACCAAATCAATGTATATTTTCACTTTTCTTGTTGTCTTATGAAGAATGAGCTAACTCAATATATATGCAAAGCTATAACCACATAACCAACATAACAGACACTTTGAATGATAAACGTAATGGAAAAATAATGTGAAATGAGCGAACGGTCGACCTAAAAATAGGGGGGTCGACCTGAGGTCACCTGAATTCAGAATTATGCAGAAAAACTCTCTTTGCGTCGATCGGAACAGTTCCATGCGTCGAAGCAAAGCAACCCAATTTTGAAAAATATAAATGCACACAATATGAGTCAACCGGAGGTTCGACGCGAGATCTCCTGTATGCAAATCATAAAAATTCACTTCTGCATGAGTCGACCTAAGCAAGATTTGAGTCGACTCGAAGACTCAGAACATGAAAAAATGTTGATTTTAATATGTTTAGCTATTTCTAAGTGTTCCTAATGCATATCTAACTCAACCAAAATGATCAAATTCACATAGAATGCACATAGTGCTTTTTCTATATGAACTAAGACACGTTTTTTTTATAAATGCAACACTAGAAAAATAACGGATGCATATGCGACTCGATGATACCGTCCAAAGTACACGTTTGTAACTATATATGTTTTGACATAATTAAAACAAGTATAATCAAGTATTGAGACACTTTTCCCTCACATAATCCCCCTTTTTATGATGGCAAAACAGTAGCAAAACAATTGAGCATAATGTGTAGTATCATCCTCCCCCTTACTTTATACATTTATCTAGAAACAATCTGCATATTTGATTAGTCTTGTAAAGTGATTTGTTGTTTTTACTTGGTCTCTTCTCCCCCTTTAACAATATCAAAAAGAAAGAAGATATAGGTTAACAAAAGACATAGTATATTGAGATAAGCATATTAACCGAATTTGCAACAAGATGGCATTAACAAACATTCACATATGATGAAGTTAATGAAAACATATAAAAGGATAAATAGAGAACACAACAAATGTCCAAAATAAGTAAATGCCATTACAAATATTAAAGTTTAACATAGCTTCATGTCTTAGTAATTCAAACAAACATAATAGGAAATGAACATTAAAATACAATGAACACTATATGGAATGACATGCACAATAATACACAAAGACTCCTCAAGGCCTCCTCCCCTTAAAATGATGGTCCCTTCTGCAAAATTGATAGTCATAAGGTGGAGGAAGTTGTTGCTCATATATAAGCTCCATTAGTTCTAGTACAACTCAATTAAAAACGTTGAAGCTAGTAGTGAGAGAACCGTTTTGACCTGCAACAGATTCTGTCGAAGAATGTGAGAGACAATCCATTGTAAAATTCTGTCAACCGGTTTCAACCTATCAGTTGTGACCGATTTTGGAAAAAGACCGCTAGCGACAATTTTGTCAGCATATGGTTTCTTTAGCATGGAGTTCAAGGCTTCCTTGAACTCATACTCGTCTATGGTTCTAGTATAACCTTAATCAGTGGATCAACAATTATAGGAGACATATTGAAGAGATCTTTCAAACAGAGTCATTAACATAGACTTTATTATTTCCAATCTTAGTACTGAAATCAAAACCTTTGAACTTTCCTTGAAGACCAGTGTAGAAAATTCTGACCAAATCCTCATTATATTTATTATCGCATTCCAAAAATTGGTTGAAATTATGAGCATCCAGAAGTTCAAGAACTTCTTGCATATGCATTCTTTCAACATCTTTTTGATAATAAACAAATTGTTTGACAATTGATCGCTTGCTCATACTTTTCTCATAAAGTTCAGTATTACTCAGGAGGTAATAAAAAGAGAGCGGTTACCGGTAGAGCAGCTCTTGAAGTGCCATCTTGAGCGGATGGAGCTTTGGTTGTTCTCTTGCATGTGACTCTTCGTGTAGCCATGAGAGCAATTCTTGAGGAAGATGAATAGTAAACAGAGTTTTGGTGTTGAAGAGAAACTCACTAAACTCCTTGAATATATGATGAAATTAGGTTTTGATAGGGATTTTGGGAAGAGGAGATATAGAGAGTAGCTTTGTGTAGATGCAAAGTACCAATGCTAATGCTAATAATGATGTTTGAATACATAGAAAGAGTGAAAGCATTAAATGGGTCAAGGCATTTTGAACGTTTCATCAAACACAAGGATTTTTCAAAAAAATCGAGCGACGCGTCGACCCATACAGTCTTTTCGTCGACGCATATTGAGAAAATATAGACAGTGAGAAATGTTTAAAACTTGAGTCGAGCTAAGGGTTAACCTGAGCAGACCCGTTTCTAAATCATGAAAAATTGTCATTTTATGAGTCGACCGGTGTCCTGTTTAGGTCGACTCAACCAGTAAGAATCAATACAAACTATCATTTTGAGTCATACATGCATAAAAAAAGAGATAAATAGATAGTCTACACATATTTCAAACATTCAAAAGGATAAAACCTGTTTAATCATGCAATAAACATCAATATTAACACGTAACTTGGTACACCAACTTACACTTATGAAGTGATCAAGAAAACTTGATAAACATGAGCGATATTACCTCAACCACGATCAATGATAGATGCCCTCACATATGGCTTAGTTACTTCTTCATTTTGTTATACAAAGACATAGAAAAGCTCATATATAGAAAGTATGCAATAATAACATTCTAAACACAATTCGAGATGTCGAGAACGCCTAATTTCCTACGGAAGTGAAAAAGGCTCTGTTGAGAGTGGTTTTGTAAAGATATTCACAAGTTAATTTTTGGTATCAACATGCTCAAAGAACACATCACCCTTATCCATATGATCCCTAAGGAAATGATGACGTATTTCGATATGTTTGGTGCGTAAATGTAATACGGAGTTCTTGGTTAGATTAATGGTGTTGGTATTATCACATAAAATAGGAATATGCTCAAGTTTTACATTGAAGTTGAGTAATTATTGCTTAATCCATAAGACATGAGCGCAATAACTACTGGCCGCAACATATTCTGCTTCGGCTGTTGACAAAGCAACAGAAAGTTGCTTTTTGCTATGCCAGCTCACCAAAGAATTTGAAAATGAGAAGTGCCACTTATGCTTTTCCTATCCGATTTGCAACCGAAAAAGTCAGAATCAGAATAGCCAACCATGGAACAATCACTACCCATTCGAATACCAAAGCTCATACTTTGGAGTACCAGAGAGGTATCTAAGTATGCGCTTTACGACTTTCAAATGAGATTCCTTGGGACATGATTGATACCTTGCACACATACAAACACTAAACATTATGTCGGGTCGAGATGCAATAAGATAAAGGAGAGAGCCGATCATACCTCTATACTTCTTCATCTCCACATCCTTACCATTCTCATCTCGATTAAGATTTGCACACGTCGGCATCAGAGTGTCAATCGCCTTGGAGTTTGTCATGTCAAAATGCTTGAGAAGCTCAAGGTAATACTTTTTATGGCTCACAAACGTACCCTTTTCGAGTTGCTTGATTTGCAATCTGAGGAAATAGTTGAGCTCCTCCATCATGCTCATCTCAAACTCTCCCTGCATCAATCTAGAAAATCCTTGACCATACTCATGTTAGTTGATCCAAAAATGATATCATCAACATAAATTTGTACCAACATTAAGTGTTTTCCTTGATTTTTAATGAAGAGAGTTGTGTCAACCTTTCCTCTTGAATACTCTTGATCAAGTAGAAATTTGCTAAGACGGTCATACCAAGCCCTATGGGCTTGTTTGAGTCCGTACAAAACCCGTTTTAGCTTGTAGACATGATCAGGATACTCATGGGATTCAAACCCAGGAGGTTGGGCTACGTAAACCTCTTCACTGGTATATCCATTTAGGAAAGCACTTTTTACATCCATTTGAAATAACTTGAATTTTTTTGCACATGTGTAAGCAAGCAAAAGGCGTATAGCCTCGAGTCGGGCAACCGGCGTATAAGTTTCCTCATAATCGATTATCTCCTCTTGGTTATACCCTTGTGCAACTAAGCACACCTTGTTATGAGTTATAACTCTATTTTTGTCCAGTTTGTTCCTAAACACCCATCGGGTGCTAATTACTCGATGGCCTCGTGGAAGAGGGACAAGGTCTCAAACCTCATTTATTTTAAACTGATTCAATTCCTCTTGTATTGATAGAAACCAATGTTCATCGAGTAATGCCTCTTTAGGATTTTTAGGCTCAACCTAAGAGACGAAAGCAAAGTGATAACAGAAGTTACTTAGCTTAGATCTTATGGTCACTCCCTTTGAAATGTCACTGAGAATGTTGTCGGTAGGATGGTGTTTAGAAGACTTCCAAGATGGAGGAAGGCCATCGGTGTTAGTCGAATGATCCTCCTCAATCTCCTCATGATGGTGATCTTTTTCCTCCTCAATTTTCACTGATTCAGGTTGATTAATTCCTTTCTCAGTGTCTTTGAGTATGTCTTCAGAAGATACACCTGCATCATGAAACGAAATACCTTTTCCGACACTTCTCGGATAAGTTTCATCAAAAGTGACATGAACAGATTCTTCAACAACAAGTAATATCTTATTATATATCTTATATGCTTTACTTGACTGAGAGTATCCAAGAAAGATACCTTCATCTTCCTTAAAGTCAAATTTACCAAGACTCTCCTTGCCATTGTTCAACGCGAAACACTTACAACCAAATACATGAAGGTGCGACACATTGGGCTTCCTCCCTTTCAAAAGTTCATACAGAGTTTTGTTAAGAATTGGGTAGATGAGCACCCTATTCAAAACATAACAAGTCGTACTAATGGCATCGACCCAAAAATATTTAGGAAGACAACTTTCATTTATCATAGTTCTTCCTAACTCTTCCAAAATTATATTTTTATGTTCCACGACCTCGTTTCAATGAGGGGTGCACGACGCAGAAAAATTATGATCAATCCCATGCCTACCACAATATTCTTCAAAGAGATGGTTTTCAAACTCACCTCCATGATCACTTCTAATTGATATAATGTTTGTGTTCAACTTGTTTTGAGAAAGTTTGGAAAAAATTTTCAAAGGCGGAAAAAGTATCGCTCTTGCTAGCCAAGAAGATGGTCCAAAGAGGTCCATATGAAGAAGTTCAAGGGGTCTCGTAGTTGAAACAACATTTTTAGATTTAAACGAGATCCTTGTTTGCTTCCCTATTTGGCACACATCTCATAAGTGATCCTTTGAAAACTTGATTTTGGGTAAGCCAATCACTAGGTCCTTAGAAATTATCTTGTTTAGCAAGTCAAAATTGACATGCGCCAAACGTCTATGCCACAACCATGAGTCTTCACTCATAGTGACAAGACATTTGTCGCTACTCAATGATAATTCACTCAAGTCCAACATATACACATTATTTACCCTCAAGCTATTAAACACATTCCCATTTTTATTATTATTTTCAATCATGCAACAATCCTTTGAAAAAGATACTTTGTATCCCTTGTCACATAATTTACTAATGCTTATGAGGTTGTGTTTAAGGCCCTCAACTAGCAATACATCAGAGATAGTAGTAGACGAGGGATTACCTACACTACATTTTCCAAATATTGCTCATTTGTTGTTGTATCCATAGGTTAAAAATCCCTTCTTCTTTACCACAAAGTCAACGAAAAGAGATGTGTCTCCTGTCATATGCCTTGAGCATCCACTATCGAGAATCCATCTTCTCTCTGTAGGCTCAAGACTTTGTACCTATAAAAACAATCAACAAAAATAGGTACCCAATTGTTTATTGGGTCCTTGGTTGTGAGTGAAATCTTGGTTGCATTTAGGTAACCATTGATAAACCCCTTTAGAAACTAAAAATCTCCTAAAGCGACATTTAGCAATGGTATGACCCCTTTTGCAAAATACAAGCAAGTGATGTTAACCTTTGTATCAATTTTGTTACCTTGATTTTTGATCACATATGTATATTTTTTATAAGGATTAATCAATATTTTTCTAAAGTGTGATCTATCAATAGAAAAAGTGATCTTTGGTTCTAGAGCCATGTCAAGTTTGGCTTTAAGAGTCCTAACCTCTTTTTGCCAAATATGACAAGTATCACACCCAAAGTTTAACCATCTACTTCTTTCTTCCTCAACATCTACCTTTATTACTTCCACTATAAATGCCTTGAGAACCTCCAATTCCCTTTAGGAATCGGAGATCTTTTTCTCCAAGTGAGTAAAATTTTGTTTGTTTGAGTCCAAACGTTTAAAGGCTTCCTTAGCCTCACGGTGTAATGTGTCAAAGGCATGTTGTAATTTAGAATAAGACAATTTATTTGAGTTTTCGTATTTAGCATGTCGTACCTTTTTATTTTTCTTCTTTTGATGAATGAAGAGACAAAGGTTGACAGACTCTTCTTTGTCACTT